>CANXME010002113.1:0-460529 GCA_948144175.1 Closterium sp. NIES-65
GGCCTAGCATGTGCAAAATTGCAAGAACAAGGGCCTAGCGTGTGCAAAATTGCAATAACAAGGGCCTAGCGTGTGCAAAATAGCAAGAACAAGGGCTAGCGTGTGCAAAATTGCAAGAACAAGGCCTAGCGTGTGCAAAATTGCAAGAACAAGGGCCTAGCGTGTGCAAAATTGCAAGAACAAGGGTCTAGCGTTGCAAAATAGCGTGTGCAAAATTGCAAAAAAACAAGGGCCTAGCGTGTGCAAAATTGCAAGAACAAGGGCCTAGCGTGTGCAAAATTGCAAGAACAAGGGCCTAGCGTGTGCAAATTGCAAGAACAAGGGCCTAGTGTGTGCAAATTGCAAGAACAAGGCCTAGCTTGTGCCAAATTGCAAGACACAAGGGCCTAGCGTGTGCAAAATTGCAAGAACAAGGGCCTAGCGTGTGCAAAATTGCAAGAACAAGGGCCTAGCGTGTGCAAAATTGCAAGAACAAGAGCCTTGCGTGTGCAAAATTGCAAGAACAAGGGCCTAGCGTGTGCAAAAATGCAAGAACAAGGGCCTAGCGTGTGCAAAATTGCAAGAAAAAGGGCCTAGCGTGTGCAAAATTGCAAGAACAAGGGCCTAGCGTGTGCAAAATTGCAAGAACAAGGGCCTAGCGTGTGCAAAATAGCAAGAACAAGGGCCTAGCGTGAGCAAAATTGCAAGCACAAGCGCCTAGCGTGTTCAAAATAGCAAGAACAAAGGTCTAGCGTGTGCAAAATAGCAAGAACAAGGGCCTAGCGTGTGCAAAATTGCAAGAACAGGGGCCTAGCGTGTGCAAAATTGCAAGAACAAGGGCCTAGCGTGTGCAAAATTGCAAGAACAAGGGTCTAGCGTGTGCAAAATAGCAAGAACAAGGGCATAGCGTGTGCAAAACTGCAAGAACAAGGGTCTAGCGTGTGCAAAATTGCAAGAACAAGGGCCTAGCATGTGCAAAATTGCAAGAACAAGGGCCTAGCGTGTGCAAAATTGCAAGAACAAGGGCCTAGCATGTGCAAAATTGCGAGAACAAGGGTCTAGCGTGTGCAAAATAGCAAGAACAAGGGTCTAGCGTGTGCAAGATAGCAAGAACAAGGGCCTAGCGTGTGCAAAATTGCAAGAACAAGGGCCTAGCGTGTGCAAAATTGCAAGAACAAGGGCCTAGCGTGTGCAAAATAGCAAGAACAAGGGCCTAGCGTGTGCAAAATTGCAAGAACAAGGTCATAGCGTGTGCAAAATTGCAAGAACAAAGGCCTAGCGTGTGCAAAATTGCAAGAACAAGGGTCTAGCGTGTGCAAAATAGCAAGAACAAGGGCCTAGCATGTGCAAAATTGCAAGAACAAGGGCCTAGCGTGTGCAAAATTGCAAGAACAAGGGTCTATTGTGTGCAAAATAGCAAGAACATGGGTCTAGCGTGTGCAAAATTGCAAGAACAAGGGCCTAGCGTGTGCAAAATTGCAAGAACAAGGGTCTATTGTGTGCAAAATAGCAAGAACAAGGGCCTAGCGTGTGCAAAATTGCAAGAACAAGGGCCTAGCGTGTGCAAAATTGCAAGAACAAGGGCCTAGCGTGTGCAAAATAGCAAGAACAAGGGCCTAGCGTGTGCAAAATTGCAAGAACAAGAGCCTAGCGTATGCAAAATTGCAAGAACAAGGGCCTAGCGTGTGCAAAATTGCAAGAACAAGGGCCTAGTGTGTGCAAAATTGCAAGAACAAGGGCCTATCGTGTGCCCAATTGCAAGAACAAGGGCTTAGCGTGTGCAAAATTGCAAGAACAAGGGCCTAGCATGTGCAAAATAGCAAGAACAAGGGTCTAGCGTGTGCAAAATAGCAAGAACAAGGGCCTAGCGTGTGCAAAATTGCAAGAACAAGGGCCTAGCGTGTGCAAAATTGCAAGAACAAGGGTCTATTGTGTGCAAAATAGCAAGAACAAGGGCCTAGCATGTGCAAAATTGCAAGAACAAGGGCCTAGCGTGTGCAAAATTGCAAGAACAAGGGCTTAGCGTGTGCAAAATAGCAAGAACAAGGGCCTAGCGTGTGCAAAATTGCAAGAACAAGCGCCTAGCGTGTTCAAAATAGCAAGAACAAAGGTCTAGCGTGTGCAAAATAGCAAGAACATGGGCCTAGCGTATGCAAAATTGCAAGAACAACGGCCTAGCGTGTGCAAAATTGCAAGAACAAGGGCCTAGCGGGCCTAGCGTGTGCAAAATTGCAAGAACAAGGGTCTAGCGTGTGCAAAATTGCAAGAACAAGGGTCTAGCGTGTGCAAAATTGCAAGAACAAGGGTCTAGCATGTGCAAAATTGCAAGAACAAGGGCCTAGCATGTGCAAAATTGCTAGAACAAGGGCCTAGCGTGTGCAAATTTGCAAGAACAAGGGCCTAGCATGTGCAAAATTGCAAGAACAAGGGCCTAGCGTGTGCAAAATTACAAGAACAAGGGTCTAGCGTGTGCAAGATAGCAAGAACAAGGGCCTAGCGTGTGCAAAATTGCAAGAACAAGGATCTAGCGTGTGCAAAATAGCAAGAACAAGGGCCTAGCATGTGCAAAATTGCAAGAACAAGGGCCTAGCGTGTGCAAAATTGCAAGAACAAGGGCCTAGCGTGTGCAAAATTGCAACAAGGGTCTAGCGTGTGCAAAATAGCAAGAACAAGGGCCTAGCGTGTGCAAAATTGCAAGAACAAGGGCCTAGCGTGTGCAAAATTGCAAGAACAAGGGTCTATTGTGTGCAAAATAGCAAGAACAAGGGCCTAGCGTGTGCAAAATTGCAAGAACAAGGGCCTAGCGTGTGCAAAATTGCAAGAACAAGGGTCTAATGTGTGCAAAATAGCAAGAACAAGGGCCTAGCGTGTGCAAAATTGCAAGAACAAGGGCCTAGCGTGTGCAAAGTTGCAAGAACAAGGGTCTAGCGTGTGCAAAATAGCAAGAACAAGGGCCTAGCGTGTGCAAAATTGCAAGAACAAGGGCCTAGCGTGTGCAAAATTGCAAGAACAAGGGCCTAGCGTGTGCAAAATAGCAAGAACAAGGGCCTAGTGTGTGCAAAATTGCAAGAACAAGGGCCTAGCGTGTGCCAAATTGCAAGAACAAGGGCCTAGCGTGTGCAAAATTGCAAGAACAAGGGCCTAGCGTGTGCAAAATTGCAAGAACAAGGGTCTAGCGTGTGCAAAATAGCAAGAACAAGAACATAGCGTGTGCAAAATTGCAAGAACAAGGGTCTAGCGTGTGCAAAATAGCAAGAACAAGAGCCTAGCGTGTGCAAAATTGCAAGAACAAGGGCCTAGCGTGTGCAAAATTGCAAGAACAAGGGCCTAGCGTGTGCAAAATTTCAGGAACAAAGGCCTAGTGTGTGCAAAATAGCAAGAACAAGGGCCTAGCGTGTGCAAAATTGCAAGAAGAAGGGCCTAGCGTCTACAAAATAGCAAGAACAACGACATAGCGTGTGCAAAATTGCAAGAACAAGGGCATAGCGTGTGCAAAATTGCAAGAACAAGGGTCTATTGTGTGCAAAATAGCAAGAACAAGGGCCTAGCGTGTGGAAAATTGCAAGAAAAAGGGCCTAGCGTGTGCAAAATTGCAAGAACAAGGGTGTAGCGTGTGCAAAATAGCACGAACAAGGGCCTAGCGTGTGCAAAATTGCAAGAACAAGGGCCTAGCGTGTGCAAAATTGCAAGAACAAGGGTCTAGCGTGTGCAAAATAGCGTGTGCAAAAACGCAAAAACAAGGGCCTAGCGTGTGCAAAATTGCAAGAACAAGGGTCTATTGTGTGCAAAATTGCAAGAACAAGGGCCTAGCGTGTGCAAAATTGCAAGAACAAGGGCCTAGCGTGTGCAAAATTGCAAGAACAAGGGTCTAGCGTGTGCAAAATAGCAAGAACAAGAACATAGCGTGTGCAAAATTGCAAGAACAAGGGTCTAGCGTGTGCAAAATAGCAAGAACAAGAGCCTAGCGTGTGCAAAATTGCAAGAACAAGGGCCTAGCGTGTGCAAAATTGCAAGAACAAGGGCCTAGCGTGTGCAAAATTTCAGGAACAAAGGCCTAGTGTGTGCAAAATAGCAAGAACAAGGGCCTAGCGTGTGCAAAATTGCAAGAAGAAGGGCCTAGCGTCTACAAAATAGCAAGAACAACGACATAGCGTGTGCAAAATTGCAAGAACAAGGGCATAGCGTGTGCAAAATTGCAAGAACAAGGGTCTATTGTGTGCAAAATAGCAAGAACAAGGGCCTAGCGTGTGGAAAATTGCAAGAAAAAGGGCCTAGCGTGTGCAAAATTGCAAGAACAAGGGTGTAGCGTGTGCAAAATAGCACGAACAAGGGCCTAGCGTGTGCAAAATTGCAAGAACAAGGGCCTAGCGTGTGCAAAATTGCAAGAACAAGGGTCTAGCGTGTGCAAAATAGCGTGTGCAAAAACGCAAGAACAAGGGCCTAGCGTGTGCAAAATTGCAAGAACAAGGGCCTAGCATGTGCAAAATTGTAAGAACAAGGGCCTAGCGTGTGCAAATTTGCAAGAACAAGGGCCTAGCGTGTGTAAAATTGCAAGAACAAGAGCCTAGTGTGTGCAAAATTGCAAGAACAAGGGCCTAGCGTGTGCAAAATTGCAAGAACAAGGGCCTAGCGTTTGCAAAATTGCAAGAACAAGGGCCTAGCGTGTGCAAAATTGCAAGAACAAGGGCCTAGCATGTGCAAAATTGCAAGAACAAGGGTCTTGCGTGTGCAAAATAGCGTGTGCAAAATTGCAAGAACAAGGGCCTAGCGCGTGCAAAATTGCAAGAACAAGGGCCTAGCGTGTGCAAAAATCCAAGAACAAGGGCCTAGCGTGTGCAAAATTGCAAGAACAAGGGCCTAGTGTGTGCAAAATTGCAAGAACAAAGGCCTAGCATATGCAAAATTGCAAGAACAAGGGCCTAGCATGTGCAAAATTGCAAGAACAGGGGCCTAGCGTGTGCAAAATTGCAAGAACAAGGGTCTAGCGTGTGCAAAATAGCAAGAACAAGAGCCTAACATGTGCAAAATTGCATGAAGAAGGGCCTAGCGTGTGTAAAATTGCAAGAACAAGTAACTAGCGTGCGCAAAATAGCAAGAACAAGGGCATAGCGTGTGCAAAAGTGCAAGAACAAGGGTCTATTGTGTGCAAAATAGCAAGAACAAGGGCCTAGCGTGTGCAAAATTGCAAGAACAAGGGCCTAGCGTGTGCAAAATTGCAAGAACAAGGGTGTAGCGTGTGCAAAATAGCAAGAACAAGGGCCTAGCATGTGCAAAATTGCAAGAACAATGGCCTAGCGTGTGCAAAATTGCAAGAACAAGCACCTAGCGTGTGCAAAATTGCAAGGACAAGGGCCTAGCGTGTGCAAAATTGCAAGAACAAGGGCATAGCATGTGCAAAATTGCAAGAACAAGGGTCTATTGTGTGCAAAATAGCAAGAACAAGGGCCTCGCGTGTGGAAAATTGCAAGAACAAGGGCCTAGCGTGTGCAAAATTGCAAGAACAAGGGTGTAGCGTGTGCAAACTAGCAGGAACAAGGGCCTAGCGTGTGCAAAATTGCAAGAACAAGGGCCTAGCGTGTGCAAAATTGCAAGAACAAGGGTCTAGCGTGTGCAAAATCGCGTGTGCAAAATTGCAAGAACAAGGGCCTAGCGTGTGCAAAATTGCAAGAACAAGGGCCTAGCATGTGCAAAATTGTAAGAACAAGGGCCTAGCGTGTGCAAATTTGCAAGAACAAGGGCCTAACGTGTGCAAAATTGCAGGAACAAGAGCCTAGCGTGTGCAAAATTGCAAGAACAAGGGCCTAGCGTGTGCAAAATTGCAAGAACAAGGACCTAGCGTGTGCAAAATAGCAAGAACAAGGGCCTAGCGTTTGCAAAATTGCAAGAACAAGGGCCTAGCGTGTGCAAAATTGCAAGAACAAGGGCCAAGCGTGTGCAAAATTGCAAGAACAAGGGTCTAGCGTGTGCAAAATAGCGTTTGCAAAATTGCAAGAACAAGGGCCTAGCGTGTGCAAAATTGCAAGAACAAGGGCCTAGCGTGTGCAAACTTCCAAGAACAAGGGCCTAGCGTGTGCAAAATTGCAAGAACAAGGGTCTAGCGTGTGCAAAATAGCCAGAACAAGGGCCTAGCGTGTGCAAAATTGCAAGAACAAGGGCCTAGCGTGTGCAAAATTGCAAGAACAAGGGCCCAGCGTCTGTGAAATTGCAAGAACAAGGGCCTAGCGTGTGCAAAATTGCAAGAACAAGGGTCTAGCATGTGCAAAATAGCAAGAACAAGGGCATAGCGTGTGCAAAATTGCAAGAACAAGGGTCTAGCGTGTGCAAAAAAGCAAGAACAAGGGCATAGCGTGTGCAAAGTTGCAAGAACAAGGGTCTGCGTGTGCAAAATTGCAAGAACAAGGGCCTAGCGTGTGCAAAATTGCAAGAACAAGGGCCTAGCGTGTACAAAATTGCAAGAACAAGGGCCTAGCGTGTGCAAAATAGCAAGAACAAGGGCATAGCGTATGCAAAATTGCAAGAACAAGAATCTAGCGTGTGCAAATAGCAAGAACAAGGGCCTAGCGTGTGCAAAATTGCAAGAACAAGGGCCTAGTGTGTGCAAAATTGCAAGAACAAGGGCCTAACGTGTGCAAAATTTCAAGAACAAGGGCCTAGTGTGTGCAAAATTGCAAGAACAAGGGCCTAGTGTGTGCAAAATAGCAAGAAAAAAGGGCTAGCGATTGCAAAATAGCAAAAACAAGGGCCTAGCGTGTGCAAAATTGCAAGAACAAGGGCCTAGCGTCTGCAAAAAAGCAAGAACAACGGCATAGCGTGTGCAAAATTGGAAGAACAAGGGCATAGCGTGTGCAAAATTGCAAGAACAAGGGTCTATTGTGTGCAAAATAGCAAGAACAAGGGCCTAGCGTGTGCAAAATTGCAAGAAGAATGGTCTAGTGTGTGCAAAATTTCAAGAACAAGGGTCTAGCATGTGCAAAATAGCGTGTGCAAAATTGCAAGAACAAGGGCCTAGCGTGTGCAAAATTGCAAGAACAAGGGCCTAGCGTGTGCAAAATTGCAAGAACAAGGGCATAGCGCGTGCAAAATTGCAAGAACAAGGGTCTAGCGTGTGCAAAATTGCAAGAACAAGGGCCTAGTGTGTGCAAAATTGCAAGAACAAGGGCCTAGCGTATGCAAAATTGCAAGAACAAAGGCCTAGCGTGTGCAAAATAGCAAGAACAAGGGCCTAGCATGTGCATTTGCAAGATAAAGAGCCTTGCGTGTGCAAAATTGCAAGAACAAGGGCCTAGCGTGTACAAAATTGCAAGAACAAGGACCTAGCGTGTGCAAAATTGCAAAAACAAGGGCCTAGCGTGTGCAAAATTGCAAGAACAAGGGCCTAGCGTATGCAAAATTGCAAGAACAAGGGCCTAGCGTGTGCAAAATAGCAAGAACAAGGGCATAGTGTATGCAAAATTGCAAGAACAAGAATCTAGCGTGTGCAAATAGCAAGAACAAGGGCCTAGCGTGTGCAAAATTGCAAGAACAAGGGCCTAGTGTTTGCAAAATTGCAAGAACAAGGGCCTAACGTGTGCAAAATTTCAGGAACAAGGGCCTAGTGTGTGCAAAATTGCAAGAACAAGGGCCTAGTGTGTGCAAAATAGCAAGAAAAAGGGGCTAGCGATTGCAAAATAGCAAAAACAAGGGCCTAGCGTGTGCAAAATTGCAAGAACAAGGGCCTAGCGTCTGCAAAAAAGCAAGAACAACGGCATAGCGTGTGCAAAATTGGAAGAACAAGGGCATAGCGTGTGCAAAATTGCAAGAACAAGGGCCTAGCGTGTGCAAAATTGCAAGAACAAGGGCCTAGCGTGTGCAAAATTGCAAGAACAAGGGTGTAGCGTGTGCAAAATAGCAAGAACAAGGGCCTAGCATGTGCAAAATTGCAAGAACAATGGCCTAGCGTGTGCAAAATTGCAAGAACAAGGGCATAGCGTGTTCAAAATTGCAAGAACAAGGGTCTATTGTGTGCAAAATAGCAAGAACAAGGGCCTCGCGTGTGGAAAATTGCAAGAACAAGGGCCTAGCGTGTGCAAAATTGCAAGAACAAGGGTGTAGCGTGTGCAAAATAGCAGGAACAAGGGCCTAGCGTGTGCAAAATTGCAAGAACAAGGGTCTAGCGTGTGCAAAATAGCGTGTGCAAAATTGCAAGAACAAGGTCCTAGCGTGTGCAAAATTGCAAGAACAAGGGCCTAGCATGTGCAAAATTGTAAGAACAAGGGTATAGCGTGTGCAAAATAGCAAGATTGTAAGAACAAGGGCCTAGCATAGCGTGTGCAAAATAGCAAGAACAAGGGCATAGCGTGTGCAAAATTGCAAGAACAAGGGTCTCGCGTCTGCAAAATAGCGAGAACAAGGGCCTAGCGTGTGCAAAATTGCAAGAACAAGGGCCTAGCGTGTTCAAAATAGAAAGAGCAAGGGCCTAGTGTGTGCAAAATTACAAGAACAAGGGCCTAGCGTGTGCAAAATTGCAAGAACAAGGGCCTAGCGTGTGCAAAATTGCAAGAACAGGGGCATAGCGTGTGCAAAATTGCAAGAACAAGGGTCTCGCGTTTGCAAAATAGCGAGAACAAGGGCCTAGCGTGTGCAAAATTGCAAGAACAAGGGCCTAGCGTGTTCAAAATAGAAAGAGCAAGGGCCTAGCGTGTGCAAAATTGCAAGAACAAGGGCCTAGCGTGTGCAAAATTGCAAGAACAAAGGCCTAGCGTGTGCAAAATTTCAGGAACAAGGGCCTAGTATGTGCAAAATTGCAAGAACAAGGGCCTAGTGTGTGCAAAATAGCAAGAAAAAGGGCCTAGCGTGTGCAAAATAGCAAGAACAAGGGCCTAGCGTGTGCAAAATTGCAAGAACAAGGGTCTAGCGTGTGCAAAATAGCAAGAACAAGGGCCTAGCGTGTGCAAAATTGCAAGAACAAGGGCCTAGCGTGTGCAAAATTGCAAGAACAAGGGCCTAGCGTGTGCAAAATAGCAATAACAAGGGCCTAGCGTGTGCAAAATTGCAAGAACAAGGGCCTAGCGTGTGCAAAATTGCAAGAACACAGGCCTAGTGTGTGCAAAATTGCAAGAACAAGGGCATAGTGTGTGCAAAATAGCACGAACAAGGGTGAAGTGTGTGCAAAATTGCAAGAACAAGGGTCTAGCGTGTGCAAAATAGCAAGAACAAGGGCCGAGCATGTGCAAAATTGCAAGAACAAGGGCCTAGCGTGTGCAAAATAGCAAGAACAAGGGCATAGCGTGTGCAAAATTGCAAGAACAAGGGCCCAGGGTGTGCAAAATTGCAAGAACAAGGGCCTAGCGTGTGCAAAATTGCAAGAACAAAGGCCTAGTGTGTGCAAAATAGCAAGAAAAAGGGCCTAGCGTGTGCAAAATTGCAAGAAACAAGGGCCTAGTGTGTGCAAAATTGCAAGAACAAGGGCCTAGTGTGTGCAAAATAGCAAGAAAAAGGGCCTAGCGTGTACAAAATAGCAAGAAAAAGGGCCTAGAGTGTGCAAAATTGCAAGAACAAGGGTCTAGCGTGTGCAAAATTGCAAGAACAAGGGCCTAGCGTGTGCAAAATTGCAAGAACAAGGGCCTAGCGTGTGCAAAATTGCAAGAACAAGGGCCTAGCGTGTGCAAAATAGCAAGAACAAGGGCATAGTGTGTGCAAAATAGCAAGAACAAGGGCATAGCGTGTGCAAAATTGCAAGAACAAGGGTCTCGTGTTTGCAAAATAGCGAGAACAAGGGCCTAGCGTGTGCAAAATTGCAAGAAACAAGGGCCTAGTGTGTGCAAAATTGCAAGAACAAGGGCCTAGTGTGTGCAAAATAGCAAGAAAAAGGGCCTAGCGTGTACAAAATAGCAAGAAAAAGGGCCTAGAGTGTGCAAAATTGCAAGAACAAGGGTCTAGCGTGTGCAAAATTGCAAGAACAAGGGCCTAGCGTGTGCAAAATTGCAAGAAACAAGGGCCTAGTGTGTGCAAAATTGCAAGAACAAGGGCGTAGTGTGTGCAAAATAGCAAGAAAAAGGGCCTAGCGTGTACAAAATAGCAAGAAAAAGGGCCTAGAGTGTGCAAAATTGCAAGAACAAGGGTCTAGCGTGTGCAAAATTGCAAGAACAAGGGCCTAGCGTGTGCAAAATTGCAAGAACAAGGGTCTAGCGTGTGCAAAATTGCAAGAACAAGGGTCTAGCATGTGCAAAATTGCAAGAACAAGGGCCTAGCATGTGCAAAATTGCTAGAACAAGGGCCTAGCGTGTGCAAATTTGCAAGAACAAGGGCCTAGCATGTGCAAAATTGCAAGAACAAGGGCCTAGCGTGTGCAAAATTGCAATAACAAGGGCCTAGCGTGTGCAAAATAGCAAGAACAAGGGCCTAGCGTGTGCAAAATTGCAAGAACAAGGGCCTAGCGTGTGCAAAATTGCAAGAACAAGGGCCTAGCGTGTGCAAAATTGCAAGAACAAGGGTCTAGCGTGTGCAAAATAGCGTGTGCAAATTTGCAAAAACAAGGGCCTAGCGTGTGCAAAATTGCAAGAACAAGGGCCTAGCGTGTGCAAAATTGCAAGAACAAGGGCCTAGCGTGTGCAAAATAGCAAGAACAAGGGCATAGCGTGTGCAAAATAGCAAGAACAAGGGCATAGCGTGTGAAAAATTGCAAGAACAAGGGTCTCGCGTTTGCAAAATAGCGAGAACAAGGGCCTAGCGTGTGCAAAATTGCAACAACAAGGGCCTAGCGTGTTCAAAATAGAAAGAGCAAGGGCCTAGCGTGTGCAAAATTGCAAGAACAAGGGCCTAGCGTGTGCAAAATTGCAAGAACAAGGGCCTAGCGTGTGCAAAATTGCAAGAACAGGGGCATAGCGTGTGCAAAATTGCAAGAACAAGGGCCGAGCGTTTGCAAAATAGCGAGAACAAGGGCCTAGCGTGTGCAAAATTGCAAGAACAAGGGCCTAGCATGTTCAAAATAGAAAGAGCAAGGGCCTAGCGTGTGCAAAATTGCAAGAACAAGGGCCTAGCGTGTGCAAAATTGCAAGAACAAGGGCCTAGCGTGTGCAAAATTTCAGGAACGAGGGCCTAGTATGTGCAAAATTGCAAGAACAAGGGCCTAGTGTGTGCAAAATAGCAAGAAAAAGGGCCTAGCGTGTGCAAAATAGCAAGAACAAGGGCCTAGCGTGTGCAAAATTGCAAGAACAAGGGTCTAGCGTGTGCAAAATAGCAAGAACAAGGGCCTAGCGTGTGCAAAATTGCAAGAACAAGGGCCTAGCGTGTGGAAAATTGCAAGAACAAGGGCCTAGCGTGTGCAAAATAGCAATAACAAGGGCCTAGCGTGTGCAAAATTGCAAGAACAAGGTCCTAGCGTGTGCAAAATTGCAAGAACAAAGGCCTAGCGTGTGCAAAATTTCAGGAACAAGGGCCTAGTATGTGCAAAATTGCAAGAACAAGGGCCTAGTGTGTGCAAAATAGCAAGAAAAAGGGCCTAGCGTGTGCAAAATAGCAAGAACAAGGGCCTAGCGTGTGCAAAATTGCAAGAACAAGGGTCTAGCGTGTGCAAAATAGCAAGAACAAGGGCCTAGCGTGTGCAAAATTGCAAGAACAAGGGCCTAGCGTGTGCAAAATTGCAAGAACAAGGGCCTAGCGTGTGCAAAATAGCAATAACAAGGGCATAGCGTGTGCAAAATTGCAAGAACAAGGGTCTAGCGTGTGCAAAATAGCAATAACAAGGGCCAAGCGTGTGCAAAATTGCAAGGATAAGGTCCTAGCGTGTGCAAAATTGCAAGAACAAAGGCCTAGCGTGTGCAAAATTTCAGGAACAAGGGCCTAGTATGTGCAAAATTGCAAGAACAAGGGCCTAGTGTGTGCAAAATAGCAAGAAAAAGGGCCTAGCGTGTGCAAAATAGCAAGAACAAGGGCCTAGCGTGTGCAAAATTGCAAGAACAAGGGTCTAACGTGTGCAAAATAGCAAGAACAAGGGCCTAGCGTGTGCAAAATTGCAAGAACAAGGGCCTAGCATGTGCAAAATTGCAAGAACAAGGGCCTAGCGTGTGCAAAATAGCAATAACACGGGCATAGCGTGTGCAAATTTGCAAGAACAAGGGTCTAGCATGTGCAAAATAGCAAGAACAAGGGCCTAGCGTGTGCAAAATTGCAAGAACAAGGGCATAGGGTGTGCAAAATTGCAAGAACAAGGGTCTAGCGTGTGCAAAATAGCGTCTGCAAAATTGCAAGAACAAGGGCCTAGCGTGTGCAAAATTGCAAGAACAAGGGCCTAGCCTGTGCAAAATTGCATGAACAAGGGCATAGTGTGTGCAAAACTGCAAGAACAAGGGTCAAGCGTGTGCAAAATAGCATGAACAAGGGCCTAGCGTGTGCAAAATTGCAAGAACAAGGGCCTAGCGTGTGCAAAATTGCAAGAACAAGGGTCTAGCGTGTGCAAAATAGCAAGAACAAGTGCCTAGCGTGTGCAAAATTGCAAGAACAAGGGCCTAGCGTGTGCAAAATTGCAAGAAAAAGGGTCTCGCGTGTGCAAAATAGCAAGAACAAGGGCCTAGCGTGTGCAAAATTGCAACAACAAGGGCCTAGCGTGTGCAAAATAGCTAGAACAAGGGCCTAGCGTGTGCAAAATTGCAAGAACAAGGGCCTAGCGTGTGCAAAATTGCAAGAACAAGGGTCTAGCGTGTGCAAAATAGCAAGAACAAGTGCCTAGCGTGTGCAAAATTGCAAGAACAAGGGCCTAGCGTGTGCAAAATTGCAAGAAAAAGGGTCTCGCGTGTGCAAAATAGCAAGAACAAGGGCCTAGCGTGTGCAAAATTGCAACAACAAGGGCCTAGCGTGTGCAAAATAGCTAGAACAAGGGCCTAGCGTGTGCAAAATAGCAAGAACAAAGGCCTAGCGTGTGCAAAATAGCAAGAGCAAGGGCCTAGCGTGTGCAAAATTGCAAAAACAAAGGCGTAGCATGTGCAAAATTGCAAGAACAAGGGTCTAGCGTGTGCAAAATAGCAAGAACAAGGGCCTAGCGTGTGCAAAATTGCAAGAACAAGGGCCTAGCGTGAGCAAAATTGCAAGAACAAGGGCCTAGCGTGTGCAAAATAGCAATAACAAGGGCCTAGCGTGTGCAAAATTGCAAGAACAAGGTCCTAGCGTGTGCAAAATTGCAAGAACAAAGGCCTAGCGTGTGCAAAATTTCAGGAACAAGGGCCTAGTATGTGCAAAATTGCAAGAACAAGGGCCTAGTGTGTGCAAAATAGCAAGAAAAAGGGCCAAGCGTGTGCAAAATAGCAAGAACAAGGGCCTAGCGTGTGCAAAATTGCAAGAACAAGGGTCTAGCGTGTGCAAAATAGCAAGAACAAGGGCCTAGCGTGTGCAAAATTGCAAGAACAAGGGCCTAGCGTGTGCAAAATTGCAAGAACAAGGGCCTAGCGTGGGCAAAATAGCAATAACAAGGGCATACATGTGCAAAATTGCAAGAACAAGGGTCTAGCGTGTGCAAAATAGCAATAACAAGGGCCTAGCGTGTGCAAAATTGCAAGAACAAGGTCCTAGCGTGTGCAAAATTGCAAGAACAAAGGCCTAGCGTGTGCAAAATTTCAGGAACAAGGGCCTAGTATGTGCAAAATTGCAAGAACAAGGGCCTAGTGTGTGCAAAATAGCAAGAAAAAGAGCCTAGCGTGTGCAAAATAGCAAGAACAAGGGCCTAGCGTGTGCAAAATTGCAAGAACAAGGGTCTAACGTGTGCAAAATAGCAAGAACAAGGGCCTAGCGTGTGCAAAATTGCAAGAACAAGGGCCTAGCATGTGCAAAATTGCAAGAACAAGGGCCTAGCGTGTGCAAAATAGCAATAACAAGGGCATAGCGTGTGCAAAATTGCAAGAACAAGGGTCTAGCGTGTGCAAAATAGCAAGAACAAGGGCCTAGCGTGTGCAAAATTGCAAGAACAAGGGCATAGGGTGTGCAAAATTGCAAGAACAAGGGTCTAGCGTGTGCAAAATAGCGTCTGCAAAATTGCAAGAACAAGGGCCTAGCGTGTGCAAAATTGCAAAAACAAGGGCCTAGCCTGTGCAAAATTGCATGAACAAGGGCATAGTGTGTGCAAAACTGCAAGAACAAGGGTCAAGCGTGTGCAAAATAGCATGAACAAGGGCCTAGCGTGTGCAAAATTGCAAGAACAAGGGCCTAGCGTGTGCAAAATTGCAAGAACAAGGGTCTAGCGTGTGCAAAATAGCAAGAACAAGTGCCTAGCGTGTGCAAAATTGCAAGAACAAGGGCCTAGCGTGTGCAAAATTGCAAGAACAAGGGTCTCGCGTGTGCAAAATAGCAAGAACAAGGGCCTAGCGTGTGCAAAATTGCAACAACAAGGGCCTAGCGTGTGCAAAATAGCTAGAACAAGGGCCTAGCGTGTGCAAAATAGCAAGAACAAGGGCCTAGCGTGTGCAAAATAGCAAGAGCAAGGGCCTAGCGTGTGCAAAATTGCAAAAACAAAGGCGTAGCATGTGCAAAATTGCAAGAACAAGGGTCTAGCGTGTGCAAAATAGCGTGTGCAAAATTGCAAGAACAAGGGCCTAGCGTGTGCAAAATCGCAAGAGTAAGGGCCTAGCGTGTGCAAAATTGCAAGAACAAGGGCCTAGCGTGTGCAAAATTGCAAGAACAAGAGCCTAGCGTGTGCAAAATTGCAAGAACAAGGGCCAAGCGTGTGCAAAATTGCAAAAACAAGGGTCTAGCGTGTGCAAAATAGCAAGAACAAGGGCCTAGCGTGTGCAAAATTGCAAGAACAAGGGCCTAGCGTGTGCAAAATAGCAAGAACAAGGGCCTAGCGTGGGCAAAATTGCATGAACAAGGGCATAGTGTGTGCAAAACTGCAAGAACAAGGGTCAAGCGTGTGCAAACTAGCATGAACAAGGGCCTAGCGTGTGCAAAATTGCAAGAACAAGGGCCTAGCGTGTGCAAAATTGCAAGAACAAGGGTCTAGCGTGTGCAAAATAGCAAGAACAAGTGCCTAGCGTGTGCAAAATTGCAAGAACAAGGGCCTAGCGTGTGCAAAATTGCAAGAACAAGGGTCTCGCGTGTGCAAAATAGCAAGAACAAGGGCCTAGCGTGTGCAAAATTGCAACAACAAGGGCCTAGCGTGTGCAAAATAGCTAGAACAAGGGCCTAGCGTGTGCAAAATAGCAAGAACAAGGGCCTAGCGTGTGCAAAATAGCAAGAGCAAGGGCCTAGCGTGTGCAAAATTGCAAAAACAAAGGCGTAGCATGTGCAAAATTGCAAGAACAAGGGTCTAGCGTGTGCAAAATAGCGTGTGCAAAATTGCAAGAACAAGGGCCTAGCGTGTGCAAAATTGCAAGAACAAGAGCCTAGCGTGTGCAAAATTGCAAGAACAAGGGCCAAGCGTGTGCAAAATTGCAAAAACAAGGGTCTAGCGTGTGCAAAATAGCAAGAACAAGGGCCTAGCGTGTGCAAAATTGCAAGAACAAGGGCCTAGCGTGTGCAAAATAGCAAGAACAAGGGCCTAGCGTGGGCAAAATTGCATGAACAAGGGCATAGTGTGTGCAAAACTGCAAGAACAAGGGTCAAGCGGTGCAAAATAGCAAGATCAAGGGCCTAGCATGTGCAAAATTGCATGAACAAGGGCATAGTGTGTGCAAAACTGCAAGAACAAGGGTCAAGCGTGTGCAAAATAGCATGAACAAGGGCCTAGCGTGTGCAAAATTGCAAGAACAAGGGCCTAGCGTGTGCAAAATTGCAAGAACAAGGGTCTAGCGTGTGCAAAATAGCAAGAACAAGTGCCTAGCGTGTGCAAAATTGCAAGAACAAGGGCCTAGCGTGTGCAAAATTGCAAGAACAAGGGTCTCGCGTGTGCAAAATAGCAAGAACAAGGGCCTAGCGTGTGCAAAATTGCAACAACAAGGGCCTAGCGTGTGCAAAATAGCTAGAACAAGGGCCTAGCGTGTGCAAAATAGCAAGAATAAGGGCCTAGCGTGTGCAAAATAGCAAGAGCAAGGGCCTAGCGTGTGCAAAATTGCAAAAACAAAGGCGTAGCATGTGCAAAATTGCAAGAACAAGGGTCTAGCGTGTGCAAAATAGCGTGTGCAAAATTGCAAGAACAAGGGCCTAGCGTGTGCAAAATCGCAAGAGTAAGGGCCTAGCGTGTGCAAAATTGCAAGAACAAGGGCCTAGCGTGTGCAAAATTGCAAGAACAAGAGCCTAGCGTGTGCAAAATTGCAAGAACAAGGGCCAAGCGTGTGCAAAATTGCAAAAACAAGGGTCTAGCGTGTGCAAAATAGCAAGAACAAGGGCCTAGCGTGTGCAAAATTGCAAGAACAAGGGCCTAGCGTGTGCAAAATAGCAAGAACAAGGGCCTAGCGTGGGCAAAATTGCATGAACAAGGGCATAGTGTGTGCAAAACTGCAAGAACAAGGGTCAAGCGTGTGCAAAATAGCAAGATCAAGGGCCTAGCGTGTGCAAAATTGCAAGAACAAGGGCCTATTGTGTGGAAAATCGCAAGAACAAGGGTCTAGCGTATGCAAAATAGCAAGAACAAGTGCCAAGCGTGTGCAAAATTGCTGGAAGAAGGGCCTAGCGTGAGCAAAATTGCAAGAACAAGAGTCTAGCGTGTGCAAAATAGCAAGAACAAGGGCCAAGCGTGTGCACAATTGCAACAACAAGGGCCTAGCGTGTGCAAAATTGCAAGAACAAGGGCCTAGCGTATGCAAAATAGCAAGAACAAGGGCCTAGCGTGTGCAAAATAGCAAGAACAAGGGCATAGTGTGTGCAAAATTGCAAGAACAAGGGCCTGGCGTCGCTCAACGACGTGCTGGTCGGCGCCGGGTGGAAGAAGAGCCAGGTCGACGAGGCTCTCTACTGCAAGGTCGGAAAGGACGGAGTGGCCTGCTGGGTGCTGGTCTACGTCGACGACCTACTTGCCGCCAGCAGTAGCGCCGCGATGTTGAAAGAGCTGAAGGAGCTGCTGGAAGCCGCCTTCGAACTGCGTGAGATCTCGCCGGTGCAGACGTACCTCGGGCTGGAGATCGTGCGCGAAAGGTCGGCGGGGAAGCTATGGCCGCACCAGCAGGGCTAGGCCGACAAGCTGCGTAGGCGCTTCATCGACAAGAAGCAGACCGGGCGCACCCCGAAGACGCCGGTCTCGGTCGATGCCTACGCCGAGCTCACGTTCTATAATGAGGAGGCACAGGAGCGACAAGAGGAGGAGTACCGGCAGAAAGTTGGCTCGCTGCAGTTCGCGGCGAGGACGACGAGGCCGGACATCGCCTTCGCCTGCAGCAAGCTGGAGAGCGGCCTCACGATGAGGAGCGACCAGCACTGGTGCGAGGTCGACCGCTGCCTCGCCTACCTCGGCAATACGCGCGACACTGCACTGGAGTTCGGCGGTGGACATGAGTCGCTGGAGCTAGTCGGCTACGTGGACGCCGACGACGCCGTTGACAAGCAGAACAGGACGAGCACGGGTGGCTACGTGTTCGTCTATGGAGGGGCCGCAGTCTCCTGGTCGAGCCAGCGCATCAAGTGTACGATGTTGTCGTCGACTGAGTCGGAGTACGTGGCAGCTACCGAAGCCGGCAAGGAAGGACGCCCACTTCGCTTCCTCCTTGCAGAGTTTTGGCAGCTGGATGCCGGGAAGCCGACCGTCCTTCGGGTGGACAACAAGTCGGCTATCACAGTCGCCGAGGGCATGGGGTTGACGGGCAACCTCAACCACATGGAGCGGCGACAGGCCTGGCTGCAGCACATGGTGAAGCGCGGGAAGTTCTCGTTGAGGTACATCTCGACCACTGAGCAGCCGGCCGACTTCCTGACGAAGGCGCTGCACTATCCGGCCTTCAACCGGTGCTCTGTCGCAATCGGCCAGGTGCGCTTGGCCGACGTGGGCGACGGCGATAACGACGTGCAGCAGTAGGTGCCATGCCCTCTTGCATGGCTGGTGCGGTGGACGATGTGCAGTGGACGACGTGCGGTGTGTTGGGTGCACGTCGACGAGCTATTCTCCGAGGAGCACTGCCGAGTGGACTTGGGGGGGGGGCAAGCGTGAACGCGGCAGGGGAGTGTCAACGCGAGTTGTATGTTGGCCCCGTCCACGTTTGGGCGAAGCCGACATCGTGGTCAGGTGTTAGGGGAGTAGCCGACCTGCAGCAGTGGGCAAGCCGGTTGACGAGGAGGTCGACCTGCACAAGGACCACAGCACAGGCGCCGACTTCAGGGTGGCGCAAACTTTGGGGAGGTCGACTTAGGAGTCGACCTGCGGAGGACGTCAACTTGGGGCAGCCGACTTCGGTGGTCGGCTGATGTGCTGGTTGACCCGTGGGTGGTCGACTGGACCCGGTGGTCGACGAAGGAGGGGCCGACGTCGACCTCGACTCAGGACGCTGAGCAGATGGGCGTCGAGTAGCGTGGTCGTTGACCGAGGGGCGTGGTCGTCCTGGTGAGGTCGACATGGAGGTGGTCGTCGACTTGGGAGGTCGACGGGCACGTACGGGAGTTACTGGTCGATGAGGTTGCCCGGTCGACCAGGTTACCTGGGTAACGAAGTGCTGCGGAGGAATGCGACGGTCGCCCGGGCGAAGTTGGCGAGACCAACCTCAGTGGTGGTATCCCGAGGTCGTCGTGGCTGATCAGAAGCAGTTGTCAGCCCGAGGCTGACGTGGTGTGTGTGCTGGCAGGTGACAAGACTATGCACACCAATCATCTGCACGCACATGCAAAGCGCTGTCAACTTTGCACTGCTGGAGCGTGGTCGACCAAGTCGTGCTGGAACGCGGTCGACCATGCTGTGCTGGCAGTCGACTGACCTGAATGCTGGCTCTGATGTAGTCTTGCATTGCCAACTTCATTGTACCATTGTAGTCATCTTTTTTCTTAGTGAAACTCTTACCAAATTGCCCCGTGAACTAGCAAGCACTGTGAGCACTAGGAAAACGTCTAAGGACCAACGAACGTAGAGACCACAGGAACATACGTATCTATCCAGTAGTCTAGCTCCCGTTGTAGTAGTTATCTCCGCAGTAAACACTTGGACCAGGCAATCTCCTGGACCACGCAAGCTCTTGGACCAGGCACGCTCCTCGACCAGGCAAGCTCTTGGACCAGGCAGGCTTCTGGACCAAGCAAGCTACGAGACCAGGCAAGCTCCTGGACGAGGCACGCTCCTGGACCAGGCAAGCTCCTAGATGAGGCAAGCTCCTGGACCAGGCAAGCTCCTGGACTAGGCAAGCTCCTAGAACACGCAAGCTATTGGACCAGGCAAGCTCCTGGACCAGGCAAGCTCCTTGACCAAGCACGCTCGTGGACCAGGCACGCTCTTAGACCAGGCAAGCTCTTGGACCAGGCAAGCTCGTGGACCAGGCACGCTCCTGGACCAGGCAAGCTCGTGGACCAGGCAAGCTCCTGGACCAGGCAAGCTCCTGGACTAGTCAAACTCGTGGACCAGGCACCCTCCTGGACCAGGCAAGATCCTGGACCAGGTAACCTCCTGGACCAGGCAAGCTCCTTGATCAGGCAAGCTCGTGGACTAGGCACGCTCCTGGACCAGGCAAGCTCCTGGACCGGGCAAGCTCCTGGACCAAGCATGCTTTTGGACTAGGCAAGCTCTTGGACCAGGCAAGCTCCAGGAGCAGGCAAGCTCCTGGAGCAGCCAAGCTCCTGGACCAGGCAAGCTTATGGAACAGGCAAGCTCCTGGACCTGGCAAGCTCCTGGACCAGGCAAGCTCCTGGACTAGTCAAACTCGTGGACCAGGCACCCTCCTGGACCAGGCAAGATCCTGGACCAAGTAACCTCCTGGACCAGGCAAGCTCCTTGATCAGGCAAGCTCATGGTCTAGGCACGCTCCTGGACCGAGCAAGCTCCTAGACCAGGCAAGGTCCTGGACCAGGCAAGCTCCTGGACCAGGCAAGCTCGTGGACTAGGCATGCTCCTGGACCAGGCAAGCTCCTGGACCAAGCATGCTTTTGGACCAGGCAAGCTCTTGGACCAGGCAAGCTCCAGGAGCAGGCAAGCTCCTCGACAAGGCAAGCTCGTGGACCAGGCACGCTCCTAGACCAGGCAAGCTCCTTGACGAGGCAAGCTTATGTAACAGGCAAGCTCGTGGACCTGGCAAGCTCCTGGACCAGGCAAGCTCGTGGACCAGGCAAGCTCCTGGACCAGGCAAGCTCCTAGATCAGGCAAGCTCCTGGACCAGGCAAGCTCTTGTACCAGGCAAGCTCCTAGACCAGGCAGGCTCGTGGACCAAGCACGCTCCTGGGCCGGGCAAGCTCCTGGACCTGGCAAGCTCCAGGACCACGCAAGCTCTTGGACCAGGCACTCTCCAGGACCGGGCAAGCTCCTGGACCTGGCAAGCTCCAGGACCTGGCAAGCTCTTGGACCAGGCAGGCTTGTGGATTAGGCAAGCTCTTGGACCAGGCAAGCTAATGGATCAGGCAAGCTCCTGGACCACGCAAGCTCCTAGACCAGGCACGCTCGTAGACTAGGCACGCTCGTGGACCAGGCACGCTCCTGGACCAGGCAAAGTCGTGAACCAGGCACGCTCTTGGACCAGGCAAGCTCCAAGACCAGTCAAGCGCCTGGACCACGCAAGCTCTTGGACCAGGTACGCTCCTAGACCAGGAAAGCTCTTGGACCAGACACGCTTCTGGACCAAGCAAGCTCCTCGACCAGGCAAGCTCCTGGACCATGCAAGCTCTTGGACCAGGCACGCTCCTTGACCAGGCAAGCTCTTGTACCGGGAAGGCTTCTGGACCAAGCAAGCTCCTGGACCAGGCACGCTCTTGGATTAGGCAAGCTCCTGGACCATGCAAGCTCCTGAACCAGGCAAGCTCCTGGACCAGGCAAGCTCCTGGACCAGGCAAGCTCTTGGACCAGGCAAGCTCCAGGTCTAGGCAAGCTCGTGGACCACGCAAGCTCCTCGACAAGGGAAGCTCGTGGACCAGGCACGCTCGTGGACCAGGCAAGCTCCTAGACCAGGCAAGCTCCTGGAACAGGCAAGCTCCTGGACCTGGCAAGCTCCTGGACCAGGCAAGCTCCTGGACCAGGCAAGCTCCTGGACCAGGCAAGCTCCTGGACCAGCCAAGCTCCTGGACCAGGCAAGCTCTTGGACCACGCAAGCTCCTGGACCGGGCAAGCTCCTAGATCAGGCAGGCTTGTGGACCAAAAACACTCCTGGACCGAGCAAGCTCCTGGACCAGGCAAGCTCCTGGCCCAAGGATGCTCCTGGACCACGCAAGCTCCGGGAGTAGGCAAGCTCCTGGCCAAGGCAAGCTCGTGGACCAGGCACGCTCCTAGACCAAGCAAGCTCCTGGACCAGGCAAGCTTTTGGAACAGGCAAGCTCCTGGACCTGGCAAGCTCCTGGACCATGCAAGCTCGTGGACCAGGCAAGCTCCTGGACCAGGCAAGCTCTTGGACCAGGCAAGCTCCTGGACCAGGCAAGCTCTTGGACCAGGCAAGCTCCTAGACCAGGCAGGATCGTGGACCAAGCACGCTCCTGGGCCGAGCAAGCTCCTGGACCTGGCAAGCTCCTAGACCACGCAAGCTCTTGGATGAGGCACTCTCCTAGACCGGGCAAGCTCCTGGACCTGGCAAGCTTCTGGACCTGGCAAGCTCTTGGACCAGGCAGGCTCGTGGATTAGGCAAGCTCTTGGACTAGGCAAGCTCTTGGATCAGGCAAGCTCCAGGACCACGCTAGTTCCTAGACCAGGCAAGCTCCTGGACCATGCAAGCTCTTGGACCAGGTACGCTCCTAGACCAGGCAAGCTCTTGGACCAGGCAAGCTCCTGGACAAGGCAAGCTCCTAGACCACGCAAGCTCTTGGACCAGGCACGCTCCTCGACCAGGCAAGCTCTTGGACCGGGCAGGCTTCTGGACCAAGCAAGCTCCTGGACTTGGCACGCTCCTGGATTAGGCAAGCTCCTGGACCAGGCAAGCTCTTGGACCAGGCAAGCTCTTGGACCAGGCAAGCTCCTGGTCTAGGCAAGCTTGTGGACCACGCAAGCTCTTGGACCAGGCAAGCTCTTGGACCGGGCAAGCTCCAGGAGCAGGCAAGCTCCTGGACAAGGCAAGCTCGTGGACCAGGCACGCTCCTGGACCAGGCAATCTCCTGGACTAGGCAAGCTCCTGAAACAGGCAAGCTCCTGGACCTGGCAAGCTCCTCGACGAGGCAAGCTCCTGGACCAGGCAAGCTCCTGGACCAGGCAAGCTCCTGGACCAGCCAAGCTCCTGAACCAGGCAAGCTCTTTACCAGGCAAGCTCCTGGACTAGGCAAGCTCGTGGACCAAGCACGCTCCTGGACCGGGCAAGCTCCTGGACCAAGCAAGCTCCTGGACGAAGCAATTTCCTGGACCAGGCAAGCTCCTAGAACACGAAAGCTCTTGGACCAGGCAAGCTCTTGGACCAAGCAAGCTCCAGGAGGTAAGCTCCTGGACAAGGCAAGCTCGTGGACCATGCACGATCCTGGACCAGGCAAGCTCCTGGACCACGCAAGCTCCTGGAATAGGCAATCTCCTGGACCTAGCAAGCTCCTGGACCAGGCTAGCTCGTGGACGAGGCAAGCTCATGGACCAGGCAAGCTCCTGGACCAGGCAAGATCCAGGACCAGGCAAGCTCTTGGACCAGGCAAGCTCCAAGACCAGGCAGGCTCGTGGACCAAGCACGCTCCTGGACCGGGCGAGCTCCTGGACCTGGCATGCTCCTAGACCACGCAAGCTCTTGGACCAGGCACGCTCCTGGATCAGGCAAGCTCCTGGACCTGGCAAGCTCTTGGACCTGGCAAACTCTTGGACCAGGCAGGCTCGTGGACCAGGCAAGCTCTTGGACCAGGCAAGCTCCTGGATCAAGCAAGCTCCTGAACAATGCAAGCTTGTGGACCAGGCGCTCCTGGACCAAGCAAGCTCCTGAACCAGGCAAGCTCCTGGACCACGCAAGCTCTTGGACCAGGCAAGCTCTTGGACTAGGCAAGCTCCAGGAGCAGGCAAGCTCCTGGACAAGGCAAGTTCGTGGACCAGGCAAGCTCTTGGACTAGTCAAGCTCCTAGACCAGGCAAGCTCCTGGACTTGGCACGTTCCTGGAGCACGCAAGCTCCTGGAACAGGCAAGCTCCTGGACTAGGCAAGCTTCCGGACCAAGCACACTCCTGGACCAGGCACGCTCCTAGAGCAGGCAAGCTCCTTGACCAAACAAGCTAATGGACCAGACAAGCTTCTGGACCAGGCAAGCACCTGGACCAGGCAAGCTCCTGGACCAGGCAGGCTCTGGACCAAGCATGCTCGTGGACCGGGCAAGCTCTTGGACTAGGCAAGCTCCTGGACCAAGCAAGCTCCTGGACCAGGCAAGCTCCTACACCACACAAGCTCTTGGACCAGGCAAGCTTCAGGAGCACGCAAGCTCCTGGACAAGGCAAGCTCGTGGACCAGGCACGCTCCTGGACGAGGCAAACTCCTGGACCACGCAAGCTCATGGAACAGGCAATCTCCTGGACCTGGCAAGCTCCTGGACCAGGCAAGCTCGTGGACTAGGCAAGCTTATGGACCAGGCAAGCTCCTGGACCAGGCAAGATCCTGGACCAGGCAAGCTCTTGGACCAGGCAAGCTCCAAGACCAGGCAGGATCATGGACCAAGCACGCTCCTGGACCGGGCAAGCTCTTGGACCTGGCAAGCTCCTGGACCACGCAAGCTCTTGGACCAGGCACGCTCCCGGATCGGGCAAGCTCCGGGACCTGGCAAGCTCTTGGACGTGGCAAGCTCTTGGACCAGGCAGGCTCGTGGACCAGGCAAGCTCTTGGACCAGGCAAGCTCCTGGATCAGGCAAGCTCCTTGACCACGCAAGCTCGTGGACCAGGCGCTCCTGGACCAAGCAAGCTCCTGGACCAGGCAAGCTCCTGGAACACGCAAGCTCTTGGACCAGGCAAGCTCTCGGACCAGGCAAGCTCCAAGAGCAGGCAAGCTCCTGGACATGGCAAGCTCGTGGACCAGGCAAGCTCTTGGACTAGCCAAGCTCCTAGACCAGGCAAGCTCCTAGAATTGGCACGTTCCTCGAGCACGCAAGCTCCTGGATCAGGCAAGCTCCTTGACTAGGCAAGCTCCTGGACCAAGCACGCTCCTGGACCACGCACGCTCCTAGAGCAGGCAAGCTCCTGGACCAGGCAAGCTCTTGGACCAGACAAGCTTCTGGACCAGGCAAGCACCTACACCAGGCAAGCTCGTGGATGAGGCAAGCTCCTAGACAACACAAGCTCTTGGACCAGGAAAGCTCTTGGACCAGGCAAGCTTTTTGACCAGGCAAGCTCCTGGACCAGGCAAGCTCTTGGACAAGGCAAGCTCGTGGACCAGGCAGGCTCCTAGACCAGGCAAGCTCCTCGACCAGGCAAGCTTTTAGAACAGGCAAGCTCCTGGACCTGGCAAGCTCCTGGACCATGCAAGCTCGTGGAGCAGGCAAGCTCCTGGACCAGGCAAGCTCTTGGACCAGGTAAGCTCCTGGACCAGGCAAGCTCTTGGACCAGGCAAGCTCCTAGACTAGGCAGGCTCGTGGACCAAGCACGCTCCTGGGCCGAGCAAGCTCCTGGACCTGGCAAGCTCGTGGACCACGCAAGCTCTTGGATGAGGCACTCTCCTGGACCGGGCAAGCTTCTGGACCTGGCAAGCTCCTGGACCTGGCAAGCTCTTGGACCAGGCAGGCTCGTGGATTAGGCAAGCTCTTGGACCAGGCAAGCACCTGGATCAGGCAAGCTCCAGGACCACGCTAGCTCCTAGACCAGGCAAGCTCCTGGACCACGCAAGCTCTTGGACCAGGTACGCTCCTAGACCAGGCAAGCTCTTGGACCAGGCAAGCTCCTGGACTAGGCAAGCTCCTGGACCACGCAAGCTCTTGGACCAGGCACGCTCCTCGACCAGGCAAGCTCTTGGACTGGGCAGGCTTCTGGACCAAGCAAGCTCCTGGACTTGGCACGCTCCTGGATTAGGCAAGCTCCTGGACCAGGCAAGCTCCTGAACCAGGCAAGCTCCTGGACCAGGCAAGCTCCTGGACCAAGCAAATTCGGCACTAAGCGGGGAAAACGCTGCAACACGTGGACGGGCTCTCACGTAACCCGCCCCCTAAGAGCCCAGAGGCGTGCCTGGTAGCATTGGCCCGCGAGATTGACGGAGAAGGAGCAAAGCAGCAGGCACAACGAGGAGCTGACGACGTCTCGGAAGACAACGAGACGCTGCGGTGGATCCAGGGAAAGACGTCCAAGGCAGAGACAGGGAGTGAGAGAGTCAGGGCCAGAGGGCTGCATTATTGGTGGTTTCAAGGTCAACTGCAGAAGTCTACCAAGGAAGGGTGGAAGCTAGTCCCTAGGCGAGAAGAGCGGGAGGAGATAATCGCGAAGGTGCAGCGGCAGTTGGGGCATTATGGAAGCCTGCGGACAAGCCAGCTGATAGAGACGGGCTGGTGGTGGGCGGGCATGAGAGGAGATATCAAAGCTTGGGTGAGCGCGTGCGAGCTATGCAGCCGGAACAAAGCAGAGCTCGAGAAGGGAAGGGAGGAGCTTCAGTCTTTACCTATCAGGGGAATAGGGTTCCGTTGGTCCCTAGATTTGGCAAGAGAGATGCCGCTCAGCAGAAGGGGGAAGAGGTTCATTTTGATAATGATTGAGCACGGTAGCAAATGGGTGGAAGTCAAGGCCCTGCCGAGTAAGAACTCAGCCAAGATAGCCGAGGCATTTGAGGAGCAAGTGCTGACACGCTTTGGAGCCTGTGGCGAAGTACTGACGGACCAAGGCACGGAGTTCTTGGGTGACTTTGAGAAGTTACTGAAAGCGAGTGGCATTACTCACCGGCGGAACTCACGGTACCATCCGCAGAGCAACGGCCTGACAGAGAGGTTTGTGCAGACCATGAAGCGAGGATTAAGGGCATATGGAGAGAAGTTCAAGCGAGATTGGGATGCAAGGCTACCCTGGGTGGCGGCGGGATATCGATTTAGTAAGCAAGCGGCCCTGAAAGACTTCTCTCCTTACTACCTGCTGCTAGGAAGGGAACCCATCCTACCGGTGGATGCGCCACGGCTCTTGACATGGGTGGTTAGGGCCGACACAGCGGAGGCCTGGGTGGGGTTAGCGGAGGCACGAGCGCGGTACCTGCGGGAGATGCTGCCAGCGGCCCTCGAGAACCTGCAAGTGACTCAACTCAGGGATGCCCAGCGCTACAAACGGAGGAGAGAAGAGCAGACAGAGAAAAGAGGGCCACAGCTGGAGGTGGGAGAGGAAGTGTATGTCAAACAGGCGAGGCAAGACATGCTGGACATAGGACTGAGTGTCGAGCGGTGGAGAGTGAAAGAAGTGAAGGATTCAGGCGTGGTGGTGCTAGTCGGGGAGAAGGGCCAGGAAAAGCGGGACCATCGGACGAACGTGGCGCGGGCCAGGCCCCTGTTCCATGGCCCACCAGTAAGGAGGAACTTGAGGAAGGAGGAGGGAGGGCAGCCTTTCTATCAAGAGGTCCATCAGCGACAGGGGACTGAACCAGTGCCGAGGAGGGGGCAAGCAGGAAAGGAAGAACTAAAGACCCAAGGCTTGGAGAGGGAGCTAAGGAATTTGATGGGCTGAGGAGATATAGTAGGGAGGCAGGGAGGGCAGCACCGACACACCAGGGCAGAGGGTAAGAAAGATTCCGACAGCTATCATGTTTTTAATTGCTAAAATAGCGTAGGCAGGGACAATATAAAATCATGACAGAGTACAGTAGTGAGTAGAGCTACAAAGGAGCTAAACGAAACCCGCGCAATCGAGGTGGGGGAAACGAGGAGACATAGTGAAAACGGGTATCCATTGTGGAGCAACGGTAACCCGACTCTACTACTTAGGCAAGCAACCGAAGTAGGTTCAATTGCTTGCTTGTTTGTTTCCACTCTTAGCCAAGGAATTGTAACTCCTTATTGCTGCTTCCACAGAGGAGCCAACCACAGCAAGCTCAAGTAAATTGTTGAACGGAGGTTTGATCGGCAATCAGCCGAGTTAGATTGTCCTAGCCAAGATCTAGTAGCTAGGAACACTCAAGCAGGAAAGGCAGAACTAAAGACCCAAGGCTTGGGGAGGGAGCTAAGGAATTTGATGGGCTGAGGAGATATAGCAGGGAGGCAAGGAGGGCAGCACCGACACACCAGGCAGAGGGTAAGAAAGATTCCGACAACTAGGCACGCTCCTTGACCAGGCAAGCTCCTCGACAAGGCAAGCTCCTGGACCACGCAAGCTCTTGGATCAGGCACACTCCTGGAACATGCAAGCTCCTGGACCAAGCAAGCTCCTGGACCAGGCAAGCTCTTGGACCAGGAAAGCTCCTGGACCACGCAAGCTCCTGGACCACGCAAGCTCCTGGAACATGGAAGCTCCTGGACAAGGAAAGCTCCTGGACCAGGCACGCTCCTGGAACAGGCAAGCTCCTGGACCACGCAAGCTCCTGGACCAGGCAAGCTCTTGGACCAGGCAAGCTCCTGAACCAGGCACACTCCTGGACCAGGCAAGCTCCTAGACAAGGCAAGCTCCTGGACCAGGCAAGCTCTTGGACCAGGCAAACTTGTGGACCAGGCACGCTCCTTGACCAGGCAAGCTCTTGGACTAGGCAAGCTCCTGGACCAGGCATGCTCCATGACCAGGCAAGCTCTTGCACCACGCAAGCTCTTGGACCAGGCAAGCTCTTGGACCAGGCAAGCTTCAGGACCAGGCAAGCTCCTGGACCAGGCAAGCTCGTGGACTCGGAAAGCTCTTGGACAAGGCAAGCTCCTCGAACAGGCAAGCTTCTAGACCAGGCACGCTCCTGGACCAGGCAAGCTCTTGGACCAGGCAAGCTCCTGGACCAAGCAAGCTCCTGGACCAGACAAGCTCCTGGACCACCCAAGCTCCTAGACCACGCAAGCTCTTGGACCAGGCACGCTCCTAGACCAGGCAAGCTCTTGGACCAGGAAGGCTTCTGGACCAAGCAAGCTCTTGGACCAGGCAAGCTCCTGGACCAGGCAAGCTCGTGGACCATGCACGTTCGTGGACCATGCACGCTCCGTGACCAGGCAAGCTCTTGGACTAGGCAGGCTCGTGGACCAGGCAAGCTCCTGGACCAGGCAAGCTCCTGGACCTGGCAAACTCCTGGACCAGGCAAGCTCCTGGACCAGGCAAGCTCCTTGACCATGCAAACTCCTGGACCAGGCAAGCTCCTGGACCAGACACGCTTGTAGACCATGCACGCTCTTGGACCAGGCAAGCTCTTAGACCAGGCACGCTCCTGGAAGAGGCAAGCTCCTGGACTAGGCAAGCTCCTGGACAAGGCACGCTGCTGGAACAGGCAAGCTCCTTGACCAAGGAAGCTCCTCGATCAGGCAAGCTGTTGGACCAGGCAAGCTCCTGGACCAGGCAAGCTCTTGGACCAGGTACGCTTCGGGAACAGGCAAGCTACTGGACTAGGCACGCTCATGGACTAGGCAAGCTCCTGGACCAGGCAAGCTCCTGGACCAGGCAAGCTCTTGGACCAGGCAAGCTCCTGGACCAGGCCAGCTCTTGGACCAAGCAAGCTCCTGGACCAGGCAAGCTCTTGGACCAAGCAAATTCTTGGACGAGGCACGCTCGTGGAACACTCCTATTTTGCACACGCTAGACCCTTGTTCTTGCAATTTTGCACACGCTAGCCCCTTGTTCTTGCAATTTTGCACACGCTAGGCCCTTGTTCTGGCAATTTTACACACGCTAGGCCCTTGTTCTTGCAATTTTGCACACGGTAGGCCCTTGTTCTTGCTATCTTGCACACGCTACACCCTTGTTCTTGCAATTTTGCACACGCTAGACCCTTGTTCTTGCAATTTTGCACAGGCTAGGCCCTTGTTCTTGCTATTTTGCACACGCTAGACCCTTGTTCTTGCAATTTTGCACACGCTAGACCCTTGTTCTTGCAAATTTACACACGCTAGGCACTTGTTGTTGCAATTTCGCACACGCTAGGCCCTTGTTCTTGCAATTTTGCACACGCTAGGCCCTTGTTCTTGCAATTTTGCACACGCTAGGCCCATGTTCATGCAATTTTGCAAACGCTAGGCCCTTGTTCTTGCAATTTTGCACACGCTAGGCCCTTGTTCTTGCAATTTTGCACATGCTAGGCCCTTGTTCTTGCAATTTTGCACACGCTAGGCCCTTGTTCTTGCTATTCTGCACACGCTAGACCCTTGTTCTTTCAATTTTGCACACGCTCGACCCTTGTTCTTGCAATTTTGCACACGCTAGGCCCTTGTTCTTGCAATTTTGCACACGCTAGGCCCTTGTTCTTGCAATTTTGCACACGTTAGGCCCTTGTTCTTGCAATTTTGCACAAACTAGGCCCATGTTCATGCAATTTTTCACACGCTAAGCCCTTGTTCTTGCAATTTTGCACACGCTAGGCCCTTGTTCTTGCAATTTTGCACACGCTAGGCCCTTGTTCTTGCAATTTTGCACACGCTAGGCACTTTTTCTTGCTATTTTGCACACGCTAGACCCTTGTTCTTGCAATTTTGCACACGCTAGGCCCTTGTTCTTGCAATATTGCACACGCTAGGCCCTTGTGCTTGCTATTTTGCACACGCTTGACCCTTCTTCTTGCAATTTTGCACACACTATGCCCTTGTTCATGCAATTTTGCACACGCTATGCCCTTGTTCTTGCAATTTTGCACACACTAGGCCCTTGTTCATGCAATTTTGCATACACTAGACCCTTGTTCTTGCTATTCTGCACACAATAGACCCTTGTTCTTGCAATTTTGCACACCCTATGCCCTTGTTCTTGCAATTTTGCACACGCTATGCCCTTGTTCTTGCTATTTTGCATACGCTTGACCCTTGTTCTTGCAATTTTGCACATGCTAGGCCCTTGTTCATGCAATTTTGCACAATCTCGCCCCTTGTTCTTGATATTTTGCACACGATATACCCTTGTTCTTGCAATTTTGCACACGCTAGGCCATTGTTCTTGCTATTTTGCACCCGCTAAGCCCTTGTTCTTGCAATTTTGCACACACTAGGCCCTTGTTCCTGAAATTTTGCACACCCTCGGCCCTTGTTCTTGCTATTTTGCACACGCTAGGCCCTTGTTCTTGCAATTTTGCACACGCTGGGCCCTTGTTCTTGCTATTTTGCACACGCTAGACCCTTGTTCTTGCAATTTTGCACATGCTATGCCCTTGTTCTTGCTATTTTGTACATGCTAGGCCCTTGTTCTTGCAATTTTGCACATGCTAGGCCCTTGTTCTTGCTATTTTGCACACGCTAAGCCCTTGTTCTTGCAATTTTGCACACACTAGGCCCTTGTTCTTGCAATTTTGCACACACTAGGCCCTTGTTCCTGAAATTTTGAACACGCTAGGCCCTTGTTCTTGCAATTTTGCACACACTATGCCCATGTTCTTGTTATTTTGCACACGCTAGGCCCTTGTTCTTGCAATTTTGCACATGCTAGGCTTTTGTTCTTGCAATTTTGCACACGCTAGGCCCTTGTTCTTGCAATTTTGCACACGCTAGGCACTTGTTCTTGCTATTTTGCACACGCTAGACACTTGTTCTTGCAATTTTGCACACGCTAGGCCCTTGTTCTTGCAATTTTGCACACGCTAGGCCCTTGTTCATGCAATTTTGCATACACTAGACCCTTGTTCTTGCTATTTTGCACACAATAGACCCTTGTTCTTGCAATTTTGCACACCCTATGCCCTTGTTCTTGCAATTTTGCACACGCTAGACCCTTGTTCTTGCAATTTTGCACACGCTAGGCCCTTGTTCTTGCAATATTGCACACGCTAGGCCCTTGTGCTTGCTATTTTGCACACGCTTGACCCTTCTTCTTGCAATTTTGCACACACTATGCCCTTGTTCATGCAATTTTGCACACGCTATGCCCTTGTTCTTGCAATTTTGCACACACTAGGCCCTTGTTCATGCAATTTTGCATACACTAGACCCTTGTTCTTGCTATTTTGCACACAATAGACCCTTGTTCTTGCAATTTTGCACACCCTATGCCCTTGTTCTTGCAATTTTGCACACGCTATGCCCTTGTTCTTGCTATTTTGCATACGCTTGACCCTTGTTCTTGCAATTTTGCACATGCTAGGCCCTTGTTCATGCAATTTTGCACAATCTCGCCCCTTGTTCTTGATATTTTGCACACGATATACCCTTGTTCTTGCAATTTTGCACACGCTAGGCCATTGTTCTTGCTATTTTGCACCCGCTAAGCCCTTGTTCTTGCAATTTTGCACACACTAGGCCCTTGTTCCTGAAATTTTGCACACGCTCGGCCCTTGTTCTTGCTATTTTGCACATGTAGGCCCTTGTTCTTGCAATTTTGCACACGATGGGCCCTTGTTCTTGCTATTTTGCACACGCTAGACCCTTGTTCTTGCAATTTTGCACATGCTATGCCCTTGTTCTTGCTATTTTGTACATGCTAGGCCCTTGTTCTTGCAATTTTGCACATGCTAGGCCCTTGTTCTTGCTATTTTGCACACGCTAAGCAATTGTTCTTGCAATTTTGCACACACTAGGCCCTTGTTCTTGCAATTTTGCACACACTAGGCCCTTGTTCCTGAAATTTTGAACACGCTAGGCCCTTGTTCTTGCAATTTTGCACACACTATGCCCATGTTCTTGCTATTTTGCACACGCTAGGCCCTTGTTCTTGCAATTTTGCACATGCTAGGCTTTTGTTCTTGCAATTTTGCACACGCTAGGCCCTTGTTCTTGCAATTTTGCACACGCTAGGCACTTGTTCTTGCTATTTTGCACACGCTAGACACTTGTTCTTGCAATTTTGCACACGCTAGGCCCTTGTTCTTGCAATTTTGCACACGCTAGGCCCTTGTTCATGCAATTTTGCATACACTAGGCCCTTGTTCTTGCTATTTTGCACACAATAGACCCTTGTTCTTGCAATTTTGCACACCCTATGCCCTTGTTCTTGCAATTTTGCACACGCTATACCCTAGTTCTTGCTATTTTACACACGCTTGACCCTTGTTCCTGCAATTTTGCACACGCTAGGCCCTTGTTCATGCAATTTTGCACAATCTCGCCCCTTATTCTTGATATTTTGCACACGATAGACCCTTGTTCTTGCAATTTTGCACATGCTAGGCCCTTGTTCTTGCTATTTTGCACACGCTAGCCCCTTATTCTTGCTATTTTGCACACGCTAAGCCCTTGTTCTTGCAATTTTGCACACACTAGGCCCTTGCCCTGAAATTTTGCACACGCTAGGCCCTTGTTTTTGCTATTTTGCACACGCTAGGCCCTTGTTCTTGCAATTTTGCACACGCTAGGCCCTTGTTCTTGCTATTTTGCACACGCTAGACCCTTGTTCTTGCAATTTTGCACATGCTATGCCCTTGTTCTTGCTATTTTGTACACGCTAGGCCCTTGTTCTTGCAATTTTGCACATGCTAGGCTCTTGTTCTTGCAATTTTGCACACGCTAGGCCCTTGTTCTTGCAATTTTGCACACGCTAGGCCCTTGTTCTTGCTATTTTGCACACGCTAGACCCTTGTTCTTGCAATTTTGCACACACTAGGCCCTTGTTCTTGCTATTTTGCACACGCTAGCCCCTTTTTCTTGTTATTTTGAACACACTAGGCCTTTGTTCTTGCAATTTCGCAAACACTAGGCCCTTGTTCCTGAAATTTTGCACACGCTAGGCCCTTGTTCTTGCAATTTTGCACACACTATGCCCATGTTCTTGCTATTTTGCATACGCTAGGCCCTTGTTCTTCCAATTTTGCACATGCTAGGCCATTGTTCTTGCAATTTTGCACACGCTAGGCCCTTTTTGTTGCAATTTTGCATACGCTAGGCCCTTGTTCTTGTCAACGGGAGTTGGGTATTGGCCCCGTCCTCGCTTGGGCGGAGCCGACTTCGTGGTCGGGTGTGAGGGGAGCAGCCGACCTGCAGCAGTGGGTGAGCTGGTCGACGAGGAGGTCGACCTGCACGGGGGACCACTGCATGGGCGCCAACTTCAGGGTGGCGCCGACTTCGGGGAGGTCGACTTGGGAGTCGACTTGTGGAGTACGTCGAAGCCGACTTTGGCGGTCGGCTAACGGACCACTGGTCGACCTCCGGGTGGTCGACTGGACCTGGTGGTCGACGAAGGAGGGACCGACGTCGACCTTGACGTAGGACGCCGAGCAGTCGGGCGTCGAGTAACGGGGCGTCGACTTCGTGACGCCAGCCTCGAGTGGCCGACGTGGATGGTCGGCCGACGACTGTTCTGGTCGACGTGGAGCTGGTCGACCAGAGGGGACGTCGACCTGGAGGAGGTCGACCGATGGTGTCGTCGACCTGGTGAGGTCGACGTGGAGGTGGTCGTCGACTTGGGAGGTCGACGGGCACGTACGGGAGCTGCTGGTCGACATGGTTGCCCGGTCGACTAGGTTACCTGGGAGACGAAGTGCTGTAGAGGAGTGCGACGGTCTCCGAGGCGAAGTTGGCGAGCCCGACCTCGGTGGTGGTATCCCGAGGTCGTCGTGGCGGATCAGAGGTGACACGACTCTGCACGCGAATGATCTGCGCGCACCTGTGAAGCGGGTGCACTGCTGTCCTGCAACGTTAGCACGCCATCGACCTTGCCTTGCTGGAGTGCGGTCGACCAAGTCGTGCTGGAACGTGGTCGACCAAGCTGCGCTGGCAGCTGGCCGACCTGAATGCTTGCTCTGATGTAGTCTTGCAATGCCAACTTCATTGTACCAATTAATCTGAACCTTTTCCTAGTGAAACTCTTGCCAATTTTCCCCGTGAACTAGCAAGTAGTGTGTGCACAAGGAAAACGACTAAGGACTAACGAACGCAGAGATCACACGAGCACACGTGCCTAGCCCGTAGCCTAGCTCCCGTTGCTGCAGTTATCTCCGCATGGTGCGGTGAGCGTGGACGACACCGCGACGTAGTTCAGTCTAGCCGACTTAGCACATACCGATCGTGTTCGTAGACCGACAGCCGTGCAATCACTAGCGTGCGAGTAGGCGACGCCGAGGTGATGGACACCCTGGAGGGACGGTTGGAGGATGCGAGGAGACGCCATGAGGCCCAGGAGTATGCGGCGATACCCTGGGCAGTTGTCGAAGCCGGACTCCGCTCCGTGTGGGCGGCGGAGCACCCCCCTTCTCGACCTGCCTCTCCTCGACCGGTGAACGACGACGGCGGCGTCGACATGGGTGTCAACGCCGGTGGAGGTCAGGTCGGCAGCAGTGCGGGAGGCACGTCGCGGCACCGAGGTGTGATACACGCCGGTGAAGTCGGCGGCGTTCAGACGCGAGGGGTGCAGTCGTCGGCGGCTGTAGGCTCCTCGCAGGGCGACGTCGGAGGACGACAAAGCGGATTGTCGCCGATGTCAGTGTCCCAGGTGACGGCAGGTGGGATTGCGCCGAGTTACGGCTACTTCAAGTTTACGCCGGACAGGATCTCGGTCACCCCTCCGCTGGTCGGTCGACCCGACATTCTCACCTGGAAGGAAGCCATCGAGCCCCAGCTGGAGATGGCCGGGCTGATCGGCTTCGCCCGAGGGACCGTGGCGACGCCGGGGGAGCACCACCCCGACCTGCGTGCGGAGTTTCGCGCCGTGCAGTTGTTGACCTTCACGGTCATCTCGCGGTGCTGCTCGCCGGGCGTGCAGATCGCCTTGAAGTGGTGCCGGGAGTACCTCAACGCCGGCCACCGGGCGTGGCACTTCATCGAGTCGACGTACCAGGTCACCGACGACCTGTTTATCGCCCAGCTGGAGGGACAGCTGACACACCTGCGTATGGGCGACGAGGAGAGTGCGACCGACTATTGCAACTGAGCCAGACGAATTCTCGCCACCATCAGGATGGCCGGCGCGCAGTACTCCACGGCGTCGTACATCACCCATGTCATGCAGGGACTGTCTAGCAGCTACAACCTGCTGACGCGGCTGTCTATGGCGCCGAGCACAAGGGCGACGCTCAACGAGGACAACCTGACCTCGTATATCCTGCAGGACGAGGCGATGCAGGAGGCAGAGCGGTCGCACGAGCTCTTGGCGCAGGCCAACTTCGTCGCCCCGGCGAAGCAAGGAGGCCGACCGGGGCAGTGCGGAAAATCTGGTGGTGGTGGTAGCAGTGGCCGGAGGCCGGCCAAGGAGGTCGACAAGAAGAAGTCGACCAAGGACAGTGGTCGGGGAGGAGGAGGTCGACGTCGGGAATGCTGGCTGTGCGGCGATCCCGACAATCTCTCCTTCGAGTGTCCCAACCGCAGCGACTCCGACGACGACGATGCTAAGGGAGGCCGTGGGAGGTCTGGCAGCCGTCGTCCTCGTCGTGGAGGAAACCAGCCGCGCAAGGAGAAGCAGTCGACCAAGACATCGACTTCGGCGGAGGACGCCGACTCCTCTGCTGGTGGCAAGGGGCGAGACGACAAGACGGCGTCGTGCTCGCTGGTCGGCGTCGTGGAGCCGACCATCTCTCTGGCGCCGGAGGCCGGAGAGAACTTCCAGGCGGTGGCGGCAGCTGTGCAGGCAAACCCGGCGGTGGTCCTGCTCGACAGCGGTTGCTCCCACCATCTGATGGGGACGAAGGAAGCCTTCGTCGACTTGCAGCCGAGCGGCGCCATCAGGCATGTGCGCGGCTTCAATGGGGCGCTGCAGGATGTCCAGGGCTGCGGCACCGTCGCTCTGCAAGGAGAGGCCGGGAAGGAGGTGCCCATCCCCGACGTGTTGTACGTCCCGGGTGTGCGAGCCAACCTGCTGTCGGCCGGCCAGCTGAAGGAGCACAGCGTGAAGCTGCAGGAGAACGGAGACGGCATGCTGCTCGTCTCGGCAGCAGGAGAGGTGCTCGGGCGGGCGACGTACTCTGGGCGTGTCCTCTACACCGACTTGCGTCCCTGCTCGACGAGGTCGACGCCGCCCACGACGGAGGTGGTGGCTCTGCGGGCGATCGTCTCGAAGACGAAGTCGACGCCGGACCAGATGCATGCGAGGCTTGCGCACGTCGGCATGGACACCATACGGAGCTCGGCGAAGAACGAGGTCGCCATTGGGCTGGACCTCAAGTCGGCGCCGGTCGCCGACTCCCCGTGTGTCTCGTGCGTCGGCGGGAAACTGGCGCGGCACACCTTCCTCGACCAAGGCTCCGACGCTGACGACGTGCTGGCCGTCGTGCACATCGACCTGTGCGGGCCGTTTTGCGTGGCTGCCAAGGATGGTAGCCTGTACTTCTTGCTGCTGAAGGACCGCAAGACCCGCTACGTGTGGGTGAAGCCGGTCGCCAAGAAGTCAGATGCGTTGCAGGCGTTCGTACAGTGGCTGGCGGTGGCTGAGCGGCAGACAAAGAAGTCGGTGTTGATGCTGCGCTCTGATCGGGGAGGGGAGTTCCTCGGGAAGCAGTTCCCCGACTTCGTGAACGGCAAGGGGATCGTCCACGACCTGACCTGCCCATATACCCCGCAGCAGAACGGCATGGCGGAGCGGGAGATGAGGACGGTGGTGGAGTCGGTGCGGACAATGCTGCTGCACATGGGTGTGCAGCACCACTGGTGGCATCACGCTCTGCGGCAAGCCGTCTGGGTCCGCAACTGCCTTGAGAGGTCGACGCTGCCACCACGGACGACGCGGTACCAGCGGCTGACTGGGAAGAAGCCCGACTTGTCGCTGGCGCGGGTGTGGGGCTGCATGGCGCAGTTCCTTGTTCCTGAGCAGCAGCGTGGTGGGAAGCTGAAGCCGAAGGCCAAGTGGGGCCTGCACCTTGGCGTGTCGGCGGCGAGCAAGGGCTGGGAGCTCCTTGACGTCGCCACTGACCGGGTGGTCACCACGTCGGACGTGGTGTTTTACGAGGAGATGTCGCTGGCCGAGTGGAAGACAGAGCATGGGCCGGTGCCCGGCCGCTCGCCGTCCACCCCGCCCTCTGACACCTCGTCGGCGACGCTTCCGCTGCTTGCCGAGGTCGGTGAGCTTGCTACTGAGGACGTCGAGGACGTCCGCACCTCTACCCCTCTCCCTCTGACCCCTGCCCCTCCCCTCGTGGCCGACCTGCGTGGGGTGACCTCGGTGTTGGCCTCCGGCGATGAGGGGAGTAGTAAGATGCCGCCTTCGGCGCCGGCCAAGGGCATCGCCGGTGGCCGACGTGACGAGCGGCGAATCGGCGTGGGATTGCAGTCGATAGGGGAGGAGCAGGTCGAGGAGCAGCAGCCGACAAGGGAGCAGGCTGCCGCAAAGACGACCACGGAGCAGTCGGCGACCGGGCCGTCGGCAGGGGAGCCGACCACAGGGGAGAAGTCGGCTGGGGAGCCGACCACAGAGGAGCAGTCGGCTGGGACGCCGGCTGAGGAGCAGCAGGACGCCGAGGGCAGCGAGGACAGCGACGATGGAGGGGACGCCGAGGAGATCCAGCAGGGACGACGGCGTTCAGGCCGCCGTCGGAGGCCGCCTGACTTCTTCGTCCTCGCTGCCTTCACCACGGTGTATGACGTGGACGATGACGACGACCTGCTGTATGATGACGCCGAGGAGGATGAAGAGTTTCCGGAGCTCGACCCCGACATGCTAGCCGACCCCGAGCACCATTGGGACATCTCGATGATGACGGTGAGGGAGGCGTTGTCGAGCTGGAAGGGCCCGGCGGTAAAGGCCGCCATGGAGGAGGAGATTCGGAGCCTCATCAACATGGGCACTTGGGAGCTGGTCGAACGCCCGCCGGGAGTGAACGTCATGAAAAACCGGTGGGTGTTGACGACGAAGTACCACATTGACGACACCGTCAAGCGAGAGAAGGCGAGGCTGGTCGTGAAGGGCTTCACACAGGTGTACGGCGCCGACTACGACGAGACGTTTGCGCCGGTGAGCAGCTACGTCACGCTGAGGATCTTCCTCAGCATCGTCGCCGTCCTCAACCTCAACCTGATGCAGCTCGACATGAAGAACGCCTTCCTGCAGAGCAAGCTCGATCGGGTGCTGTACATGTCTCAGCCGGACTACTTCAACGACGGAACCGGCCGGTTGTGTAAGCTGCTGAAGAGCCTGTACGGGCTGAAGCAGTCGCCGCTGTTGTGGTACTTGGCGCTCAACGATGTGCTGGTCGGCGCCGGGTGGAAGAAGAGCCAGGTTGACGAGGCTCTCTACTTCAAGGTCGGCGAGGCTGAAGTAGTCTGCTGGGTGCTGGTCTACGTCGACGACCTGCTTGCCGCCAGTAGCAGCGCCGCGATGCTGAAGGAGCTGCTGGAAGCCGCCTTCGAGCTGCGCGAGATCTCGCCGGTGCAGAAGTACCTCGGGCTGGAGATCGTGCGCGACAGGTCGGCGGGGAAGCTGTGGCTGCACCAGCAGGGCTATGCCGACAAGCTGCGTAGGCGCTTCCTCGACGAGGAGCACACCGGGCACACCCCGAAGACATCGGTCTCGGTCGGTGCCTACGCCGAGCTCACCTTCGATGACGAGGAGGCGTAGGAACGGCAGGAGAAGGAGTACCGGTAGAAGGTCGGCTTGCTGCAGTTCGCGGCGACGACGACGAGGCCGGACATCGCCTTCGCCTGCAGCAAGCTGGGGAGCGGCCTCACGGTGAGGAGCGACCAGCACTGGCGCGAGGTCGACCGCTGCCTCGCTTACCTCGCCAACACACGTGACACCGCCCTGGAGTTCGGCGGTGGACCTAAGTCGCTGGAGCTGGTCGGCTACGTGGACGCCGACGACGCCGGTGACAAGCAGAACAGGACAAGCACAGGTGGCTACGTGTTCGTCTACGGAGGGGCTGCAGTCTCCTGGTCGAGCCAGCGCATCAAGTGCGCGACGCTGTCGTCGACCGAGTCGGAGTACGTGGCGGCCACTGAAGCTGGCAAGGAGGGACGCCGCCTTCGCTTCCTCCTCGCAGAATTCCGGCAACTGGACGCCGGGAAGCCGACTGTCCTGCGCGTGGACAACAAGTCGGCCATCACGGTCGCCGAGGGCATGGGCTTGACGGGCAACCTCAAGCACATGGAACGGCGACAGGCCTGGCTGCAGCACATGGTGAAGCGTGGGAAGTTCTCGCTGCACTACATCCCGACCGCTGAGCAGCCGGCCGACTTCCTGACGAAGGCGCTGCACTATCTGGCCTTCAACCGGTGCTCCGTCGCAATCCGTCAAGTGCGCCTAGCCGACGTGGGCGACGGCGACAACGACGTGCAGCAGTAGGTGCCATGCCCTTTTGCATGGCTGGTGCGGTGGACGACGTGCTATGTGTTGGGTGCACGTCAACGAGCTAGTCTCCAAGCTGTACTGCCGTGTGGGCTGGGTGCCCAAGCGTGAACGCGGCAGGGGAGTGTCAACGGGAGTTGGGTATTGGCCCCGTCCTCGCTTGGGCGGAGCCGACTTCGTGGTCGGGTGTGAGGGGAGCAGCCGACCTGCAGCAGTGGGTGAGCTGGTCGACGAGGAGGTCGACCTGCACGGGGGACCACTGCACGGGCGCCAACTTCAGGGTGGCGCCGACTTCGGGGAGGTCGACTTGGGAGTCGACCTGTGGAGTACGTCGAAGCCGACTTTGGCGCTCGGGTTACAGACCACTGGTCGACCTGCGGGTGGGCGACTGGACCTAGTGGTCGACGAAGGAGGGACCGACGTCGACCTTGACGCAGGACGCCGAGCAGTCGGGCGTCGAGTAACGGGGCGTCGACTTCGTGACGCCAGCCTCGAGTGGCCGACGTGGATGGTCGGCCGACGACTGTTCTGGTCGACGTGGAGCTGGTCGACCAGAGGGGACGTCGACCTGGAGGAGGTCGACCGATGGTGTCGTCGACCTGGTGAGGACGACGTGGAGGTGGTCGTCGACTTGGGAGGTCGACAGGCACGTACGGGAGCTGCTGGTCGACATGGTTGCCCGGTCGACTAGGTTACCTGGGAGACGAAGTGCTGTAGAGGAGTGCGACAGTCTCCCAGGCGAAGTTGGCGAGCCCGACCTCGGTCTTGGTATCCCGAGGTCGTCGTGGCGGATCAGAGGTGACACGACTCTGCACGCCAATCATCTGCGCGCACCTGTGAAGCGGGTGCACTGCTGTCCTGCAACGTTGGCACGCCATCGACCTTGCCTTGCTGGAGTGCGGTCGACCAAGTCGTGCTGGAACGTGGTCGACCAAGCTGCGCTGGCAGTTGGCCGACCTGAGTGCTTGCTCTGATGTAGTCTTGCAATGCCAACTTCATTGTACCAATTGTTCTGAACCTATTCCTAGTGAGACTCTTGCCAATTTTCCCCGTGAACTAGCAAGTAGTGTGTGCACAAGGAAAACGACTAAGGACTAACGAACGCAGAGATCACACAAGCACACGTGCCTAGCTCGTAGCCTAGCTCCCGTTGCTGCAGTTATCTCCGCAGTTCTTGCTATTTTGCATACGCTAGACCTTTGTTCTTGCAATTTTGCACACGCTAGGCCCTTGTTCTTGCAATTTTGCACACGCTAGGCACTTGTTCTTGCAATTTTGCACAAGCTAGACCCTTGTTCTTGCAATTTTGCACACGCTAGGCCCTTGTTCTTGCAATTTTGCACACGCTAGGCCCTTGTTCTTGCTATTTTGCACACGCTATTTTGCACACGCTAGACCCTTGTTCTTGCAATTTTGCACACACTAGGCCCTTGTTCTTGCAATTTTGCACACGCTGGGCCCTTGTTCTTGCAATTTTGCACACGCTAGGCCCTTGTTCTTGCAATTTTGCTTACGCTAGGCCCTTGTTCTTGCAATTTTGCACACGCTAGACCCTTGTTCTCACAATTTTGCACACGCTAGGCCCTTGTTCTTGCTATTTTGCACACGCTAGACCCTTGTTCTTGCAATTTTGCACACGCTAGGCCCTTGTTCTTGCAATTTTGCACACGCTAGGCCCTTGTTCTTGCTATTTTGCACACGCTAGACCCTTGTTCTTGCAATTTTGCACACACTATGCCCTTGTTCTTGCTATTTTGTACACACTAGGCCCTTGTTCTTGCTATTTCGCATACGCTATGCCCTTGTTCTTGCAATTTTGCACACGCTAGGCCCTTGTTCTTGCAATTTTGCACATGCTAGGCCCTTGTTCTTGCTAGTTTGCACACGCTAGACCCTTGTTCTTGCAATTTTGCACACGGTAGGCCCTTGTTGTTGCTATTTTGCACACGCTAGACCCTTGTTTATGCAATTTTGCACACGCTAGGCCCTTGTTCATGCAATTTTGCACACGCTAGGCCCTTGTTCATGCAATTTTGCACACGCTAGGCCCTTGTTCTTGCAATTTCGCACACGCTATTTTGCACACGCTAGACCCTTGTTCTTGCCATTTTGCACACGCTAGACCCTTGTTCTTGCAGTTTTGCACACGCTAGGCCCTTCTTCTTGCAATTTTGCACATGCTAGGCATGTTCTTGCAATTTTGCACACGCTAGGGCCTTGTTCCTGCTATTTTGCACACGCTAGACCCTTGTTCTTGCAATTTTGCACACGCTAGGCCCTTGTTGTTGCTATTTTGCACACGCTAGACCCTTGTTCATGCAATTTTGCATACGCTAGGCCCTTGTTCATGCAATTTTGCACACGCTAGGCCCTTGTTCATGCAATTTTGCACACGCTAGGCCCTTGTTCTTGCTATTTTGCACACGCTAGACCCTTGTTCATGCAATTTTGCACACGCTAGGCCCTTGTTCATGCAATTTTGCACACGCTAGGACCTTGTTCATGCAATTTTGCACACGCTAGGCCCTTGTTCTTGCAATTTTGCACACGCTATTTTGCACACGCTAGACCCTTGTTCTTGCAATTTTGCACACGCTAGACCCTTGTTCTTGCAGTTTTGCACACGCTAGGCCCTTGTTCTTGCAATTTTGCACATGCTAGGCATGTTCTTGCAATTTTGCACACGCTAGGGCCTTGTTCTTGCTATTTTGCACACGCTAGACCCTTGTTCTTGCAATTTTGCACACGCTAGGCCCTTGTTCTTGCTATTTTGCACATGCTAGGCATGTTCTTGCAATTTTGCACACGCTAGGGCCTTGTTCCTGCTATTTTGCACACGTTAGACCCTTGTTCTCGCAATTTTGCACACGCTAGGCCCTTGTTCTTGCAATTTTGCACACACTATGCCCTTGTTCTTGCTATTTTGTACACACTAGGCCCTTGTTCTTGCTATTTTGCATACGCTATGCCCTTGTTCTTGCAATTTTGCACACGCTAGGCCCTTGTTCTTGCAATTTTGCACATGCTAGGCCCTTGTTCTTGCTGTTTTGCACACGCTAGACCCTTGTTCTTGCAATTTTGCACACCACTAGGCACTTGTTCTTGAAATTTTGCACACGCTAGGCCCTTGTTCTTGCTAGTTTGCACACGCTAGACCCTTGTTCTTGCAATTTTGCACACGGTAGGCCCTTGTTGTTGCTATTTTGCACACGCTAGACCCTTGTTCATGCAATTTTGCACACGCTAGGCCCTTGTTCATGCAATTTTGCACACGCTAGGCCCTTGTTCATGCAATTTTGCACACGCTAGGCCCTTGTTCTTGCAATTTCGCACACGCTATTTTGCACACGCTAGACCCTTGTTCTTGCCATTTTGCACACGCTAGACCCTTGTTCTTGCAGTTTTGCACACGCTAGGCATGTTCTTGCAATTTTGCACACGCTAGGCCCTTGTTCTTGCAATTTTGCACATGCTAGGCATGTTCTTGCAATTTTGCACACGCTAGGGCCTTGTTCCTGCTATTTTGCACACGCTAGACCCTTGTTCTCGCAATTTTGCACACGCTAGGCCCTTGTTGTTGCTATTTTGCACACGCTAGACCCTTGTTCATGCAATTTTGCATACGCTAGGCCCTTGTTCATGCAATTTTGCACACGCTAGGCCCTTGTTCATGCAATTTTGCACACGCTAGGCCCTTGTTCTTGCTATTTTGCACACGCTAGACCCTTGTTCATGCAATTTTGCACACGCTAGGCCCTTGTTCATGCAATTTTGCACACGCTAGGCCCTTGTTCATGCAATTTTGCACACGCTAGGCCCTTGTTCTTGCAATTTTGCACACGCTATTTTGCACACGCTAGACCCTTGTTCTTGCAATTTTGCACACGCTAGACCCTTGTTCTTGCAGTTTTGCACACGCTAGGCCCTTGTTCTTGCAATTTTGCACATGCTAGGCATGTTCTTGCAATTTTGCACACGCTAGGGCCTTGTTCTTGCTATTTTGCACATGCTAGGCATGTTCTTGCAATTTTGCACACGCTAGGGCCTTGTTCCTGCTATTTTGCACACGTTAGACCCTTGTTCTCGCAATTTTGCACACGCTAGGCCCTTGTTCTTGCAATTTTGCACACACTATGACCTTGTTCTTGCTATTTTGTACACACTAGGCCCTTGTTCTTGCTATTTTGCATACGCTATGCCCTTGTTCTTGCAATTTTGCACACGCTAGGCCCTTGTTCTTGCAATTTTGCACATGCTAGGCCCTTGTTCTTGCTGTTTTGCACACGCTAGACCCTTGTTCTTGCAATTTTGCACACCACTAGGCACTTGTTCTTGAAATTTTGCACACGCTAGGCCCTTGTTCTTGCTATTTTGCACACGCTAGACCCTTGTTCTTGCAATTTTGCACACACTATGCCCTTGTTCTTGCTATTTTGTACACACTAGGCCCTTGTTCTTGCTATTTTGCATACGCTATGCCCTTGTTCTTGCAATTTTGCACACCCTAGGCCCTTGTTCTTGCAATTTTGCACATGCTAGGCCCTTGTTATTGCTATTTTGCACACGCTAGACCCTTGTTCTTGCAATTTTGCACACGCTAGGCCCTTGTTGTTGCTATTTTGCACACAATAGACCCTTGTTCTTGCAATTTTGCACACGCTATGCCCTTGTTCTTGCTATTTTGCACACGCTAGACCCTTGTTCATGCAATTTTGCACAAGCTAGGCCCTTGTTCATGCAATTTTGCACACGCTAGGCCCTTGTTCTTGCAATTTTGCACACGCTATTTTGCACACACTAGACCCTTGTTCTTGCAATTTTGCACACGCTAGGCCCTTGTTCTTGCAGTTTTGCACACGCTAGGCCCTTGTTCTTGCTATTTTGCACACGCTAGACCCTTTTTCTTGCAATTTTGCACACGCTAGGCCCTTGTTCTTGCAATTTTGCACATGCTAGGCCATTGTTCTTGCAAGTTTGCACACGCTAGGGCCTTGTTCTTGCTATTTTGCACACGCTAGACCCTTGTTCTCGCAATTTTGCACACGCTAGGCCCTTGTTCTTGCTATTGTGCACACGCTAGGCCCTTGTTCTTGCTATTTTGCACACGCTAGGCCCTTGTTCATGCAATTTCGCACAAGCTAGGCACTTGTTCTTGCTATTTTGCACACGCTAGACCCTTGTTCTTGCAATTTTGCACACGCTAGACCCTTGTTCTTGCAATTTTGCACACGCTAGGCCATTGTTGATGCTATTTTGCACACGCTAGACCCTTCTTCTTGCAATTTTGCACACGCTAGGCCCTTGTTGTTGCTATTTTGCACACGCTAGACCCTTGTTCATGCAATTTTGCACACGCTAGGCCCTTGTTCATGCAATTTTGCACACGCTAGGCCCTTGTTCATGCAATTTTGCACAAGCTAGGCCCTTGTTCTTGCAATTTCGCACACGCTATTTTGCACACGCTAGACCCTTGTTCTTGCCATTTTGCACACGCTACACCCTTGTTCTTGCAGTTTTGCACACGCTAGGCCCTTGTTCTTGCAATTTTGCACATGCTAGGCATGTTCTTGCAATTTTGCACACGCTAGGGCCTTGTTCCTGCTATTTTGCACACGCTAGACCCTTGTTCTCGCAATTTTGCACACGCTAGGCCCTTGTTGTTGCTATTTTGCAGACGCTAGACCCTTGTTCATGCAATTTTGCACACGCTAGGCCCTTGTTCATGCAATTTTGCACACGCTAGGCCCTTGTTCATGCAATTTTGCACACGCTAGGCCCTTGTTCTTGCAATTTTGCACACGCTATTTTGCACATGCTAGACCCTTGTTCTTGCAATTTTGCACACGCTAGACCCTTGTTCTTGCAGTTTTACACACGCTAGGCCCTTGTTCTTGCAATTTTGCACATGCTAGGCATGTTCTTGCAATTTTGCACACGCTAGGGCCTTGTTCTTGATATTTTTCACACGCTAGACCCTTGTTCTTGCAATTTTGCACACGCTAGGCCCTTGTTCTTGCTATTTTGCACATGCTAGGCATGTTCTTGCAATTTTGCACACGCTAGGGCTTTGTTCCCGCTATTTTGCACACGTTAGACCCTTGTTCTCGCAATTCTGCACACGCTAGGCCCTTGTTCTTGCTAGTTTGCACACGCTAGACCCTTGTTCTTGCAATTTTGAACATGCAAGGCCCTTGTTCTTGCAAATTTGCACACGCTAGGCCCTTGTTCTTGCTATTTTGCACACGCTAGACCCTTGTTCTTGCAATTTTGCACACACTATGCCCTTGTTCTTGCTATTTTGTATTCACTAGGCCCTTGTTCTTGCTATTTTGCATACGCTATGCCCTTGTTCTTGCAATTTTGCACACGCTAGGCCCTTGTTCTTGCAATTTTGCACATGCTAGGCCCTTGTTCTTGCTATTTTGCACACGCTAGACACTTGTTCTTGCAATTTTGCACACACTAGGCACTTGTTCTTGAAATTTTGCACACGCTAGGCCCTTGTTCTTGCTATTTTGCACACGCTAGACCCTTGTTATGCAATTTTGCACACACTATGCCCTTGTTCTTGCTATTTTGTACACACTAGGCCCTTGTTCTTGCTATTTTGCATACGCTATGCCCTTGTTCTTGCAATTCTGCACACCCTAGGCCCTTGTTCTTGCAATTTTGCACATGCTAGGCCCTTGTTATTGCTATTTTGCACACGCTAGACCCTTGTTCTTGCAATTTTGCACACGCTAGGCCCTTGTTGTTGCTATTTTGCACACAATAGACCCTTGTTCTTGCAATTTTGCACACGCTATGCCCTTGTTCTTGCTATTTTGCACACGCTAGACCCTTGTTCATGCAATTTTGCACAAGCTAGGCCCTTGTTCATGCAATTTTGCACACGCTAGGCCCTTGTTCTTGCAATTTTGCACACGCTATTTTGCACACGCTAGACCCTTGTTCTTGCAATTTTGCACACGCTAGGCCCTTGTTCTTGCAGTTTTGCACACGCTAGGCCCTTGTTCTTGCTATTTTGCACACGCTAGACCCTTCTTCTTGCAATTTTGCACACGCTAGGCCCTTGTTCTTGCAATTTTGCACATGGTAGGCCATTGTTCTTGCAAGTTTGCACACGCTAGGGCCTTGTTCTTGCTATTTTGCACACGCTAGACCCTTGTTCTCGCAATTTTGCACACGCTAGGCCCTTGTTCTTGCTATTGTGCACACGCTAGGCCCTTGTTCTTGCTATTTTGCACACGCTAGGCCCTTGTTCATGCAATTTTGCACACGCTAGGCACTTGTTCTTGCTATTTTGCACACGCTAGACCCTTGTTCTTGCAATTTTGCACACGCTAGACCCTTGTTCTTGCTATTTTGCATACGCTAGCCCCTTTTTCTTGCTATTTTGCACACACTAGGCCCTTGTTCTTGCAATTTTGCACACACTAGGCCCTTGTTCCGGAAATTTTGCACACGCTAGGCCCTTGTTCTTGCAATTTTGCACACGCTAAGCCCTTGTTCTTTCAATTTTGCACACGCTAGGCCCTTGTTCTTGCTATTATGCACACGCTAGACCCTTGTTCTTGCAATTTTGCACACGCTATGCCATTGTTCTTGCAATGTTGCACACGCTAGGCCCTTGATCTTGCAATTTTGCACACGCTATGCCCTTGTTCTTGCAATTTTGCACACGCTAGGCCCTTGAATTGCAATTTTGCATACGCTAGGCACTTGTATTGCAATATTGCACACGCTAGGCCCTTTAATTGCAATTTTGCACACGCTAGGCCCTTGTTCTTGCTATTTTTCACACGCTAGACCCTTGTTCTTGCAATTTTGCAAACGCTAGGCCCTTGTTGTTGCAATTTTGCACACGCTAGGCCCTTGTTCTTGCAATTTTGCACACGCTAGACCCTTGTTCTTGCAATTTCGCACACTCTATGACCTTGTTCTTGCAATTTTGCACACGCTAGGCCCGTAATCTTGCAATTTTGCACACGCTAGGCCCTTGTTCTTGCATTTTTGCACACGCTAGGCCCTTGTTCTTGCAATTTTACACACGCTAGGCCCTTGTTCTTGCTATTTTGCACACGTTAGACCCTTGTTCCTGCAATTTTGCACACGCTAGGCCCTTGTTGTTGCTATTTTGCACACGCTAGACCCTTGTTCATGCAATTTTGCACACGCTAGGCCCTTGTTCATGCAATTTTGCACACGCTAGGCCCTTGTTGTTGCTATTTTGCACACAATAAACCCTTGTTCTTGCAATTTTGCACACGCTATGCCCTTGTTCTTGCAATTTTGCACACGCTATGCCCTTGTTCTTGCTATTTGACACACGCTAGACCCTTGTTCATGCAATTTTGCACACGCTAGGCCATTGTTCTTGCAATTTTGCACACGCTAGGCCCTTGTTCTTGCAATTTTGCACACGCTATTTTGCACACGCTAGACCCTTGTTCTTGCTATTTTGCACACGCTAGGCCCTTGGTCTTGCAGTTTTGCACACGCTAGGCCCTTGTTCTTGCTATTTTGCACACGCTAGACCCTTGTTCTTGCAATTTTGCACACGCTAGGCCCTTGTTCTTGCAATTTTGCACATGCTAGGCCATTGTTCTTGCAATTTTGCACACGCTAGGGCCTTGTTCTTGCTATTTTGCACACGCTAGATATTTGTTCTCGCAATTTTGCACACGCTAGGCCTTTGTTATTGCTATTTTGCACACGCTAGACCCTTGTTCTTGCAATTTTGCACACGCTAGGCCCTTGTTCTTGCAATTTTGCACACGCTAGGCCCTTGTTCTTGCTATTTTGCACACGCTAGACCCTTGTTCTTGCAATTTTGCACACACTATGCCCTTGTTCTTGCTATTTTGTACACACTAGGCCCTTGTTCTTGCTATTTTGCATACGCTATGCCCTTGTTCTTGCAATTTTGCACACACTAGGCCCTTGTTCTTGCAATTTTGCACATGCTAGGCCCTTGTTTTTGCTATTTTGCACACGCTAGACCCTTGTTCTTGCAATTTTGCACATGCTAGGCCCTTGTTCTTGCAATTTTGCACACGCTAGGCCCTTGTTCTTGCTATTTTGCACACGCTAGACCCTTGTTGTTGCAATTTTGCACACACTATGCCCTTGTTCTTGCTATTTTGTACACACTAGGCCCTTGTTCTTGCTATTTTGCATACGCTATGCCCTTGTTCTTGCAATTTTGCACACGCTAGGCCCTTGTTCTTGCAATTTTGCACATGCTAGGCCCTTGTTCTTGCTATTTTGCACACGCTAGACCCTTGTTCTTGCAATTTTGCACACGCTAGGCCCTTGTTGTTGCTATTTTGCACACAATAGACCCTTGTTCTTGCAATTTTGCACACGCTATGCCCTTGTTCTTGCTATTTTGCACACGCTAGACCCTTGTTCATGCAATTTTGCACACGCTAGGCCCTTGTTCATGCAATTTTGCACACGCTAGACCTTTGTTCATGCTATTTTGCACACAATAGATCCTTGTACTTGCAATTTTGCACACGCTATGCCCTTGTTCTTGCAATTGTTTACACGCTATGCCCTTGTTCTTGCTATTTTGCACACGCTAGACCCTTGTTCTTGCAATTTTGCACACGGTAGGCCCTTGTTCATGCAATTTTGCACACACTACGCCCCTGTTCTTGCTATTTTGCACACGCTAGACTCTTGTTCTTGCAATTTTGCACACGCTAGGCCCTTGTTCTTGCTTCTTGCACACGCTAGCCCCCTTTTGTTGCTATTTTGCACACACTAGGCCCCTATTCCTGAAATTTTGCACATGCTAGGCCCTTGTTCTTGCAATTTTGCACATGCTAGGCCCTTGTTTTTGCTATTTTGCACACGCTAGGCCCTTGTTCTTGCAATTTTGCACACGCTAGGCCCTTGTTCTTGCTTTTTGCACACGCTATGCCCCTGTTCTTGCTATTTTGCACAGACTAGGCCCCTGTTCCTGAAATTTTGCACACGCTAGGCCCTTGTTCTTGCAATTTTGCACACGCTAGGCCCTTGTTCTTGCAATTTTGCACACGCTAGGCCCTTGTTCTTGCTATTTTGCACACGCTATGCCCTTGTTCTTCCTATTTTGCACACGCTAGGCCCTTGTTCTTGCAATTTTGCACATTCTAGGCCCTTGTTGTTGCAATTTTGCACACGCTAGGCCCTTGTTCTTGCAATTTTGCACACGCTATGCCCCTGTTCTTGCTATTTTGCACACGCTAGACCCTTGTTCTTGCAATTTTGCACATGCTAGGCCCTTTTTCTTGCAATTTTGCACACGCCAGGCCCTTGTTCTTGCTATTTTGCACAAGCTAGACCCTTGTTCTTGCAATTTTGCACACACTATGCCTTTGTTCTTGCTATTTTGCACACGCCTGGCCCTTGTTTTTGCTATTTTGCACACGCTAGGCCCTTGTTCTTGCGATTTTGCACACGCTAGACCCTTGTTTTTGCTATTTTGCACACGCTAGGCCCTTGTTCATGCAATTTTGCACACGCTAGGCCCTTGTTCTTGCAATTTTGCATACAATAGACCCTTGTTCTTGCAATTTTGCATACGCTATGCCCTTGTTCTTGCAATTTTGCACACGCTAGGCCCTTGTTCTTGCTATTTTGCACATGCTAGACCCTTGTTCTTGCAATTGTGCACACGCTAGGCCCTTGTTCTTGCAATTTTGCACATGCTAGGCCATTGTTCTTGCAATTTTGCACACGCTAGGCCCTTGTTTTTGCTATTTTGCACACGCTAGACCCTTGTTCTTGCAATTTTGCACACGCTAGGCCCTTGTTCTTGCTATTTTGCACACGCTAGACCCTTGTTCTTGCAATTTTGCACACGCTAGGCCCTTGTTCTTGCAATTTTGCACACGCTAGGCCCTTGTTCTTGCCATTTTGCACACGCTAGACCCTTGTTCTTGCAGTTTTGCACACACTAGGCCCTTGTTCTTGCAATTTTGCACATGCTAGGCATGTTCTTGCAATTTTGCACACGCTAGGGCCTTGTTTCTGCTATTTTGCACACGCTAGACCCTTGTTCTCGCAATTTTGCACACGCTAGGCCCTTGTTCTTGCTATTTTGCACACGCTAGACCCTTGTTCTTGCAATTTTGCACACGCTAGGCCCTTGTTCTTGCAATTTTGCACACGCTAGGCCCTTGTTCTTGCTATTTTGCACACGCTAGACCCTTGTTCTTGCAATTTTGCACACACTATGCCCTTGTTCTTGCTATTTTGTACACACTAGGCACTTGTTCTTGCTATTTTGCATACGCTATGCCCTTGTTCTTGCAATTTTGCACACGCTAGGCCCTTGTTCTTGCAATTTTCCACATGCTAGGCCCTTGTTCTTGCTATTTTGCACACGCTAGACCTTGTTCTTGCAATTTTGCACACACTAGGCCCTTGTTCTTGAAATTTTGCACACGCTAGGCCCTTGTTCTTGCTATTTTGCACACGCTAGACCCTTGTTCTTGCAATTTTGCACACACTATGCCCTTGTTCTTGCTATTTTGTACACACTAGGCCCTTGTTCTTGCTATTTTGCATACGCTATGCCCTTGTTCTTGCAATTTTGCACACCCTAGGCCCTTGTTCTTGCAATTTTGCACATACTAGGCCCTTGTTCTTGCTATTTTGCACACGCTAGACCCTTGTTCTTGCAATTTTGCACACGCTAGGCCCTTGTTGTTGCTATTTTGCACACAATAAACCCTTGTTCTTGCAATTTTGCACACGCTAGGCCCTTGTTCTTGCTATTTTGCACACGCTAGACCCTTGTTGTTGCTATTTTGCACACAATAAACCCTTCTTCTTGCAATTTTGCACACGCTAGGCCCTTGTTCTTGCTATTTTGCACACGCTAGACCCTTGTTCTTGCAATTTTGCACACGCTAGGCCCTTGTTCTTGCAATTTTGCACACGCTAGGCCCTTGTTCTTGCTATTAAGCACACGCTAGACCCTTGTTCTTGCAATTTTGCACACACTATGCCCTTGTTCTTGCTATTTTGTACACACTAGGCCCTTGTTCTTGCTATTTTGCATACGCTATGCCCTTGTTCTTGCAATTTTGCACACGCTAGGCCCTTGCTCTTGCAATTTTCCTCATGCTAAGCCCTTGTTCTTGCTATTTTGCACACGCTAGACCCTTGTTCTTGCAATTTTGCACACACTAGGCCCTTGTTCTTGAAATTCTGCACACGCTAGGCCCTTGTTCTTGCTATTTTGCACACGCTAGACCCTTGTTCTTGCAATTTTGCACACACTATGCCCTTGTTCTTGCTATGTTGCACACGCTAGGCCCTTGATCTTGCAATTTTGCACACGCTATGCCCTTGTTCTTGCAATTTTGCACACGCTAGGCCCTTGAATTGCAATTTTGCATGCGCTAGGCCCTTGTTCTTGCAATTTTGCACATGCTAGGCCCTTTAATTGCAATTTTGCACGCGCTAGGCCCTTGTTCTTGCTGTTTTTCACAAGCTAGACCCTTGTTCTTGCAATTTTGCAAACGCTAGGCCCTTGTTCTTGCAATTTTGCACACGCTAGGCCCTTGTTCTTGCTATTTTGCACACGCTAGACCCTTGTTCTTGCAATTTTGCACACACTATGCCCTTGTTCTTGCAATTTTGCACACGCTAAGTTCTTGCAATTTTGCACTCGCTAGGCCCTTGTTCTTGCATTTTTGCACACGCTAGGCCCTTGTTCTTGCTATTTTGCACACGCTAGACCCTTCTTCTTGCAATTTTGCACACGCTAGACCCTTGTTCTTGCAATTTTGCACATGCTAGGCCATTGTTCTTGCAAGTTTGCACATGCTAGGGCCTTGTTCTTGCTATTTTGCACATGCTAGACCCTTGTTCTCGCAATTTTGCACACGCTAGGCCCTTGTTCTTGCTATTGTGCACACGCTAGGCCCTTGTTCTTGCAATTTTGCACACGATAGGCCCTTGTTCATGCAATTTTGCACACGCTAGGCACTTGTTCTTGCCATTTTGCACACGCTAGACCCTTGTTCTTGCTATTTTGCACACGCTAGCCCCTTTTTCTTGCTATTTTGCACACACTAGGCCCTTGTTCTTGCAATTTTGCACACACTAGGCCCTTGTTCTTGCAATTTTGCACACGCTAGGCCCTTGTTCTTGCTATTTTGCACATGCTAGACCCTTGTTCTTGCAATTTTGCACACGCTATGCCCTTGTTCTTGCTATGTTGCACACGCTAGGCCCTTGATCTTGCAATTTTGCACACGCTATGCCCTTGTTCTTGCAATTTTGCACACGCTAGGCCCTTGAATTGCAATTTTCCATACGCTAGGCCCTTGTACTTGCAATTTTGCACACGCTAGGCCCTTTAATTGCAATTTTGCACGCGCTAGGCCCTTGTTCTTGCTATTTTTCACACGCTAGACCCTTGTTCTTGCAAATTTGCAAACGCTAGGCCCTTGTTCTTGCAATTTTGCACACGCTAGGCCCTTGTTCTTGCTATTTTGCACACGCTAGACCCTTGTTCTTGCAATTTTGCACACACTATGCCCTTGTTCTTGCAATTTTGCACACGCTAGGCCCTTGTTCTTGCAATTTTGCACACGCTAGACCCTTGTTCTTGCAATTTTGCACACGCTAGGCCCTTGTTCTTGCTATTTTGCACACGCTAGGCCCTTGTTCTTGCAATTTTGCACACGCTATGCCCTTGTTCTTGCAAATTTGCACACGCTAGGCCCTTGTTCTTGCTATTTTGCACACAATAGACCCTTGTTCTTGCAATTTTGCACACGCTATGCCATTGTTCTTGCAAGTTTGCACACGCTATGCCCTTGTTCGGGCTATTTTCTACACACTAGACCCTTGTTCTTGCAATTTTGCACATGCTAGGCCCTTGTTCTCGCAATTTTGCACACGCTAGCCCTTGTTCATGCAATTTTCCACACGCTAGGCCCTTGTTCTTGCAATCTTGCACACGCTAGGCCTTTGTTCTTGCTATTTTGCACACGCTAGACCCTTGTTCTTGCAATTTTGCACACGCTATGCCCTTGTTCTTGCTATTTTGCACACGCTAGGCCCTTGATCTTGCAATTTTACACACGCTAGGCCCTTGTTCTTGTAATTTTGCACACGCTAGGCTCTTGAATTGCAATTTTGCACACGCTAGGCCCTTGTATTGTAACGCTAGGCCCTTGTTCTTGCTATTTTGTACACGCTAGACCCTTGTTCTTGCAATTTTGCAAACGCTAGGCCATTGTTCTTGCAATTTTGCACACGCTAGGCCCTTGTTCTTGCTATTTTGCACACGCTAGACCCTTGTTCTTGCAATTTTTGCACACACTATGCCCTTGTTCTTGCAATTTTGCACACGCTAGGCCCGTGTTCTTGCAATTTTGCACACGCTAGGCTCTTGTATTGCAATTTTGCACACGCTAGGCCCTTGTATTGTAACGCTAGGCCCTTGTTCTTGCTATTTTGTACACGCTAGACCCTTGTTCTTGCAATTTTGCAAACGCTAGGCCATTGTTCTTGCAATTTTGCACACGCTAGGCCCTTGTTCTTGCTATTTTGCACACGCTAGACCCTTGTTCTTGCAATTTTTGCACACACTATGCCCTTGTTCTTTCAATTTTGCACACGCTAGGCCCGTGTTCTTGCAATTTTGCACACGCTAGGCCCTTGTTCTTGCAATTTTGCACACGCTAGGCCCTTGTTCTTGCAATTTTGCACACGCTAGGCCCTTGTTCTAGCTATTTTGCACACGCTAGACCCTTGTTCTTGCAATTTCGCACACGCTAGGCCCTTGTTCTTGCAATTTTGCATACGCTAGGCCCTTCTTCTTGCAAGTTTGCACATGCTAGGCCCTTGTTCTTGCTATTTTGCACACGCTAGACCCTTCTTCTTGCAATTTTACACACGCTAGGCCCTTGTTCTTGCTATTTTGCACACGCTAGACCCTTGTTCTTGCAATTTTGCACATGATATGCCCTTGTTCTTGCTTTTTGCACACGCTAGACCCTTTTTCTTGCTATTTTGCACACACTAGGCCCTTGTTCTTGCAATTTTGCAGACACTAGGCCCTTGTTCCTGAACTTTTACACACGCTAGGCCCTTGTTCTTGCAATTTTGCACACGCTAGGCCCTTTAATTGCAATTTTGCACGCGCTAGGCCCTTGTTCTTGCTATTTTTCACACGCTAGGCCCTTGTTCTTGCAAATTTGCAAACGCTAGGCCCTTGTTCTTGCAATTTTGCACACGCTAGGCCCTTGTTCTTGCTATTTTGCACACGCTAGACCCTTGTTCTTGCAATTTTGCACACACTATGCCCTTGTTCTTGCAATTTTGCACACGCTAGGCCCTTGTTCTTGCAATTTTGCACACGCTAGACCCTTGTTCTTGCAATTTTGCACACGCTAGGCCCTTGTTCTTGCTATTTTGCACACGCTAGGCCCTTGTTCTTGCAATTTTGCTCACGCTATGCCCTTGTTCTTGCAAATTTGCACACGCTAGGCCCTTGTTCTTGCTATTTTGCACACAATAGACCCTTGTTCTTGCAATTTTGCACACGCTATGCCATTGTTCTTGCAAGTTTGCACACGCTATGCCCTTGTTCGGGCTATTTTCTACACACTAGACCCTTGTCTTGCAATTTTGCACACGCTAGGCCCTTGTTCTCGCAATTTTGCACACGCTAGCCCTTGTTCATGCAATTTTCCACACGCTAGGCCCTTGTTCTTGCAATCTTGCACACGCTAGGCCTTTGTTCTTGCTATTTTGCACACGCTAGACCCTTGTTCTTGCAATTTTGCACACGCTATGCCCTTGTTCTTGCTATTTTGCACACGCTAGGCCCTTGATCTTGCAATTTTGCACACGCTAGGCCCTTGTTCTTGTAATTTTGCACACGCTAGGCTCTTGAATTGCAATTTTGCACACGCTAGGCCCTTGTATTGTAACGCTAGGCCCTTGTTCTTGCTATTTTGTACACGCTAGACCCTTGTTCTTGCAATTTTGCAAACGCTAGGCCATTGTTCTTGCAATTTTGCACACGCTAGGCCCTTGTTCTTGCTATTTTGCACACGCTAGACCCTTGTTCTTGCAATTTTTGCACACACTATGCCCTTGTTCTTGCAATTTTGCACACGCTAGGCCCGTGTTCTTGCAATTTTGCACACGCTAGGCTCTTGTATTGCAATTTTGCACACGCTAGGCCCTTGTATTGTAACGCTAGGCCCTTGTTCTTGCTATTTTGTACACGCTAGACCCTTGTTCTTGCAATTTTGCAAACGCTAGGCCATTGTTCTTGCAATTTTGCACACGCTAGGCCCTTGTTCTTGCTATTTTGCACACGCTAGACCCTTGTTCTTGCAATTTTTGCACACACTATGCCCTTGTTCTTGCAATTTTGCACACGCTAGGCCCGTGTTCTTGCAATTTTGCACACGCTAGGCCCTTGTTCTTGCAATTTTGCACACGCTAGGCCCTTGTTCTTGCAATTTTGCACACGCTAGGCCCTTGTTCTAGCTATTTTGCACACGCTAGACCCTTGTTCTTGCAATTTCGCACACGCTAGGCCCTTGTTCTTGCAATTTTGCATACGCTAGGCCCTTCTTCTTGCAAGTTTGCACATGCTAGGCCCTTGTTCTTGCTATTTTGCACACGCTAGACCCTTCTTCTTGCAATTTTACACACGCTAGGCCCTTGTTCTTGCTATTTTGCACACGCTAGACCCTTGTTCCTGCAATTTTGCACATGATAGGCCCTTGTTCTTGCTTTTTGCACACGCTAGACCCTTTTTCTTGCTATTTTGCACACACTAGGCCCTTGTTCTTGCAATTTTGCAGACACTAGGCCCTTGTTCCTGAACTTTTACACACGCTAGGCCCTTGTTCTTGCAATTTTGCACACGCTAGGCCCTTGTTCTTGCAATTTTGCACACGCTAGGCCCTTGTTCTTGCTATTTTGCACACGCTAGACCCTTGTTCTTGCAATTTTTGCACACACTATGCCCTTGTTCTTGCAATTTTGCACACGCTAGGCCCGTGTTCTTGCAATTTTGCACACGCTAGGCCCTTGTTCTTGCAATTTCGCACACGCTAGGCCCTTGTTCTTGCTTTTTGCACACGCTAGACCCTTCTTCTTGCAATTTTACACACGCTAGGCCCTTGTTCTTGCTATTTTGCACACACTATGCCCTTGTTCTTGCTATTTTGCACACGCTAGGCCCTTGATCTTGCAATTTTGCACACGCTAGGCCCTTGTTCTTGTAACTTTGCACACGCTAGGCCCTTGTATTGCAATTTTGCAAACGCTAGGCCCTTGTTCTAGCTATTTTGCACACGCTAGGCCCTTGTTCTTGCTATTTTGCACACGCTAGGCCCTTGTTCTTGCAATTTTGCACACGGTATGCCCTTGTTCTTGCAATTTTGCACACGCTAGGCCCGTGTTCTTGCAATTTTGCACACGCTAGGCCCTTGTTCTTGCAATTTTGCATACGCTAGGCCCTTGTTCTTGCAATTTCGCACACGCTAGGCCCTTGTTCTTGCTTTTTGCACACGCTAGACCCTTCTTCTTGCAATTTTACACACGCTAGGCCCTTGTTCTTGCTATTTTGCACACACTATGCCCTTGTTCTTGCTATTTTGCACACGCTAGGCCCTTGATCTTGCAATTTTGCACACGCTAGGCCCTTGTTCTTGTAATTTTGCACACGCTAGGCCCTTGTATTGCAATTTTGCACACGCTAGGCCCTTGTTCTTGCTATTTTGCACACGCTAGACCCTTGTTCTTGCAATTTTATACCCACTATGCCTTTGTTCTTTCAATTTTGCACACGCTAGGCCCGTGTTCTTGCAATTTTGCACACGCTAGGCCCTTGTTCTTGCAATTTTGCACACGCTAGGCCCTTGTTCTTGCAATTTTGCACACGCTAGGCCCTTGTTCTTGCTATTTTGCACACGCTAGACCCTTGTTTTTGCAATTTCGCACACGCTAGGCCCTTGTTCTTGCAATTTTGCACACGCTAGGCCCTTGTTCTTGCTACTTTGCACACGCTAGGCCCTTGTTCTTGCTATTTTGCACACGCTAGACCCTTATTCTTGCAATTTTACACACGCTAGGCCCTTGTTCTTGCTATTTTGCACTCGCTATACCCTTGTTCTTGCAATTTTGCACACGATAGGCCCTTGTTCTTGCTTTTTGCACACGCTAGCCCCTTGTTCTTGCCTTTTTGCACACACTAGGCCCTTGTTCTTGCAATTTTGCACACACTAGGCCCTTGTTCCTGAACTTTTACACACGCTAGGCCCTTGTTCTTGCAATTTTGCACACGCTAGGCCCTTGTTCTTGCTATTTTGCACACGCTAGACCCTTGTTCTTGCAATTTTGCACCCACTATGCCCTTGTTCTTGCAATTTTGCACACGCTAGGCCTGTGTTCTTGCAATTTTGCACACGCTAGGCCCTTGTTCTTGCAATTTTGCACACGCTAGGCCCTTGTTCTTGCTATTTTGCACACGCTAGACCCTTGTTCTTGCAATTTCGCACACGCTAGGTCCTTGTTCTTGCAATTTTGTACACGCTAGGCCCTTGTTCTTGCAATTTTGCACACGCTAGGCCCTTGTTCTTGCTATTTTGCACACGCTAGACCCTTCTTCTTGCAATTTTACATACGCTAGGCCCTTGTTCTTGCTATTTTGCACACGCTACACCCTTGTTCTTGCAATTTTGCACACGCTAGGCCCTTGTTCTTGCTATTTTGCACACGCTAGACCCTTATTCTTGTAATTTTGCACACGCTAGGCCCTTCTTCATGCAATTTTGCACACGCGAGGCCCTTGTTCTTGCTATTTTGCACACGCTAGACCCTTGTTCTTGCAATTTTGTTCACGCTAGGCCCTTGTTCTTGCCTTTTGCACACGCTAGCCTCCTTTTCTTGCTATTTTGCACACACTAGGCCCTTGTTCTTGCAATTTTGCACACACTAGGCCCTTGTTCCGGAACTTTTGCACACGCTTGGCCCTTGTTCTTGCAATTTTGCACACGCTAGGCCCTTGTTCTTGCAATTTTGCACATGCTAGGCCCTTGTTCTTGCAATTTTGCACACGCTAGGCCCTTGTTCTTGCAATTTTGCACACGCTAGGCCCTTGTTCTTGCTATTTTGCACACGCTAGCCCCCTTTTCTTGCTATTTTGCACACGTTAGGACCTTGTTCTTGCTATTTTGCACACAATAGACCCTTGTTCTTGCAATTTTGCACACGCTATGCCCTTGTTCTTGCAAGTTTGCACACGCTATGCCCTTGTTCTTGCTATTTTGCACACACTAGACCCTTGTTCTTGCAATTTTGCACATGCTAGGCCCTTGTTCTCGCAATTTTGAACACGCTAGCCCTTGTTCATGCAATTTTGCACACGCTAGGCCCTTGTTCTTGCAATTTTGCACACACTAGGCCTTTGTTCTTGGTATTTTGCACACGCTAGACCCTTGTTCTTGCTATTTTGCACACGATATGCCCTTGTTCTTGCTATTTTGCACACGATATGCCCTTGTTCTTGCTATTTTGCACACGCTAGGCTTTTGATCTTGCAATTTTGCACACGCTAGGCCCTTGTTCTTGTAATTTTGCACAAGCTAGGCTCTTGCATTGCAATTTTGCACATGCTAGGCCCTTGTATTTTAAACGCTAGGCCCTTGTTCTTGCTATTTTGCACACGCTAGACCCTTGTTCTTGCAATTTTCTACACGCTAGGCCCTTGTTCTTTGAATGTTGTACACGCTATGCCCTTGTTCTTGCAAGTTTGCACACGCTAGGCCCTTGTTCTTGCAATTTTGCACACGCTTGGCCCTTGTTCTTGCAATTTTGCACACTCTATGCCATTGTTCTTGCAAGTTTGCACACGCTATGCCCTTGTTCTTGCTATTTTGCACACACTAGACCCTTGTTCTTGCAATTTTGCACACGCTAGGCCCTTGTTCTCGCAATTTTGCACACGCTAGCCCTTGTTCATGCAATTTTGCACACGCCAGGCCCTTGTTCTTGCTATTTTGCACACGCTAGACCCTTGTTCTTGCAATTTTGCACACGCTAGGCCCTTGTTCTTGTAATTTTCTACACCCTAGGCCCTTGTTCTTGCAATTTTGCATACGCTAGGCCCTTGTTCTTGCAATTTTGCACACGCTAGGCCCTTGTTCTTGCAATTCTGCACATGCTAGGCCCGTGTTCTTGCAATTTTGCACACGCTAGGCCCTTGTTCTTGCAATTTTGCACACGCTAGGCACTTGTTCTTGCTATTTTGCTCACGCTAGACCCTTGTTCTTGCAATTTTGCACACGCTAGGCCCTTGTTCTTGCAATTTTGCACACGCTAGGCCCTTGTTCTTTCAATTTTGCACACGCTAGGCCCTTGTTCTTGCTATTTTGCACACGCTAGCCCCTTTTTCTTGTTATTTTGAACATACTAGGACCTTGTTCTTTCAATTTTGCACACACTAGGCCCTTTTCCTTGCAATTTTGCACACGCTAGGCCCTTGTTCTTGCAATTTTGCATACGCTAGGCCCTTGTTCTTGCTATTTTGCACACGCTAGACCCTTGTTCTTGCAATTTTGCACATGCTCTGCCCTTGTTCTTGCAATTTTGCACACGCTAGACCCTTGTTCTTGCAATTTTGCACACGCTAGGGCCTTGTCCTTGCAATTCTGCACATGCTAGGCCCTTGTTCTTGCAATTTTGCACACGCTAGGCCCTTGTTCTTGCAATTTTGCACATGCTAGGCCCTTGTTCTTGCAATTTTGCACATGCTAGGCCCTTGTTCTTGCTATTTTGCACACGCTAGGCCCTTGTTCTTGCAATTTTGCATACGCTAGGCCCTTGTTCTTGCAATTTTGCACACGCTAGGCCCTTGTTCTTGCAATTTTGCACACGCTATGCCATTGTTCTTGCAAGTTTGCACACGCTATGCCCTTGTTCTTGCTATTTTGCACACACTAGACCCTTGTTCTTGCAATTTTGCACACGCTAGGCCCTTGTTCTCGCAATTTTGCACACGCTAGCCCTTGTTCATGCAATTTTGCACACGCTTGGCCCTTGTTCTTGCTATTTTGCACACGCTAGACCCTTGTTCTTGCAATTTTGCACACGCTAGGCCCTTGTTCTTGTAATTTTCTACACCCTAGGCCCTTGTTCTTGCAATTTTGCATACGCTAGGCCCTTGTTCTTGCAATTTTGCACACGCTAGGCCCTTGTTCTTGCAATTCTGCACATGCTAGGCCCGTGTTCTTGCAATTTTGCACACGCTAGGCCCTTGTTCTTGCAATTTTGCACACGCTAGGCACTTGTTCTTGCTATTTTGCTCACGCTAGACCCTTGTTCTTGCAATTTTGCACACGCTAGGCCCTTGTTCTTGCAATTTTGCACACGCTAGGCCCTTGTTCTTTCAATTTTGCACACGCTAGGCCCTTGTTCTTGCTATTTTGCACACGCTAGCCCCTTTTTCTTGTTATTTTGAACATACTAGGACCTTGTTCTTTCAATTTTGCACACACTAGGCCCTTTTCCTTGCAATTTTGCACACGCTAGGCCCTTGTTCTTGCAATTTTGCATACGCTAGGCCCTTGTTCTTGCTATTTTGCACACGCTAGACCCTTGTTCTTGCAATTTTGCACATGCTCTGCCCTTGTTCTTGCAATTTTGCACACGCTAGACCCTTGTTCTTGCAATTTTGCACACGCTAGGGCCTTGTCCTTGCAATTCTGCACATGCTAGGCCCTTGTTCTTGCAATTTTGCACACGCTAGGCCCTTGTTCTTGCAATTTTGCACATGCTAGGCCCTTGTTCTTGCAATTTTGCACATGCTAGGCCCTTGTTCTTGCTATTTTGCACACGCTAGACCCTTGTTCTTGCAATTTTGCACACACTAGGCCCTTGTTCATGCAATTTTGCACACGCTAGGCCCTTGTTCTTGCTATTTTGCACACGCTAGACCCTTGTTCTTGCAATTTTGCACACGCTAGGCCCTTGTTCTTGCTATTTTGCACACGCTAGCCCCTTTTTCTTGCTATTTTGCAGCCACTAGGCCCTTGTTTCTGAAATTTTGCACACTCTAGGCCCTTGTTCTTGCAATTTTGCACATGCTAGGCCCTTGTTCTTGCAATTTTGCACACGCTAGGCCCTTGTTCTTGCTATTTTCCACAAGCTAGACCCTTGTTCTTGCAATTTTGCACACGCTACGCCCTTGTTTTTGCTATTTTGCACACGCTAGGGCCTTGTTCTTGCAATTTTGCACACGCTAGGCCCTTGTTCTTGCAATTTTGCATACGCTAGGCCCTTGTTCTTGCTATTTTGCACACGCTAGACCCTTGTTCTTGCAATTTTGCACATGCTCTGCCCTTGTTCTTGCAATTTTGCACATGCTAGACCCTTGTTCTTGCAATTTTGCACACGCTAGGGCCTTGTCCTTGCAATTCTGCACATGCTAGGCCCTTGTTCTTTCAATTTTGCACACGCTAGGCCCTTGTTCTTGCAATTTTGCACATGCTAGGCCCTTGTTCTTGCAATTTTGCACATGCTAGGCCCTTGTTCTTGCTATTTTGCACAGAGTAGACCCTTGTTCTTGCAAGTTTGCACACGCTATGCCCTTGTTCTTGCTATTTTGCACACGCTAGGCCCTTGTTCTTGCAATTTTGCACACGCTAGGCCCTTGTTCTTGCAATTTTGCACACGCTAGGCCCTTGTTCATGCAATCTTGCACACGCTAGGCCCTTGTTCTTGCTATTTTGCACATAATAGACCCTTGTTCTTGCAATTTTGCACACACTATGCCCTTGTTCTTGCAATTTTGCACATGCCATGCCCTTGTTCTTGCTATTTTGCACACGCTAGACCCTTGTTCTTGCAATTTTGCACACACTAGGCCCTTGTTCATGCAATTTTGCACACGCTAGGCCCTTGTTCTTGCTATTTTGCACACGCTAGACCCTTGTTCTTGCAATTTTGCACACGCTAGGCCCTTGTTCTTGCTATTTTGCACACGCTAGCCCCTTTTTCTTGCTATTTTGCAGCCACTAGGCCCTTGTTTCTGAAATTTTGCACACTCTAGGCCCTTGTTCTTGCAATTTTGCACATGCTAGGCCCTTGTTCTTGCAATTTTGCATACGCTAGGCCCTTATTCTTGCTATTTTGCACAAGCTAGACCCTTGTTCTTGCAATTTTGCACACGCTACGCCCTTGTTTTTGCTATTTTGCACACGCTAGGGCCTTGTTCTTGCAATTTTGCACACGCTAGGCCCTTGTTCTTGCAATTTTGCATACGCTAGGCCCTTGTTCTTGCTATTTTGCACACGCTAGACCCTTGTTCTTGCAATTTTGCACATGCTCTGCCCTTGTTCTTGCAATTTTGCACACGCTAGACCCTTGTTCTTGCAATTTTGCACACGCTAGGGCCTTGTCCTTGCAATTCTGCACATGCTAGGCCCTTGTTCTTTCAATTTTGCACACGCTAGGCCCTTGTTCTTGCAATTTTGCACATGCTAGGCCCTTGTTCTTGCAATTTTGCACATGCTAGGCCCTTGTTCTTGCTATTTTGCACACAGTAGACCCTTGTTCTTGCAAGTTTGCACACGCTATGCCCTTGTTCTTGCTATTTTGCACACGCTAGGCCCTTGTTCTTGCAATTTTGCACACGCTAGGCCCTTGTTCTTGCAATTTTGCACACGCTAGGCCCTTGTTCCTGCAATCTTGCACACGCTAGGCCCTTGTTCTTGCTATTTTGCACACAATAGACCCTTGTTCTTGCAATTTTGCACACACTATGCCCTTGTTCTTGCAATTTTGCACATTCCATGCCCTTGTTCTTGCTATTTTGCACACGCTAGACCCTTGTTCTTGCAATTTTGCACACACTAGGCCCTTGTTCATGCAATTTTGCACACGCTAGGCCCTTGTTCTTGCTATTTTGCACACGCTAGACCCTTGTTCTTGCAATTTTGCACACGCTAGGCCCTTGTTCTTGCTATTTTGCACACGCTAGCCCCTTTTTCTTGCTATTTTGCAGCCACTAGGCCCTTGTTTCTGAAATTTTGCACACTCTAGGCCCTTGTTCTTGCAATTTTGCACATGCTAGGCCCTTGTTCTTGCAATTTTGCACACGCTAGGCCCTTGTTCTTGCTATTTTGCACAAGCTAGACCCTTGTTCTTGCAATTTTGCACACGCTATGCCCTTGTTTTTGCTATTTTGCACACGCTAGGGCCTTGTTCTTGCAATTTTGCACACGCTAGGCCCTTGTTCTTGCAATTTTGCACATGCTAGGCCCTTGTTCCTGCAATTTTGCACACGCTGGGCCCTTGTTCTTGCTATTTTGCACACGCTAGACCCTTGTTCTTGCAATTTTGCAGACGCTATGCCCTTGTTCTTGCTATTTTGCACACGCTAGGCCCTTGTTCTTGCAATTTTGCACACGCTAGGCCCTTGTTTTTGCAATTTTGTACACGCTAGGCCCTTGTTCTTGCTATTTTGCACACGCTAGGCCCTTGTTCTTGCTATTTTGGACACAATAGACCCTTGTTCTTGCAATTTTGCATACGCTATGCCCTTATTCTTGCAATTTTGCACACGCTATGCCCTTGTTCTTGTTATTTTGCACACGCTAGACCCTTGTTCTTGCAATTTTGCACACGCTAGACCCTTGTTCTTGCAATTTTGCACACGCTAGGCCCTGGGTCTTGCAATTTTGCACACGCTAGGACCTTGTTCTTGCTATTTTACACAAGCTAGACCCTTGTTCTTTCAATTTTGCACACGCTAGGCCCTTGTTCTTGCTATTTTGCACACGCTAGCCCCTTTTTCTTGTTATTTTGAACATACTAGGACCTTGTTCTTGCAATTTTGCACACACTAGGCCCTTGTTCTTGCAATTTTGCACACGCTAGGCCCTTGTTCTTGCAATTTTGCATACGCTAGGCACTTGTTCTTGCTATTTTGCACACGCTAGACCCTTGTTCTTGCAATTTTGCACATGCTCTGCCCTTGTTCTTGCAATTTTGCACACGCTAGACCCTTGTTCTTGCAATTTTGGACACGCTAGGGCCTTGTTCTTGCAATTTTGCACATGCTAGGCCCTTGTTCTTGCAATTTTGCACACGCTAGGCCCTTGTTCTTGCAATTTTGCACATGTTAGGCCCTTGTTCTTGCTATTTTGCACACAGTAGACCCTTGTTCTTGCAAGTTTGCACACACTATGCCCTTGTTCTTGCTATTTTGCACACGCTAGGCCCTTGTTCTTGCAATTTTGCACACGCTAGGCCCTTGTTCATGCAATCTTGCACACGCTAGGCCTTTGTTCTTGCTATTTTGCACACAATAGACCCTTGTTCTTGCAATTTTGCACACACTATGCCCTTGTTCTTGCAATTTTGCACATGCCATCTCTTGTTCTTGCTATTTTGCACACGGTAGACCCTTGTTTTTGCAATTTTGCACACACTAGGCCCTTGTTCATGCAATTTTGCACACGCTAGGCCCTTGTTCTTGCTATTTTGCACACTCTAGACCCTTGTTCTTGCAATTGTGCACACGCTAGGCCCTTGTTCTTGCTATTTTGCACACGCTAGCCCCTTTTTCTTGCTATTTTGCACACACTAGGCCCTTGTTCATGAAATTTTGCACACTCTAGGCCCTTGTTCTTGCAATTTTGCACACGCTAGGCCCTTGTTCTTGCTATTTTGCACAAGCTAGACCCTTGTTCTTGCAATTTTGCACACGCTATGCCCTTGTTTTTGCTATTTTGCACACGCTAGGGCCTTGTTCTTGCAATTTTGCACACGCTAGGCCCTTGTTCTTGCAATTTTGCACACACTAGGCCCTTGTTCTTGCAACTTTGCACACGCTGGGCCCTTGTTCTTGCTATTTTGCACACGCTAGACCCTTGTTCTTGCAATTTTGCACACGCTAGGCCCTTGTTCTTGCTATTTTGCACACGCTTGCCTCTTTTTCTTGTTATTTTGAACATACTAGGCCCTTGTTCTTGCAATTTTGCACACACAAGGCCCTTGTTCCTGAAAGTTTGCACACGCTAGGCCCTTGTTCTTGTAATTTTCTACACGCTAGGCCCTTATCCTTGCAATTTTGCATACGCTAGGCCCTTGTTCTCGCAATTTTGCACATGCTAGGCCCTTGGTCTTGCAATTTTGCACACGCTAGGCCCTTGTTCCTGCAATTTTGCACACGCTGGACCCTTGTTCTTGCTATTTTGCACACTCTAGACCCTTGTTCTTGCAATTTTGCACACGCTAGGCCCTTGTTCTTGCTATTTTGCACACGCTAGGCCCTTGGTCTTGCAATTTTGCACACGCTAGGCCCTTGTTCTTGCAATTTTGCACACGCTAGGCCCTTGTTCTTGCTATTTTGCATACGCTAGGCCCTTGTTCTTGCTATTTTGGACACAATAGACCCTTGTTCTTGCAATTTTGCATACGCTATGCCCTTATTCTTGCAATTTTGCACACGCTATGCCCTTGTTCTTGCTATTTTGCACACGCTAGACCCTTGTTCTTGCAATTTTGCACACGCTAGACCCTTGTTCTTGCAATTTTGCACACGCTAGGCCCTTGGTCTTGCAATTTTGCACACGCTAGGCCCTTGTTCTTGCTATTTTATACAAGCTAGACCCTTGTTCTTGCAAGTTTGCACACGCTAGGCCCTTGTTCTTGTAATTTTCTACACGCTAGGCCCTTATTCTTGCAATTTTGCATACGCTAGGCCCTTGTTCTCGCAATTTTGCACACGCTAGGCCCTTATTCTCGCAATTTTGCACACGCTAGGCCCTTGGTCTTGCAATTTTGCACACGCTAGACCCTTGTTCTTGCAATTTTGCACACGTTATGCCCTTGTTTTTACTATTTTGCACACGCTAGACCCTTGTTCTTGCAATTTTGCACACGCTAGGCCCTTGTTCTTGCAATTTTGCACACGATAGGCCCTTGTTCTTGCAATTTTGAACACGCTAGGCCCTTGTTCTTGCAATTTTGCACACGCTAGGCCCTTGTTCTTGCAATTTTGCACACGCTAGGCTCTTGTTCTTGCTATTTTGCACACAATAGACCCTTGTTCTTGCAATTTTGCACACGCTATGCCCTTGTTCTTGCTATTTTGCACACGCTAGGCCCTTGTTTTTGCAATTTTGCACACGCTAGGCCCTTGTTCTTGTAATTTTCTACACGCTAGGCCCTTATTCTTGCAATTTTGCATACGCTAGGCCCTTGTTCTCGTAATTTTGCACACGCTAGGCCCTTGTTCTTGCAATTTTGCACACGCTAGGCCCTTGTTCTTTTTTCAATTTTGCACACGCTATGCCCTTGTTTTTACTATTTTGAACACGCTAGACCCTTGTTCTTGCAATTTTACACACGCTAGGCCCTTGTTCTTGCAATTTTGCACACGAGAGGCCCTTGTTCGTGCAATTTTTAACACGCTAGGCCCTTGTTCTTGCAATTTTGCACATGCTAGGCCCTTGTTCTTGCTATTTTGCATACAATAGACCCTTGTTCTTGCAATTTTGCACACGCTATGCCCTTGTTCTTGCTATTTTGCACACGCTAGGCCCTTGTTCTTGCAATTTTGCACACGCTAGGCCCTTGTTCTTTGAATTTGCAGACGCTAGGACCTTGTTCTTGCAATTTTGCACACGGTAGGCCCTTGTTCTTGCTATTTTGCACACGCTAGACCCTTGTTCTTGCAATTTTGTACACGCTAGGCCCTTGTTCTTGATATTTTGCACACGCTAGCCTCTTTTTCTTGTTATTTTGAACACACTAGGCCCTTGTTCTTGCAATTTTGCACACGCTAGGCCCTTGACCTTGTAATATTCTACACGCTAGGCCCTTGTTCTTGCAATTTTGCAAACACTAGGCCCTTGTTCTTGCAATTTTACACACGCTATGCCCTTGTTCTTACTATTTTGCACACGCTAGACTCTTGTTCTTGCAATTTTGCACACGCTAGGTCCTTGTTCTTGCAATTTTGCACACGCTAGTCCCTTGTTCTTGCAATTTTGCACACGCTAGGCCCTTGTTCTTGCAATTTTGCACACGCTAGGCCCTTGTTCTTGTAATTTTGCACACGCTAGGCCCTTGTTGTTGCTATTTTGGACACAATAGACCCTTGTGCTTGCAATTTTGCACACGGTATGCCCTTGTTCTTGCAATTTTGCACACGCAATGCCCTTGTTCTTGCCATTTTGCACACAATAGACCCTTGTTCTTGCAATTTTGCACACGCTATGCCCTTGTTCTTGCAATTGTGCACATGCTTTGCCCTTGTTCTTGCTATTTTGCACACACTAGACCCTTGTTCTTGCAATTTTGCACACGCTAGGCCCTTGTTAATGCAATTTTGCACACGCTAGGCCCTTGTTCTTGCTATTTTGCACACGCTAGACCCTTGTTCTTGCAATTTTGCACACGCTAGGCCTTTGTTCTTGCTATTTTGCACACGCTAGCCCCTTTTTCTTGCTATTTTGCACACACTAGGCCCTTGTTCCTGAAATTTTGCACACGCTAGGCCCTTGTTCTTGCAATTTTGCACACGCTAGGCCCTTGTTCTTGCAATTTTGCATGCGCTAGGCCCTTGTTCTTGCAATTTTGCACACGCTATGCCCTTGTTCTTGCTATTTTGCACACGCTAGGCCCTTGTTCTTGCAATTTTGTACACGCTAGGCCCTTGTTCTTGCAATTTTGCACACGCTAGGCCCTTGTTCTTGCAATTTTGCACACGCTGGGCCCTTGTTCTTGCTATTTTGCACACGCTAGACCCTTGTTCTTGCAATTTTGCACACGCTAGGCTCTTGTTCTTGCTATTTTGCACACGCTAGCCTCTTTTTCTTGTTATTTTGAACACACTAGGCCCTTGTTCTTGCAATTTTGCACACACTAGGCCCTTGTTCCTTAAAGTTTGCACACGCTAGGCCCTTGTTTTTGTAATATTCTACACGCTAGGCCCTTGTTCTTGCAATTTTGCAGGTCCTTGTTTTTGCAATTTTGCACACGCTAGGCCCTTGTTCTTACTATTTTGCACACGCTAGACTCTTGTTTTTGCAATTTTGCACACGCTAGACCCTTGTTTTTGCAATTTTGCACACGCTAGGCCCTTGTTCTTGCTATTTTGCACACGCTAGCCTCTTTTTCTTGTTATTTTGAACACACTAGGCCCTTGTTCTTGCAATTTTGCACACACTAGGCCCTTGTTCCTGAAAGTTTGCACACGCTAGGCCCTTGTTCTTGTAATATTCTACACGCTAGGCCCTTGTTCTTGCAATTTTGCACACGCTAGGCCCTTGTTCTTGCAATTTTGCACACGCTATGCCCTTGTTCTTACTATTTTGCACACGCTAGACCCTTGTTCTTGCAATTTTGCATACGCTAGGTCCTTGTTCTTGCAATTTTGCACACGCTAGTCCCTTGTTCTTGCAATTTTGCACACGCTTGGCCCTTGTTCTTGCAATTTTGCACACGCTAGGCCCTTGTTCTTGCAATATTGCACACGCTAGGCCCTTGTTGTTGCTATTTTGGACACAATAGACCCTTGTTCTTGCAATTTTGCACACGCTATGCCCTTTTTCTTGCAATTTTGCACACGCTATGCCCTTGTTCTTGCCATTTTGCACACAATAGACCCTTGTTCTTGCAATTTTGCACACGCTAGGGCCTTGTCCTTGCAATTCTGCACATGCTAGGCCCTTGTTCTTGCAATTTTTCACACGTTAGGCCCTTGTTCTTGCAATTTTGCACATGCTAGGCCCTTGTTCTTGCAATTTTGCACATGCTAGGCCCTTGTTCTTGCTATTTTGCACACATAAGACCCTTGTTCTTGCAAGTTTGCACACGCTATGCCCTTGTTCTTGCTATTTTGCACACGCTAGGCCCTTGTTCTTGCAATTTTGCACACGCTAGGGCCTTGTCCTTGCAATTCTGCACATGCTAGGCCCTTGTTCTTGCAATTTTGCACACGTTAGGCCCTTGTTCTTGCAATTTTGCACACGCTAGGCCCTTGTTCATGCAATCTTGCACACGCTAGGCCCTTGTTCTTGCTATTTTGCACACAATAGACCCTTGTTCTTGCAATTTTGCACACACTATGCCCTTGTTCTTGCAATTTCGCACATGCCATGCCCTTGTTCTTGCTATTTTGCACACGTTAGACTCTTGTTCTTGCAATTTTGCACACACTAGGCCCTTGTTCATGCAATTTTGCACACGCTAGGCCCTTGTTCTTGCTATTTTGCACACGCTAGACCCTTGTTCTTGCAATTTTGCACACGCTAGGCCCTTGTTCTTGCTATTTTGCACACGCTAGCCCCTTTTTCTTGCTATTTTGCACACACTAGGCCCTTGTTCATGCAATTTTGCACATGCTAGGCCCTTGTTCTTGCTATTTTGCACATGCTAGACCCTTGTTCTTGCAATTTTGCACACGCTAGGCCCTTGTTCTTGCTATTTTGCACACGCTAGCCCCTTTTTCTTGCTATTTTGCAGCCACTAGGCCCTTGTTCCTGAAATTTTGCACACTCTAGGCCCTTGTTCTTGCAATTTTGCACATGCTAGGCCCTTGTTCTTGCAATTTTGCACACGCTAGGCCGTTGTTCTTGCTATTTTGCACAAGCTAGACCTTTGTTCTTGCAATTTTGCACACGCTATGCCCTTGTTTTTGCTATTTTGCACACGCTAGGGCCTTGTTCTTGCAATTTTGCACACGCTAGGCCCTTGTTCTTGCAATTTTGCACACGCTAGGCCCTTGTTCCTGCAATTTTGCACACGCTGGGCCCTTGTTCTTGCTATTTTGCACACGCTAGACCCTTGTTCTTGCAATTTTGCACACGCTAGGCCCTTGTTCTTGCTATTTTGCACACGCTAAGCCCTTGTTCTTGCAATTTTGCACACGCTAGGCCCTTGTTCTTGCAATTTTGCACACGCTAGGCCCTTGTTCTTGCTATTTTGCACACGCTAGGCCCTTGTTCTTGCTATTTTGGACATAATAGACCCTTGTTCTTGCAATTTTGCATACGCTATGCCCTTATTCTTGCAATTTTGCACACGCTATGCCCTTGTTCTTGCTATTTTGCACACGCTAGACCCTTGTTCTTGCAATTTTGCACACGCTAGACCCTTGTTGTTGCAATTTTGCACATGCTAGGCCCTTGGTCTTGCAATTTTGCACACGCTAGGCCCTTGTTCTTGCTATTTTACACAAGCTAGACCCTTGTTCTTTCAATTTTGCACACGCTAGGCCCTTGTTCTTGCTATTTTGCACACGCTTTCCCCATTTTCTTTTTATTTTGAACATACTAGGACCTTGTTCTTGCAATTTTGCACGCACTATGCCCTTGTTCTTGCAATTTTGCACACGCTAGGCCCTTGTTCTTGCAATTTTGCATACGCTAGGCACTTGTTCTTGCTATTTTGCACACGCTAGACCCTTGTTCTTGCAATTTTGCACATGCTCTGCCCTAGTTCTTGCAATTTTGCACACGCTAGACCCTTGTTCTTGCAATTTTGGACACGCTAGGGCCTTGTTCTTGCAATTTTGCACATGCTAGGCCCTTGTTCTTGCAATTTTGCACACCCTAGGCCCTTGTTCTTGCAATTTTGCACATGCTAGGCCCTTGTTCTTGCAATTTTGCACATGTTAGGCCCTTGTTCTTGCTATTTTGCACATAGTAGACCCTTGTTCTTGCAATTTTGCACACGCTATGCCCTTGTTCTTGCTATTTTGCACACGCTAGGCCCTTGTTCTTGCAATTTTGCACACCCTAGGCCCTTGTTCTTGCAATTTTGCACACGCTAGGCCCTTGTTCCTGCAATTTCGCACACGCTGGGCCCTTGTTCTTGCTATTTTGCACACGCTAGGCCCTTGTTCTTGCAATTTTGCACACGCTAGGCCCTTGTTCCTGCAATTTTGCACACGCTGGGCCCTTGTTCTTGCTATTTTGCACACGCTAGACCCTTGTTCTTGCAATTTTGCACACGCTAGGCCCTTGTTCTTGCTATTTTGCACACGCTAGGCCCTTGTTCTTGCAATTTTGCACACGCTAGGCCCTTGTTCTTGCAATTTTGCACACGCTAGGCCCTTGTTCTTGCTATTTTGCACACGCTAGGCCCTTGTTCTTGCTATTTTGGACACAATAGACCCTTGTTCTTGCAATTTTGCATACGCTATGCCCTTATTCTTTCAATTTTGCACACGCTATGCCCTTGTTCTTGCTATTTTGCACACGCTAGACCCTTGTTCTTGCAATTTTGCACACGCTAGACCCTTGTTCTTGCAATTTTGCACACGCTAGGCCCTTGGTCTTGCAATTTTGCACACGCTAGGCCCTTGTTCTTGCTATTTTACACAAGCTAGACCCTTGTTCTTTCAATTTTGCACACGCTAGGCCCTTGTTCTTGCTATTTTGCACACGCTATCCCCTTTTTCTTTTTATTTTGAACATACTAGGACCTTGTTCTTGCAATTTTGCACACACTAGGCCCTTGTTCTTGCAATTTTGCACACGCTAGGCCCTTGTTCTTGCAATTTTGCATACGCTAGGCACTTGTTCTTGCTATTTTGCACACGCTAGACCCTTGTTCTTGCAATTTTGCACATGCTCTGCCCTTGTTCTTGCAATTTTGCACACGCTAGACCCTTGTTCTTGCAATTTTGGACACGCTAGGGCCTTGTTCTTGCAATTTTGCACATGCTAGGCCCTTGTTCTTGCAATTTTGCACACACTAGGCCCTTGTTCTTGCAATTTTGCACATGCTAGGCCCTTGTTCTTGCAATTTTGCACATGTTAGGCCCTTGTTCTTGCTATTTTGCACACAGTAGACCCTAGTTCTTGCAATTTTGCACACGCTATGCCCTTGTTCTTGCTATTTTGCACACGCTAGACCCTTGTTCTTGCAATTTTGCACACGCTAGGCCCTTGTTCTTGCAATTTTGCACACGCTAGGCCCTTGTTCATGCAATCTTGCACACGCTAGGCCTTTGTTCTTGCTATTTTGCACACAATAGACCCTTGTTCTTGCAATTTTGCACACACTATGCCCTTGTTCTTGCAATTTTGCACATGCCATCTCTTGTTCTTGCTATTTTGCACACGGTAGACCCTTGTTTTTGCGATTTTGCACACACTAGGCCCTTGTTCATGCAATTTTGCACACGCTAGGCCCTTGTTCTTGCTTTTTTGCACACGCTAGACCCTTGTTCTTGCAATTGTGCACACGCTAGGCCCTTGTTCTTGCTATTTTGCACACGCTAGCCCCTTTTTCTTGCAATTTTGCACACACTAGGCCCTTGTTCCTGAAATTTTGCACACTCTAGGACCTTGTTCTTGCAATTTTGCACACGCTAGGCCCTTGTTCTTGCAATTTTGCACACGCTAGGCCCTTGTTCTTGCTATTTTGCACAAGCTAGACCCTTGTTCTTGCAATTTTGCACACGCTATGCCCTTGTTTTTGCTATTTTGCACACGCTAGGGCCTTGTTCTTGCAATTTTGCACACGCTAGGCCCTTGTTCTTGCAATTTTGCACACACTAGGCCCTTGTTCTTGCAACTTTGCACACGCTGGGCCCTTGTTCTTGCTATTTTGCACACGCTAGACCCTTGTTCTTGGAATTTTGCACACGCTAGGCCCTTGTTCTTGCTATTTTGCACACGCTTGCCTCTTTGTCTTGTTATTTTGAACATACTAGGCCCTTGTTCTTGCAATTTTGCACACACAAGGCCCTTGTTCCTGAACGTTTGCACACGCTAGGCCCTTGTTCTTGTAATTTTCTACACGCTAGGCCCTTATTCTTGCAATTTTGCATACACTAGGCCCTTGTTCTCGCAATTTTGCACACGCTAGGCCCTTATTCTTGCAATTTTGCACACGCTAGGCCCTTGGTCTTGCAATTTTGCACACGCTAGACCCTTGTTCTTGCAATTTTGCACACGTTATGCCCTTGTTTTTACTATTTTGCACACGCTAGACCCTTGTTCTTGCAATTTTGCACACGCTAGGCCCTTGTTCTTGCAATTTTGCACACGATAGGCCCTTGTTCTTGCAATTTTGAACACGCTAGGCCCTTGTTCTTGCAATTTTGCACACGCTAGGCCCTTGTTCTTGCAATTTTGCACACGCTAGGCTGTTGTTCTTGCTATTTTGCACACAATAGACCCTTGTTCTTGCAATTTTGCACACGCTATGCCCTTGTTCTTGCTATTTTGCACACGCTAGGCCCTTGTTTTTGCAATTTTGCACACGCTAGGCCCTTGTTCTTGTAATTTTCTACACGCTAGGCCCTTATTCTTGCAATTTTGCATACGCTAGGCCCTTGTTCTCGCAATTTTGCACACGCTAGGCCCTTGTTCTTGCAATTTTACACACGCTAGGCCCTTGTTCTTTCAATTTTGCACACGCTATGCCCTTGTTTTTACTATTTTGCACACGCTAGACCCTTGTTCTTGCAATTTTACACACGCTAGGCCCTTGTTCCTGCAATTTTTAACACGCTAGGCCCTTGTTCTTGCAATTTTGCACATGCTAGGCCCTTGTTCTTGCTATTTTGCATACAATAGACCCTTGTTCTTGCAATTTTGCACACGCTAGGCCCTTGTTCTTGCTATTTTGCACACGCTAGACCCTTGTTCTTGAAATTTTGCACACGCCAGGCCTTTGTTCTTGCTATTTTGCACACGCTAGCCCCTTTTTCTTGCTATTTTGCACACAATAGGCCCTTGTTCCTGAAATTTTGCACACGCTAGGCCCTTGTTCTTGCAATTTTGCACACGCTAGGCCCTTGTTCTTGCAATTTTGCACGCGCTAGGCCCTTGTTCTTGCTATTTTGCACATGCTAGACCCTTGTTCTTGCAATTTTGCACACGCTATGCCCTTGTTCTTGCTATTTTGCACTCGCTAGGCCCTTGTTCTTGCAATTTTGTACACGCTAGGCCCTTGTTCTTGCAATTTTGCACACGCTAGGCCCTTGTTCTTGCTATTTTGCACACGCTAGACCCTTGTTCTTGCAATTTTGCACACGCTAGGCCCTTGTTCTTGCTATTTTGCACACGCTAGCCTCTTTTTCTTGTTATTTTGAACACACTAGGCCCTTGTTCTTGCAATTTTGCACACACTAGGCCCTTGTTCCTGAAGGTTTGCACACGCTAGGCCCTTGTTTTTGTAATATTCTACACGCTAGGCCCTTGTTCTTGCAATTTTGCATACGCTAGGTCCTTGTTCTTGCAATTTTGCACACGCTATGCCCTTGTTCTTACTATTTTGCACACGCTAGACCCTTGTTTTTGCAATTTTGCACACGCTAGACCCTTGTTTTTGCAATTTTGCACACGCTAGGCCCTTGTTCTTGCTATTTTGCACACGCTAGCCTCTTTTTCTTGTTATTTTGAACACACTAGGCCCTTGTTCTTGCAATTTTGCACACACTAGGCCCTTGTTCCTGAAAGTTTGCACACGCTAGGCCCTTGTTCTTGTAATATTCTACACGCTAGGCCCTTGTTCTTGCAATTTTGCACACGCTAGGCCCTTGTTCTTGCAATTTTGCACACGCTATGCCCTTGTTCTTACTATTTTGCACACGCTAGACCCTTGTTCTTGCAATTTTGCATACGCTAGGTCCTTGTTCTTGCAATTTTGCACACGCTAGTCCCTTGTTCTTGCAATTTTGCACACGCTAGGCCCTTGTTCTTGCAATTTTGCACACGCTAGGCCCTTGTTCTTGCAATATTGCACACGCTAGGCCCTTGTTGTTGCTATTTTGCACACAATAGACCCTTGTTCTTGCAATTTTGCACACGCTATGCCCTTGTTCTTGCAATTTTGCACACGCTATGCCCTTGTTCTTGCCATTTTGCACACAATAGACCCTTTTTCTTGCAATTTTGCACACGCTATGCCCTTGTTCTTGCAATTTTGCACATGCTATGCCCTTGTTCTTGCTATTTTTCACACACTAGACGCTTGTTCTTGCAATTTTGCACACGCTAGGCCCTTGTTAATGCAATTTTGCACACGCTAGGCCCTTGTTCTTGCTATTTTGCACACGCTAGACCCTTGTTCTTGCAATTTTGCACACGCTAGGCCTTTGTTCTTGCTATTTTGCACACGCTAGCCCCTTTTTCTTGCTATTTTGCACACACTAGGCCCTTGTTCCTGAAATTTTGCACACGCTAGGCCCTTGTTCAAAGAATTTTGCACACGCTAGGCCCTTGTTCTTGCAATTTTGCACACGCTAGGCCCTTGTTCTTGCTATCTTGCACACGCTAGACCCTTGTTCTTGCAATTTTGCACACGCTATGCCTTTGTTCTTGATATTTTGCACACGCTAGGCCCTTGTTCTTGCAATTTTGCACACGCTAGGCCCTTGTTCTTGCAATTTTGCACACGCTAGGCCCTTGTTCTTGCAATTTTGCACACGCTAGACCCTTGTTCTTGCTATTTTGCACACGTTAGACCCTTGTTCTTGCAATTTTGCTCACGCTAGGCCCTTGTTCTTGCTATTTAGCACACGCTAGCCTCTTTTTCTTGTTATTTTGAACACACTAGGCCCTTGTTCTTGCAATTTTGCACACACTAGGCCCTTGTTCCTGAAAGTTCGCATACACTAGGCCCTTGTTTTAGTAATATTCTACACGCTAGGCCCTTGTTCTTGCAATTTTGCATACGCTAGGCCCATGTTCTTGCAATTTTGCACATGCTATGCCCTTGTTCTTACTATTTTGCACACGCTAGACCCTTGTTCTTGCAATTTTGCACACGCTAGACCCTTGTTCTTGCAATTTTGCACACGCTAGGCCCTTGTTCTTGCTATTTTGCACACGCTAGCCTCTTTTTCTTGTTATTTTGAACACACTAGGCACTTGTTCTTGCAATTTTGCACACACTAGGCCCTTGTTCCTGAACGTTTGCACACGCTTGGCCCTTGTTCTTGTAATATTCTACACGCTAGGCCCTTGTTCTTGCAATTTTGCACACGCTAGGCCCTTGTTCTTGCAATTTTGCACACGCTATGCCCTTGTTCTTACTATTTTGCACACGCTAGACCCTTGTTCTTGCAATTTTGCATACGCTAGGTCCTTGTTCTTGCAATTTTGCACACGCTAGTCCCTTGTTCTTGCAATTTTGCACACGCTAGGCCCTTGTTCTTGCAATTTTGCACACGCTAGGCCCTTGTTCTTGCAATTTTGCACACGCTAGGCCCTTGTTCTTGCTATTTTGGACACAATAGACCCTTGTTCTTGCAATTTTGCACACCCTATGCCCTTGTTCTTGCAATTTTTTACATGCTATGCCCTTGTTCTTGCCATTTTGCACACAATAGACCCTTGTTCTTGTAATTTTGCACTCGCTATGCCCTTGTTCTTGCAATTTTGCACATGCTATGCCCTTGTTCTTGCTATTTTGCACACACTAGACCCTTGTTCTTGCAATCTTGCACACGATAGGCCCTTGTTAATGCAATTTTGCACACACTAGGCCCTTTTTCTTGCTATTTTGCACACGCTAGACCCTTCTTCTTGCAATTTTGCAAACGCTAGGCCTTTGTTCTTGCTATTTTGCACACGCTATCCCCTTTTTCTTGCTATTCTGCACACACTAGGCCCTTGTTCCTGAACTTTTGCACACGCTAGGCCCTTGTTTTTGCAATTTTGCACACGCTAGGCCCTTGTTCTTGCAATTTTGCATACGCTAGGCCCTTGTTCTTGCAATTTTGCCCACGCTAGGCCCTTGTTCTTGCAATTTTGCACACGCTAGGCCCTTGTTCTTGCTACTTTGCACACGCTAGACCCTTGTTCTTGCAATTTTGCACACGCTATGCCCTTGTTCTTGCTATTTTGCACACGCTAGGCCCTTGTTCTTGCAATTTTGCGCACGCTAGGCCCTTGTTCTTGCAATTTTGCACACGCTAGGCCCTTGTTCTTGCAATTTTGCCCACGCTAGGCCCTTGTTCTTGCAATTTTGCACACGCTAGGCCCATGTTCTTGCTACTTTGCACACGCTAGACCCTTGTTCTTGCAATTTTGCACACGTTAGGCCCTTATTCTTGCTATTTTGCACACGCTAGCCCCTTTTTCTTGTTATTTTGAACACACTAGGCCCTTGTTCTTGCAATTTTGCACACACTAGACCCTTGTTCTTGTAATTTTCTACACTCTAGGCCCTTGTTCTTGCAATTTTGCATACGCTAGGCCCTTGTTCTTGCAATTTTGCACACGCTATGCTCTTATTCTTACTATTTTGCACACGCTAGACCCTTGTTCTTGCAATTTTGCACACGCTAGGCCCTTGTTCTTGCAATTTTGTACACGCTAGGCCCTTGTTCTTGCAATTTTGCACACGCTAGGCCCTTGTTCTTGCAATTTTGCACACGCTAGGCCCTTGTTCTTGCTATTTTGCACACGCTAGGCCCTTGTTCTTGCTATTTTGCACACGCTAGACCCTTGTTCTTGCGATTTTGCACACGCTAGGCCCCTGTTCTTGCTATTTTGGACACAATAGACCCTCGTTCTTGCAATTTTGCACACGCTATGCCCTTGTTCTTGCAATTTTGCAAACGCTATGCCCTTGTTCTTGCTATTTTGCACATAATAGACCCCTGTTCTTGCAATTTTGCACACACTAGGCCCTTGTTCTTGCAATTTTGCACACGCTAGACTCTTGTTCTTGCAATTTTGCACACGCTAGGCCCTTGTTCTTGCAATTTTGCACACGCCAGGCCCTAGTTCTTGCACTTTTGCACACGCTATGCCCTTGGTTTTGCTATTTTTCACACGCTAGACCATTGTTCTTGCAATTTTGCACACGCTAGGCCCTTGTTCTTGCATTTTTTGCACATGCTAGGCCCTTGTTCTTGCTATTTTGCACACGCTAGACCCTTGTTCTTGCAATTTTGCACACGCTAGGCCTTTGTTCTTGCTATTTTGCACACGCTAAACCCTTGTTCTTGCAATTTTGCACATGCTAGGCCCTTGTTCTTGCAATTTTGCACACGCTAGCCCCTTGTTCTTGCAATTTTGCACACGCTAGGCCATTGTTCATGCAATTTTGCACACGCTAGGCCATTGTTCTTGCAATTTTGCACACGCTAGGCCCTTGTTCTTGCAATTTTGCACACAATAGGCCCTTGTTCATGCAATTTTGCACATGCTAGGCCCTTGTTCTTGCAATTTCGCACACGCTAGGCCCTTGTTCTTGTAATTTTGCACACGCTAGGCCCTTGTTCTTGCAATTTTGCACATGCTAGGCCCTTGTTCTTTCAATTTTGCATACGCTAGACCCTTGTTCTTTCAATTTTGCACACGCTATGCCCTTGTTCTTGCTATTTTGCACACGCTAGACCCTTGTTCTTGCAATTTTGCACACGCTAGGCCCTTGTTCTTGCAATTTTGCACACGCTAGGCCCTTGTTCTTGCAATTTTGTACACCCTAGGCCCTTATTCTTGCAATTTTGCACACGCTAGGCCCTTGTTATTGCTATTTTGCACATGCTATGTCAGAACATTATAGCTTACTTATTTGTGTAGGCTATAGTGGGGTATCCCATAGGGGGTACAACACAATTAGGGTTTCGTATTTGTACTCACTTCGTTCATAGTCATTCCATCCTCGTTCAATTCTTCTCATGGAATCAGAGCAGGTCCCCTCCTAGGGACTGTTGCTAGGGCCCACCGAAGCGCGCCCCGAGGCGCGGGTTCTTTTTTTTTAGCGACCCTACGTGATCCCGAAGCGGGGCCTTACCTACGCGATCCCGCCGCCCTTTAGCCGCGGCCCCGCTTTGCCCCGTCGGCCCCACTACGGCCCCTCTTAGGCCCCGCTACGGCCCCGCTTAGGCCCCGTCGGCCCCTCTTAGGCCCCGCCACGGCCCCGCGTCGGCCCTGCTTAGGCCCCCTTCGGCCCCACTACGGCCCCGCGTCGGCCCCGCTTAGGCCCCGTCGGCCCCGCTTAGGCCCCGCTACGGCCCCGCGTCGGCCCCGCTTAAGCCCCGTCGGCCCCGCTTAGGCCCCGTCGGCCCCGCTTAGGCCCAGTCGGCCCCGCTTAGGCCTCGCTACGCCCCCGCGTCGGCCCCGTCGGCCCCGCCTCCGCCTCGCTACGGCCCCGTCGGCCCCATCGGCCCCCCCCCTTGGCCCCGCCGACCCTGCTATGGCCCCGCTACAGCCCCTCGTCGGCCCCGCTACGGCCCCGCTACGGCCCCGCTTAGGCCCCGCTACAGCCCCGCTACGGCCCCCATTGCGGCCCCACCGCCCGTGCTGCAGCCCGCCGCGCCACCCGTGCAGCCGCCCGTGCGCCGCCCGTGCAACCGCCCGTGCAACCGCTCGTGCAGCCGCCCGTGCAGCCGCCCGTGCAGCCGCCCACCGTGCCGCCCGTGAGCCGCCTCAGCCACCCGTGAGCCGCCCGTGTAGCCGCCCGCGCCGCCCGTGAGCCCCCCGCGTCACCCGAGCCGCGCGAGCCGCCTGAGCCGCCCGAGCCGCCCGAGCCGCCAGAGCCGCCCGAGCCACCCGAGCCGCCCAGACCGCCCGAGCCGCCCGAGCCGCCCGAGCCGCCCGAGCCGCCCGATCAGTCTACGGTGCCGGGAGCCGGATCCTGTGGGCCTACTGCTACTGCTGGGCCGGCGGAGTTACTGAGCTGCTGTGTTGCTGTCCTACTGAGCTGCTCGACCCTTCTTCTCTGGTGAGACTGTCGGCTGCTATCATGGCCACCCCCATTGTCCTGGCCTTTGACGCTGAGGGTCGCGCCATTGACTTTGCGGTGTGGGTCGAGGACCTGCAGCTGTACTTGCAGTGCGATTCAGTAGATGACATCTCTCTCTTTGACTTTGCCTCTGGCGCTGTCCCTGCCCCTCCTGCTGATGCTGATCCCACTATTCGCTCCAAGTGGGCCACACGCAATGCTGCTGCACGTCTTGCTATGCGTCGCCACCTCCCTTCCTCCGAGCGTGCCCACTTTAGTCAGTGCAAGACCGCTCAGGCCTTGTACGACGCTGTAGTTGCGCGCTACTCCTCCCCCTCCACTGCTACACTGAGCCGCCTCATGCTACCGTACCTCTTCCCTGACCTTGCTGCCTTTCCCACAGTCACTGACCTCTTTACCCACCTTCGCGCTAGTGACACTCGCTACCGAGCTGCGCTTCCTGCTTCCTTCCTCGCCGAAAACCCCCCTCCCATGTACATCACCCTCTACTTTCTAGTCACCCGCCTCCCTGAGTCCCTTCGTGCAGTTAGGGACCAGTTTCTCTCTGTCTGTCCCACCACCCTCACTGTCGACCTCCTCGAGAAGTCCCTGCTAGCGGCCGAGAAGAGCATAGTCGCTGTAGGGGCCTCTCGTGGTGACCCGCGCACCCCCATCTTTCAGGGGTGTTCTCCTTCCCCCCTGTTACCCTCTGTCGCCTCTGCTGCTGCGGCCGACCTCGTTGGTTTAGAGTCGGTCGGTGCGGCGTCTGCCCCCAGCGGTAGGCGCCGCTCTGGCAGGAGCAAGGGGGGCAAGGGAGCGGGTGGAGCTAGCGGAGGCGGTGGCGGAGGAGGTGGGGGCGGTGGGGGGAGTGGGGTTGGCGGTGGGGGTGGAGGCGGGAGTGGAGGTACTAGTGGCGGCAGTGGAGGCGGAGGTGGCCGCGGAGGTGGTGGCGGAGGTGGCAGTGGGAGCGGCGGGGGCGAGGGTGGCGGTGGCGGCGGTGGCGGCGGAGGCGGAGGTGGCGGTGGTGGAGGTGGTCGGAGTGGCTCGTCCCAGAGGAGCAGCACTGGGGGTGGTCAGCGCCAGCAGCAGCAGCAGCGCTCTCGCGACGTCCCCGCCCCTCAGCAGCTCCGTGAGTGGTACTCGCAGCGTCAGCGTGGTGGGGCGTTCGGTCCCTGCACCTACGTCCTTCGCACCGGCGACCGCGCGGGTGAGCAGTGTCGGGGCACCCACACCGCTCCCCGCTGCTTTGCCCGCTTGACCGACGCTTGGCGCCAGCAGTTTCCGGAGGCCTCTGAGATCCCCCGCTGGGGAGAGCTGTCTAGGGCTGGTGTAGCTGTTTTTGATCTTGACTTTGATGCTATCCTTGCTGCCATGTATGCTGTGACTGTTAGTGATGATGGTGACTGTTACCGGTGTTTCCCGCCCGACCCGGGCATTGGTACTGCTGCGTCAGGTGCTAGTGAGGCTGCTGCTCTAGGTGCCAGTGCGTCTGTGCTCTCAGGTACTAGTGAGTCTGCCCTCTCAGGTACTGTGTCGGCTTCGGCCTCTCACACCTTCACCCATGACTCTGGGGCGTCTCGCTCCTTCTTTCGGGACCGCACCACTCTCACGCCGCTTAGTCGGCCGGTTGCGGTGTCCCTGGCTGACCCCTCTGGGGGTCCTGTCCTGTCTCGTTTCTCCACAGTCCTCCCGTGTCCGGCGGCTCCCTCTGGCACCCTGACTGGTCTCTACCTCCCCTCGTTCTCTACGAACCTGGTGAGTGGTGCTGACCTACAGGATGTGGGTGTCCACCAGTTCACTCCTGCTCGTCAGCGGGTGACACACTGCACAGAGGCTAGCACAGGTCGCCACCTGGCTACGTTTACACGTCAGCCAGGGTCGAGCCTGTACACACTGACCACTGCTTCTCCTCCCGGTGCTGAGTCTGGTAGAGTCCCTTCGTCTGGTCAGGTGTTTGCTGCAGCGTCCAGGTCTGGTCCTGAGTCTGCCCCCTGTTCGTGTCGCCGTCTGTCTCACGAGACTCTCCTCTGGTACCACCGCCTTGGCCACCCCTCTCTGCTTCGGCTCAGAGGCATGGCCTCCCGTCTTCTTGTGTCCGGTCTCCCCCGGTCCCTCCCTCCCCTTCCTCAGGGCCCTGGCTCTGCCTCTGTCCCCTGTGTCGAGGGGCGCCAGCGTGCTACCCCTCACTCCTCCCAGTTTCCTCCGACAGAGGCTCCGTTGCAGACACTTCACATGGACGTGTGGGGCCCTGCCCGCGTCCGTGGACTCAGTCACGAGCGCTACCTCCTGTTGGTGGTTGACGACTACTCGCGTTACACCATAGTCTTCCCCTTGCGCAGCAAGGGTGATGTCACTGAGGTGCTGATTGACTGGATCCGCGCAGCTCGTCTCCAGCTCAGGCAGAGCTTTGGCTCGGACTTTCCTGTGTTGCGTCTGCACTTGGACAGAGGCGGAGAGTTCTCCTCTGGCCTTCTGCGTGCCTTCTGTCGTGCGCGAGGCATCCGCCAGACCTTCACGCTTCCGGACTCACCGCAGCAAAATGGGATTGCAGAGCGCCGCATTGGCATGGTCATGGACGTCGCTCGTACGTCTATGATGCATGCGGCTGCCCCCCATTTTCTGTGGCCGTTTGCGGTCCGGTACGCGGCGCATCAGATCAACCTCCACCCAAGGGTCTCCTGGCCGGAGACCTCCCCAGCCCTGCTATGGACGGGGAAGGTTGGCGATGCGTCGGCGTTCCGGGTCTGGGGATACTGAGCGTCGTCAGCCTGCGTCTCGTCCTGCGTCGCCTGTTCGTCCTGCACGCACTAGTGGTCGCGGTTCACGTCAGCGTCCTCCTCCTGTCCCTGGCACGCACCGGATGTCTCTGCGTCCGTCCACAACTCCTCTGCGTGCCCCTTTGCCTTCTCCTCCTGCTTCCTCTCTTCCTGCTCTTGCCGACCCGGAGTCGGACTCTCTTCGTTCTGCTAGTCCCATTGTCACGCGTCTTCTTGCTACTGCTGTCAATGACCCTTCCTTCAAGTCTTCTGCTGCGTCTGCCCTTGTCACTGAGCTCGTCGACTTTGCTGCGCGCTGTCGTCTAGACTACGCTGCTAGTCTTGTCGCGGAGTCTGAGTCTGCCTGTCCTCTGTCCGTCGGGGGTGAGTGTGCCCTTAGCACGGACGTCCTTGAGGACAGGCAGGAGGAGTTCCACTGTCTGGCCGCCGCTTCACCTCATCTCGCGTCTGTACTGCTCGCCCCTGAGGGAGACCCGGATGCACTAGACATCCCGACTCCGCGCTCTTACGCGGAGGCGATAGAGGGTCCCTACTCCTCTCAGTGGCAGGCAGCTATGGATGCAGAGATGGCTTCCTGGAAGTCCACAGGCACCTACGTTGACGCTGTTCCCCCTCCTGGGGCGAACATAGTCAGTGGCATGTGGATTTTTAGGGTGAAGCGGCCACCGGGTTCTCCGCCTGTCTTCAAGGCGCTTTACGTGGCTCGTGGCTTCAGTCAGCGGCAGGGAGTCGACTACTTTCAGACCTTCTCCCCCACCCCGAAGATGACCACTCTTCGGGTACTGCTGCACGTTGCTGCTCACCGTGCCTACGAGCTGCACTCTCTCGACTTCAGCACAGCTTTCTTGCAGGGCAGCCTGCACGAGGAGATCTGGCTGCGTCGCCCACCTGGCTTCACTGGGTCTTTCCCTCCTGGTACCCAATGGAGTCTCCGGCGTCCAGTCTACGGTCTCCGCCAGGCGCCACGTGAGTGGCACGACACACTGAGGACTACGCTGGCGGCACTTGGGTTTGCTCCTTCTACTGCCGACCCGTCGCTGTTTCTGCGCACCGACACCTCTCTGCCGCCGTTCTACATCCTCGTGTACGTCGACGACTTGGTCTTTGCCACTGCTGACACTGCTGGACTCGCCTACGTGAAGTCTGAGCTGTAGAAGAGACACACGTGCACTGACGTGGGTGAACTGCGCAGCTACCTTGGCCTGCAGATCACCCGGGACAGAGCACGCCGCACCATTACCCTGACTCAGTCACACATGGTGCAGCAGGTCCTTCAGCGCTTCGGCTTCACGTACTCCTCGCCTCAGGCCACTCCTCTGCCTACTCGCCACTCGCTCTCAGCTCTGCCTTCGGATGAGTCCGTAGAGTCGAGTGGTCCGTATGCAGAGCTTGTTGGCTGCCTCATGTACCTGATTACCTGCACACGACCTGACCTTGCATACCCTCTTAGCATTCTCGCACGCTATGTTGCTCCTGGGAGACACCGACCAGAGCACATGGCTGCAGCGAAGAGGGTGTTGCGCTACTTGTGCAGTACGTCGGGCATGGGGCTAGTGCTTGGAGGGCGCAGTCCAGTGGTCCTCACTGGGCACGCGGACGCTTCTTGGGCTGACGACCAGGCTACGCACCGGTCGTCACAGGGTTACACCTTCAGCCTTGGTTCCGGCTCTGTTTCGTGGCGAGCTACCCGCTCGTCTTCTGTCTTCGGCTCCAGTTGTAAGGCTGAGATCTACGCCGGGGCTATGGCTTCTCAAGAGCTTCGCTGGCTCACCTACCTGCTGACCGACCTTGGAGAGCCGCCTCGTTCTCCTCCAGTCCTGTACGTAGACAACAAGGCCATGCTGGCCTTGTGTCGAGAGCAGCGACTGGAGCACAGGACAAAGCACATTGCTCTCCGCTACTTTCTTGCTCGTCAGCTGCAGCAGCGTGGACAGTTGCGACTTGCGTACGTGGCCTTTGAGGCCAACACTGCTGATGTCTTCACCAGGGCACTTGCGCCTTGTGATCATCAGCGTTGCTGCACGCAGCTGGGTCTTGTGCCTGTCTTGCCTCACTTGCTCACTTCTTGACCTTGCTTGTACCTTGACCTATATATACTCTTGTTCTTGCTTGCTTGACTCTTGTATATCTCTATATATGATCTTGCATGTGAACTGCGCTTGTGGCCCTTGAATTTGTGCTCATAATGTGTGGTGACTTTGTGATCCACCCTGAGCTTTGCTTTGCTTTGTTTGACTGGTCTTGTGACCCCTTGCTCTCCCCCACTTTGCCTATGGGGGTGTGTCAGAACATTATAGCTTACTTATTTGTGTAGGCTATAGTGGGATATCCCATAGGGGGTACAACACAATTAGGGTTTCCTATTTGTACTCACTTCGTTCATAGTCATTCCATCCACGTTCAATTCTTCTCATGCTAGACCCTTGTTCTTGCAATTTTGCACCTGCTAGGCCCTTGTTCTTGCAATTTTGCAGACGCTCGGCCCTTGTTCTTGCTATTTTGCACACGCTAGACCCTTGTTCTTGCAATTTTCCACACGCTAGGCCCTTGTTCTTGCAATTTTGCACACGCTAGGCCCTTGCTCTTGCAAGTTTGCACACGCTAGGCCCTTGTTCTTGCAATTTTGCACACGCTAGGCCCTTGTTCTTGCTATTTTGCACACGCTTGACCCTTGTTCTTGCAATTTTGCACATGCTAGGCCCTTGTTCTTGCAATTTTGCACACGCTCGGCCCTTGTTTTTGCAATTTTGCACATGCTAGGCCCTTGTTCTTGCTATTTTGCAAACGCTAGACCCTTGTTCTTGGAATTTTGCACACGCTAGGCCCTTGTTCATGCATTTTTGCACATGCTAGGCCCTTGTTCTTGCTATTTTGCACACGCTAGACCCTTGTTCTTGCAATTTTGCACACGCTAGGCCTTTGTTCTTGCTATTTTGCACATGCTAGGCCCTTGTTCTTGCAATTTTGCACATGCTAGGCCCTTGTTCTTTCAATTTTGCATACGCTAGACCCTTGTTCTTGCAATTTTGCACACGCTATGCCTTTGTTCTTGCTATTTTGCACACGCTAGACCCATGTTCTTGCAATTTTGCACACGCTAGGCCCTTGTTCTTGCATTTTTGCACACGCTAGGCCCTTGTTCTTGCAATTTTGTACACGCTAGGCCCTTGTTCTTGCAATTTTGCACACGCTAGGCCCTTGTTCTTGCTATTTTGCACATGCTAGACCCTTGTTCTTGCAATTTTGCACATGCTAGGCCCTTGTTCTTGCAATTTTGCACACACTCGGCCCTTGTTCTTGCTATTTTGCACACGCTAGACCCTTGTTCTTGCAATTTTGCACACGCTAGGCCCTTGTTCTTGCAATTTTGCACACGCTAGGCCCTTGTTCTTGCAATTTTGCACACGTTAGGCCCTTGTTCTTGCAATTTTGCACACGCTAGGCCCTTGTTCTTGCTATTTTGCACACGCTAGACCCTTGTTCTTGCAATTTTACACATGCTAGGCCCTTGTTCTTGCAATTTTGCACACGCTCGGCCCTTGTTCTTGTTATTTTGCACACGCTAGACCCTTGTTCTTGCAATTTTGCACACGCTAGGCCTTAGTTCTTGCTATTTTGCACATGCTAGACCCTTGTTCTTGCAATTTTGCACATGCTAGGCCCTTGTTCTTGCAATTTTGCACACGCTAGGTCCTTGTTCTTGCAATTTTGCACACGCTAGGCCATTGTTCTTGCAATTTTGCACACGCTAGGCCCTTGTTCTTGCAATTTTGCACACGCTAGGCCCTTGTTCTTGCAATTTTGCACACGCTAGGCCATTGTTCATGCAATTTTGCACACGCTAGGCCATTGTTCTTGCAATTTTGCACACGCTAGGCCCTTGTTCTTGCAATTTTGCACACGCTAGGCCCTTGTTCATGCAATTTTGCACATGCTAGGCCCTTTTTCTTGCAATTTTGCACACGCTAGGCCCTTGTTCTTGCAATTTTGCACACGCTAGGCCCTTGTTCTTGCAATTTTGCACATGCTAGGCCCTTGTTCTTTCAATTTTGCATACGCTAGACCCTTGTTCTTGCAATTTTGCACACGCTATGCCTTTGTTCTTGCTATTTTGCACACGCTAGACCCCTGTTCTTGCAATTTTGCACACGCTAGGCCCTTGTTCTTGCATGTTTGCACACGCTAGGCCCTTGTTCTTGCAATTTTGTACACGCTAGGCCCTTGTTCTTGCAATTTTGCACACGCTAGGCCCTTGTTCTTGCTATTTTGCACATGCTAGACCCTTGTTCTTGCAATTTTGCACATGCTAGGCCCTTGTTCTTGCAATTTTGCACACACTCGGCCCTTGTTCTTGCTATTTTGCACACGCTAGACCCTTGTTCTTGCAATTTTGCACACGCTAGGCCCTTGTTCTTGCAATTTTGCACACGCTAGGCCCTTGTTCTTGCAATTTTGCACACGTTAGGCCCTTGTTCTTGCAATTTTGCACACGCTAGGCCCTTGTTCTTGCTATTTTGCACACGCTAGACCCTTGTTCTTGCAATTTTGCACATGCTAGGCCCTTGTTCTTGCAATTTTGCACACGCTCGGCCCTTGTTCTTGTTATTTTGCACACGCTAGACCCTTGTTCTTGCAATTTTGCACACGCTAGGCCCTTGTTCTTGCTATTTTGCACACACTAGACCCTTGTGGTTGCAATTTTGCACATGCTAGGCCCTTGTTCTTGCAATTTTGCACACGCTAGGTTCTTGTTCTTGCAATTTTGCACACGCTAGGCCCTTGTTCTTGCAATTTTGCACACGCTAGGCCCTTGTTCTTGCTATTTTGGACATAATAGACCCTTGTTCTTGCAACTTTGCACACGCTAGGCCCTTGTTCTTGCAATTTTGCACACGCTAGGCTCTTGTTCTTGCTATTTAGCACACGCTAGACCCTTGTTCTTGCAATTTTGCACACGCTATGCCCTTGTTCTCGCTATTTTGCACACACTAGACCCTTGTTCTTGCAATTTTGCACACGCTAGGCCCTTGTTCTTGCAATTTTGCACACGCTAGGCCCTTGTTCTTGCTATTTTGCACACGCTAGGCCCTTGTTCATGCAATTTTGCACACGCTAGGCCCTTGTTCTTGCTATTTTGCACACGCTAGACCCTTGTTCTTGCAATGTTGCACACGCTATGCCTTTGTTCTTGCTATTTAGCACACGCTAGACCATTTCTCTTGCAATTTTGCACACGCTAGGCCCTTGTTCTTGCAATTTTGCAAACGCTAGGCCCTTGTTCTTGCTATTTTGCACACGCTAGGCCGTTGTTCATGCAATTTTGCACATGCTAGGCCCTTGATTTTGCTATTTTGCACATGCTAGACCTTTGTTCTTGCAATTTTGCACACGCTATGCCCTTGTTCTTGTTATTTTGCACACGCTAGACCCTTGTTCTTGCAATTTTGCACACGCTAGGTCCTTGTTCTTGCGATTTTGCCCACGCTAGACCCTTGTTCTTGCAATTTTGCCGCGCTAGGCCCTTGTTCTTGAAATTTTGCACACGCTAGGCCCTTGTTCTTGCTATTCTGCACACGTTAGACCCTTGTTCTTGCAATTTTGCACACGCTAGGCCCTTGCTCTTGAAATTTTGCACACGCTAGACCCTTATTCATGCAATTGTGCATACGCTAGGCCCTTGTTCTTGCAATTTTGCACACGCTAGGCCCTTGTTTTTGCTATTTTGCACACGCTAGGCCCTTGTTCTTGCAATTTTGCACACGCTAGGCCCTTGCTCTTGAACTTTTGCACACGCTAGGCCCTTGTTCTTGCAATTTTGCACACGCTAGGCCCTTGTTCTTTCTATTTTGCACATGCTAAACCCTTGTTCTTGCAACTTTGCACACGCTAGGCCCTTGTTCTTGCTATTTTGCACACGCTAGACCCTTGTTCTTGCAATTCTGCACACGCTAGCCACTTGTTCTTGCAATTTTGCACACGCTAGGCCCTTGTTTTTGCAATTTTGCACACGCTAGGCACTTGTTCTTGCAATTTTGCACACGCTAGGCCCTTGTTCTTGCTATTTTGCACATAATAGACCCTTGTTCTTGCAATTTTGCACACGCTATGCTTTTGTTCTTGCAATTTTGCACATGCTATGCCCTTGTTCTTGCTATTTTGCACACGCTAGACCCTTGTTCTTGAAATTTTGCACACGCTAGGCCCATATTCTTGCAATTTTGCACACGCTAGGTTTTTGTTCTTGCAATTTTGCACACGCTAGGCCGTTGTTCTTGCTATTTTGCACACGCTATGCCCTTGTTCTTGCAATTTTGCACACGCTAGGTCCTTGTTCTTGCAAGTTTGCACACGCTAGGCCCTTGTTCTTGCAATTTTGCACACGCTAGGCCCTTGTTCTTGCAATTTTGCACACGCTAGGCCCTTGTTCTTGCTATTATGGACATAATAGACCCTTGTTCTTGCAATTTTGCACACGCTAGGCCCTTGTTTTTGCAATTTTGCACACGCTATGCTCTTGTTCTTGCTATTTAGCACACGCTAGACCCTTGTTCTTGCAATTTTGCACACGCTATGCCCTTGTTCTCGCTATTTTGCACACACTAGACCCTTGTTCTTGCAATTTTGCACACGCTAGGCCTTTGTTCTTGCAATTTTGCACACGCTAGGTCCTTGTTGTTGCTATTTTGCACACGCTAGGCCCTTGTTCATGCAATTTTGCACACGCTAGGCCCTTGTTATTGCTATTTTGCACACGCTAGACCCTTGTTCTTGCAATGTTGCACACGCTATGCCTTTGTTCTTGCTATTTTGCACACGCTAGACCCTTGTTCTTGCAATTTTGCACACGCTAGGCCCTTGTTCTTGCAATTTTGCAAACGCTAGGCCCTTGTTCTTGCTATTTTGCACACGCTATGCCCTTGTTCATGCAATTTTGCACACGCTAGGCCCTTGTTCTTGCTATTTTGCACATGCTAGACCCTTGTTCTTGCAATTTTGCACACGCTATGCCCTTGTTCTTGTTATTTTGCACACGCTAGACCCTTGTTCTTGCAATTTTGCACACGCTAGGCCCTTGTTCTTGCTATTTTGCACACGCTAGACCTTTGTTCTTGCAATTTTGCACACGCTAGGCCCTTGTTCTTGCAATTTTGCACACGCTAGGCCCTTGTTCTTGCTATTTTGCACACGTTAGACCCTTGTTCTTGCAATTTTGCACACGCTAGGCCCTTGTTCTTGCTATTTTGCACATGCTAGACCCTTATTCATGCAATTGTGCATACGCTAGGCCCTTGTTCATGTAATTTTGCACACACTTGGCCCTTGTTTTTGCTATTTTGCACACGCTAGGCCCTTGTTCTTGCGATTTTGCACACGCTAGGCCCTTGCTCTTGAAATTTTGCACACGCTATTTTGCACACGCTAGGCCCTTGTTCTTGCAAATTTGCATACCCTAGGCCCTTGTTCTTGCAATTTTGCATTCGCTACGCCCTTGTTCTTGCTATTTTGCACACGCTAGACCCTTGTTCTTGCACTTTTGCACATGCTAGGCCCTTGTTCTTGCAATTTTGCACACGCTAGTCCCTTGTTCTTGCAATTTTGCACACGCTAGGCCCTTGTTCTTGCAATTTTGCACACGCTAGGCCCTTGTTCTTGCTATTCTGCACACGTAAGACCTTTGTTCTTGCATTTTTGCACACACTAGGCCCTTGTTCTTGCTATTTTGCACATGCTAAACCCTTATTCTTGCAGTTGTGCACACCCTAGGCCCTTGTTTTTGCAATTTTGCACACGCTAGGCCCTTGTTTTTGCTATTTTGCACACGCTAGGCCCTTGTTCTTGCAATTTTGCACACGCTAGGCTCTTGTTCTTGCAATTTTGCATTCGCTACGCCCTTGTTCTTGCTATTTTGCACATGCTAGACCCTTGTTTTTGCAATTTGGCACACGCTAGGCCCTTGTTCTTGCAATTTTGCACACGCTAGACCCTTGTTCTTGCAATTTTGCACACGCTAGGCCCTTCTTCTTTCAATTTTCCACACCCTAGGCCCTTCTTCTTGCAATTTTGCACACGCTAGGCCCTTGTTCTTTCAATTTTGCACAAGCTAGGCCCTTGTTCTTGCTATTCTGCACACGTTAGACCCTTGTTCTTGCAATTTTGCACACGCTAGGCCCTTGCTCTTGAAATTTTGCACACGCTAGACCCTTATTCATGCAATTGTGCATACGCTAGGCCCTTGTTCTTGCAATTTTGCACACGCTAGGCCCTTGTTTTTGCTATTTTGCACACGCTAGGCCCTTGTTCTTGCAATTTTGCACACGCTAGGCCCTTGCTCTTGAACTTTTGCACACACTAGGCCCTTGTTCTTGCAATTTTGCACACGCTAGGCCCTTGTTCTTTCTATTTTGCACATGCTAAACCCTTGTTCTTGCAACCTTGCACACGCTAGGCCCTTGTTCTTGCTATTTTGCACACGCTAGACCCTTGTTCTTGCAATTCTGCACACGCTAGCCACTTGTTCTTGCAATTTTGCACACGCTAGGCCCTTGTTCTTGCAATTTTGCACACGCTAGGCACTTGTTCTTGCAATTTTGCACACGCTAGGCCCTTGTTCTTGCTATTTTGCACATAATAGACCCTTGTTCTTGCAATTTTGCACACGCTATGCTTTGTTCTTGCAATTTTGCACATGCTATGCCCTTGTTCTTGCTATTTTGCACACGCTAGACCCTTGTTCTTGAAATTTTGCACACGCTAGGCCCATATTCTTGCAATTTTGCACACGCTAGGTTTTTGTTCTTGCAATTTTGCACACGCTAGGCCGTTGTTCTTGCTATTTTGCACACGCTAGGCCCTTGTTCTTGCAATTTTGCACACGCTAGGTCCTTGTTCTTGCAAGTTTGCACACGCTAGGCCCTTGTTCTTGCAATTTTGCACACGCTAGGCCCTTGTTCTTGCAATTTTGCACACGCTAGGCCCTTGTTCTTGCTATTTTGGACATAATAGACCCTTGTTCTTGCAATTTTGCACACGCTAGGCCCTTGTTTTTGCAATTTTGCACACGCTATGCTCTTGTTCTTGCTATTTAGCACACGCTAGACCCTTGTTCTTGCAATTTTGCACACGCTATGCCCTTGTTCTCGCTATTTTGCACACACTAGACCCTTGTTCTTGCAATTTTGCACACGCTAGGCCTTTGTTCTTGCAATTTTGCACACGCTAGGCCCTTGTTCTTGCTATTTTGCACATGCTAGGCCTTTGTTCATGCAATTTTGCACACGCTAGGCCCTTGTTCTTGCAATTTTGCACACGCTAGACCCTTGTTCTTGCAATGTTGCACACGCTATGCCTTTGTTCTTGCTATTTTGCACACGCTAGACCCTTGTTCTTGCAATTTTGCACACGCTAGGCCCTTGTTCTTGCAATTTTGCAAACGCTAGGCCCTTGTTCTTGCTATTTTGCACACGCTATGCCCTTGTTCATGCAATTTTGCACACGCTAGGCCCTTGTTCTTGCTATTTTGCACATGCTAGACCCTTGTTCTTGCAATTTTGCACACGCTATGCCCTTGTTCTTGTTATTTTGCACACGCTAGACCCTTGTTCTTGCAATTTTGCACACGCTAGGCCCTTGTTCTTGCTATTTTGCACACGCTAGACCTTTGTTTTTGCAATTTTGCACACGCTAGGCCCTTGTTCTTGCAATTTTGCACACGCTAGGCCCTTGTTCTTGCTATTTTGCACACGTTAGACCCTTGTTCTTGCAATTTTGCACACGCTAGGCCCTTGTTCTTAATATTTTGCACATGCTAGACCCTTATTCATGCAATTGTGCATACGCTAGGCCCTTGTTCTTGCAATTTTGCACACACTTGGCCCTTGTTTTTGCTATTTTGCACACGCTAGGCCCTTGTTCTTGCGATTTTGCACACGCTAGGCCCTTGCTCTTGAAATTTTGCACACGCTATTTTGCACACGCTAGGCCCTTGTTCTTGCAAATTTGCATACCCTAGGCCCTTGTTCTTGCAATTTTGCATTCGCTACGCCCTTGTTCTTGCTATTTTGCACACGCTAGACCCTTGTTCTTGCACTTTTGCACATGCTAGGCCCTCGTTCTTGCAATTTTGCACACGCTAGTCCCTTGTTCTTGCAATTTTGCACACGCTAGGCCCTTGTTCTTGCAATTTTGCACACGCTAGGCCCTTGTTCTTGCTATTCTGCACACGTAAGACCTTTGTTCTTGCATTTTTGCACACACTAGGCCCTTGTTCTTGCTATTTTGCACATGCTAAACCCTTATTCTTGCAGTTGTGCACACCCTAGGCCCTTGTTTTTGCAATTTTGCACACGCTAGGCCTTTGTTTTTGCTAGTTTGCACACGCTAGGCCCTTGTTCTTGCAATTTTGCACACGCTAGGCCCTTGTTCTTGCAATTTTGCATTCGCTACGCCCTTGTTCTTGCTATTTTGCACACGCTAGGCCCTTGTTTTTGCAATTTGGCACACCCTAGGCCCTTGTTCTTGCAATTTTGCACACGCTAGACCCTTGTTCTTGCAATTTTGCACACGCTAGGCCCTTGTCTTTCAATTTTGCACACCCTAGGCCCTTCTTCTTGCAATTTTGCACACGCTAGGCCCTTGTTCTTTCAATTTTGCACAAGCTAGGCCCTTGTTCTTGCAATTTTGCACACGCTAGGCCCTTGTTCTTGCTATTTTGCACACACCAGACCCTTGTTGTTGCAATTCTGCACATGCTAGGCCCTTGTTCTTGCAATTTTGCGCACGCTAGGCCCTTGTTTTTGCAGTTTTGCACACGCTAGGCCCTTGTTCTTGCTATTTTGCACACGCTAGACCCTTGTTGTTGCAATTTTGCACATGCTAGGCCCTTGTTCTTGCTATTTTGCACACCCTAGACCCTTGTTGTTGCAATTTTGCACATGCTAGGCCATTGTTCTTGCAATTTTGCACACGCTAGGCCCTTGTTCTTGCAATTTTGCATTCGCTACGCCCTTGTTCTTGCTATTTTGCACACCCTAGGCCCTTGTTCTTGCTATTTTGCACACGCTAGGCCTTGTTCTTGCTATTTTGCACACGCTAGACCCTTGTTCTTGCAATTTTGCACACGCTAGGCACTTGTTCTTGCTTTTTTGCACATGCTAGACCCTTGTTCTTGCAATTTTGCACACACTAGACCCTTGTTCTTTCAATTTTGCACACGCTAGGCCCTTGTTCTTGCAATTTTGCACACGCTAGGCCCTTGTTCTTGCAATTTTGCACACGCTAGGCCCTTGTTCTTGCAATTTTGCACACGCTAGGCCCTTGTTCTTGCAAGTTTGCACACGCTAGGCCTTGTTCTTGCTATTTTGCACACGCTTGACCCTTGTTCTTGCAATTTTGCACACGCTAGGCACTTGTTCTTGCTATTTTGCACACGCTAGACCCTTGTTTTTGCAATTTGGCACAAGCTAGGCCCCTGTTCTTGCAATTTTGCACACGCTAGACCCTTGTTCTTGCAATTTTGCACACGCTAGGCCCTTGTTCTTTCAATTTTGCACACGCTAGGCCCTTGTTCTTGCAATTTTGCACACGCTAGGCCCTTGTTCTTGCAATTTTGCACACGCTAGGCCCTTGTTCTTGCAATTTTGCACACGCTAGGCCCTTGTTCTTGCTATTTTGCACACGCTAGGCCTTGTTCTTGCTATTTTGCACACGCTAGACCCTTGTTCTTGCAATTTTGCACACGCTAGGCCCTTGTTCTTGCTTTTTTGCACATGCTAGACCCTTATTCTTGCAATTGTGCACACGCTAGGCCCTTGTTTTTGCAATTTTGCACACGCTAGGCCCTTGTTTTTGCTATTTTGCACACGCTAGGCCCTTGTTCTTGCAATTTTGCACACGCTAGGCCCTTGTTCTTGCAATTTTGCATTCGCTACGCCCTTGTTCTTGCTATTTTGCATACGCTAGGCCCTTGTTTTTGCAATTTGGCACACCCTAGGCCCTTGTTCTTGCAATTTTGCACACGCTAGACCCTTGTTCTTGCAATTTTGCACACGCTAGGCCCTTGTTCTTTCAATTTTGCACACCCTAGGCCCTTCTTCTTGCAATTTTGCACACGCTAGGCCCTTGTTCTTTCAATTTTGCACAAGCTAGGCCCTTGTTCTTGCAATTTTGCACACGCTAGGCCCTTGTTCTTGCTATTTTGCACACACCAGACCCTTGTTGTTGCAATTCTGCACATGCTAGGCCCTTGTTCTTGCAATTTTGCGCACGCTAGGCCCTTGTTTTTGCAGTTTTGCACACGCTAGGCCCTTGTTCTTGCTATTTTGCACACGCTAGACCCTTGTTGTTGCAATTTTGCACATGCTAGGCCCTTGTTCTTGCTATTTTGCACACCCTAGACCCTTGTTGTTGCAATTTTGCACATGCTAGGCCATTGTTCTTGCAATTTTGCACACGCTAGGCCCTTGTTCTTGCAATTTTGCATTCGCTACGCCCTTGTTCTTGCTATTTTGCACACCCTAGGCCCTTGTTCTTGCTATTTTGCACACGCTAGGCCTTGTTCTTGCTATTTTGCACACGCTAGACCCTTGTTCTTGCAATTTTGCACACGCTAGGCACTTGTTCTTGCTTTTTTGCACATGCTAGACCCTTGTTCTTGCAATTTTGCACACGCTAGACCCTTGTTCTTTCAATTTTGCACACGCTAGGCCCTTGTTCTTGCAATTTTGCACACGCTAGGCCCTTGTTCTTGCAATTTTGCACACGCTAGGCCCTTGTTCTTGCAAGTTTGCACACGCTAGGCCCTTGTTCTTGCAAGTTTGCACACGCTAGGCCTTGTTCTTGCTATTTTGCACACGCTTGACCCTTGTTCTTGCAATTTTGCACACGCTAGGCACTTGTTCTTGCTATTTTGCACACGCTAGACCCTTGTTTTTGCAATTTGGCACAAGCTAGGCCCCTGTTCTTGCAATTTTGCACACGCTAGACCCTTGTTCTTGCAATTTTGCACACGCTAGGCCCTTGTTCTTTCAATTTTGCACACGCTAGGCCCTTGTTCTTGCAATTTTGCACACGCTAGGCCCTTGTTCTTGCAATTTTGCACACGCTAGGCCCTTGTTCTTGCAATTTTGCACACGCTAGGCCCTTGTTCTTGCTATTTTGCACACGCTAGGCCTTGTTCTTGCTATTTTGCACACGCTAGACCCTTGTTCTTGCAATTTTGCACACGCTAGGCCCTTGTTCTTGCTTTTTTGCACATGCTAGACCCTTATTCTTGCAATTGTGCACACGCTAGGCCCTTGTTTTTGCAATTTTGCACACGCTAGGCCCTTGTTTTTGCTATTTTGCACACGCTAGGCCCTTGTTCTTGCAATTTTGCACACGCTAGGCCCTTGTTCTTGCAATTTTGCATTCGCTACGCCCTTGTTCTTGCTATTTTGCACACGCTAGACCCTTGTTTTTGCAATTTGGCACACGCTAGGCCCTTGTTCTTGCAATTTTGCACACGCTAGACCCTTGTTCTTGCAATTTTGCACACGCTAGGCCCTTGTTCTTTCAATTTTGCACACCCTAGGCCCTTCTTCTTGCAATTTTGCACACGCTAGGCCCTTGTTCTTTCAATTTTGCACAAGCTAGGCCCTTGTTCTTGCAATTTTGCACACGCTAGGCCCTTGTTCTTGCTATTTTGCACACACTAGACCCTTGTTGTTGCAATTCTGCACATGCTAGGCCCTTGTTCTTGCAATTTTGCACACGCTAGGCCCTTGTTCTTGCAGTTTTGCACACGCTAGGCTCTTGTTCTTGCTATTTTGCACACGCTAGACCCTTGTTGTTGCAATTTTGCACATGCTAGGCCCTTGTTCTTGCTTTTTTGCACACGCTAGACCCTTGTTGTTGCAATTTTGCACATGCTAGGCCCTTGTTCTTGCAATTTTGCACACGCTAGGCCCTTGTTCTTGCAATTTTGCATCCGCTACGCCCTTGTTCTTGCTATTTCGCACACGCTAGACCCTTGTTTTTGCAATTTGGCACACGCTAGGCCCTTGTTTTTGCAATTTTGCACACGCTAGGCCCTTGTTCTTACAATTTTGCACACGCTAGGCCCTTGTTCTTTCAATTTTGCACACGCTAGGCCCTTGTTCTTGCAATTTTGCACACGCTAGGCCCTTGTTCTTGAAATTTTGCACACGCTAGGCCCTTGTTCTTGACATTTTGCACACGCTAGGCCCTTGTTCTTGCAATTTTGCACACGCTAGGCCCTTGTTCTTGCTATTTTGCACACGCTAGGCCCTTGTTCTTGCTATTTTGCACACGCTAGACCCTTGTTCTTGCAATTTTGCACACGCTAGGCCCTTGTTCTTGCAATTTTGCACACGCTAGGCCCTTGTTCTTGCTATTTTGTACACGCTAGGCCTTGTTCTTGCTATTTTGCACACGCTAGACCCTTGTTCTTGCAATTTTGCACACGCTAGGCCCTTGTTCTTGCTATTTTGCACACGCTAGGCCCTTGTTCTTGCTATTTTGCACACGCTAGGCCCTTGTTCTTGCAATTTTGCACACGCTAGGCCCTTGTTCTTGCTATTTTGCACAGGCTAGGCCTTGTTCTTGCTATTTTGCACACGCTAGACCCTTATTCTTGCAATTTTGCACACGCTAGGCCCTTGTTCTTGCTTTTTTGCACATGCTAGACCCTTATTCTTGCAATTGTGCACACGCTAGGCCCTTTTTTTTGCAATTTTGCACACGCTAGGCCCTTGTTTTTGCTATTTTGCACACGCTAGGCCCTTGTTCTTGCAATTTTGCACACGCTAGGCCCTTGTTCTTGCAATTTTGCATTCGCTACGCCCTTGTTTTTGCTATTTTGCACACGCTAGACCCTTGTTTTTGCAATTTGGCACACGCTAGGCCCTTGTTCTTGCAATTTTACACACGCTAGACCCTTGTTCTTGCAATTTTGCACACGCTAGGCCCTTGTTCTTTCAATTTTGCACACCCTAGGCCCTTCTTCTTGCAATTTTGCACACGCTAGGCCCTTGTTCTTTCAATTTTGCACAAGCTAGGCCCTTGTTCTTGCAATTTTGCACACGCTAGGCCCTTGTTCTTGCTATTTTGCACACACTATACCCTTGTTGTTGCAATTCTGCACATGCTAGGCCCTTGTTCTTGCAATTTTGCACACGCTAAGCCCTTGTTCTTGCAGTTTTGCACACGCTAGGCTCTTGTTCTTGCTATTTTGCACACGCTAGACCCTTGTTGTTGCAATTTTGCACATGGTAGGCCCTTGTTCTTGCTTTTTTGCACACGCTAGACCCTTGTTGTTGCAATTTTGCACATGCTAGGCCCTTGTTCTTGCAATTTTGCACACGCTAGGCCCTTGTTCTTGCAATTTTGCATCCGCTACGCCCTTGTTCTTGCTATTTCGCACACGCTAGACCCTTGTTTTTGCAATTTGGCACACGCTAGGCCCTTGTTTTTGCAATTTTGCACACGCTAGGCCCTTGTTCTTACAATTTTGCACACGCTAGGCCCTTGTTCTTTCAATTTTGCACACGCTAGGCCCTTGTTCTTGCAATTTTGCACACGCTAGGCCCTTGTTCTCGAAATTTTGCACACGCTAGGCCCTTGTTCTTGACATTTTGCACACGCTAGGCCCTTGTTCTTGCAATTTTGCACACGCTAGGCCCTTGTTCTTGCTATTTTGCACACGCTAGGCCCTTGTTCTTGCTATTTTGCACACGCTAGACCCTTGTTCTTGCAATTTTGCACACGCTAGGCATTTGGTCTTGCAATTTTGCACACACTAGGCCCTTGTTCTTGCAATTTTGCACACGCTAGGCACTTGTTCTTGCAATTTTGCACACGCTAGGCCCTTGTTCTTGCTATTTTGCACATAATAGACCCTTGTTCTTGCAATTTTGCACACGCTAGGCCCTTGTTCTTGCAATTTTGCACACGCTAGGCCCTTGTTCTTGCTATTTAGCACACGCTAGACCCTTGTTTTGCAATTTTGCACACGCTAGGCCCTTGTTCTCGCAATTTTGCACACGCTAGGCCCTTGTTCTTGCAATTTTGCACACGCTAGACCCTTGTTCTTGCAATTTTGCTCACGCTATGCCCTTGTTCTTGCCATTTTGCACACGCTAGACCCTTGTTCTTGCAATTTTGCTCACGCTATGCCCTTGTTCTTGCAATTTTGCACACTCTAGTCCCTTGTTTTTGCAATTTTGCACACGCTAGGCCCTTATTCTTGCAAGTTTGCACACGGTAGGCCCTTGTTCTTGCAATTTTGCACACGCTAGGCCCTTGTTCTTGCAATTTTGCACACGCTAGACCCTTGTTCTTGCAATTTTGCACACGCTAGGCTCTTGTTCTTGCAGTTTTGCACACGCTTGGCCCTTGTTCTTGCAATTTTGCACACGCTAGGCCCTTGTTCTTGCAATTTTGCACACGCTAGGCCCTTGATCTTACAATTTTGCACACGCTAGGCCCTTGTTCTTGCAATTTTGCACACGCTAGGCCCTTGTTCTTGCAATGTTTCACATGCTAGTCCCTTGTTCTTGCAATTTTGCATACGCTAGATCCTTGTTCTTGCAATTTTGCACACGCTAGGCCCTTGTTCTTTCTATTTTGCACACGCTAGACCCTTGTTCTTGCAAATTTGCACACGCTATGCCCTTGTTCTTGCTATTTTGCACATGCTAGACCCTTGTTCTTGCAATTTTGCACATGCTAGGCCCTTGGTCTTGCAATTTTGCACACGCTAGGCCCTTGTTCTTGCAATTTTGCACACGCTAGGCCCTTGTTCTTGCAATTTTGCACACGCTAGGCCCTTGATCTTACAATTTTGCACACGCTAGGCCCTTGTTCTTGCAATTTTGCACACGCTAGGCCCTTGCTCTTTCTATTTTGCACACGCTAGACCTTTGTTCTTGCAATTTTGCACACGCTATGCCCTTGTTCTTGCTATTTTGCACACGTTAGACCCTTGTTCTTGCAATTTTGCACACGCTATTTTGCACATGCTAGGCCCTTGTTCTTGCAATTTTGCACACGCTAGGCCCTTGTTCTGGCAATTTTGCACACGCTAGGCCCTTGTTCTTGCAATTTTGTACACGCTATTTTGCACACGCTAGACCCTTGTTCTTGCAATTTTGCACACGCTATGCCCTTGTTCTTGCTTTTTTGCACACGCTAGACCCTTGTTCTTGCAATTTTGCACATGCTAGCCCCTTGTTCTTGCAATTTTGAACACGCTAGGCCCTTGTTCTTGCAATTTTGCACACGCTAGGCCTTTGTTCTTGCAATTTTGCACACGCTAGGCCCTTGTTCTTGCAATTTTGCACACGCTAGACCCTTGTTCTTGCAATTTTGCACACGCTAGGCCCTTGTTCTTGCTATTTTGCACACGCTAGGCCCTTGTTCTTGCAATTTTGGACACGCTAGGCCCTTGTTCTTGCATTTTTGCACACGCTAGACCCTCGTTCTTGCAATTTTGCACACGCTAGGCCCTTGTTCTTGCTATTTTGCACACGCTAGACCCTTGTTCTTGCAATTTTGCACACGCTAGGCCCTTGTTCTTGTTATTTTGCACACGCTAGACCCTTGTTCTTGCAATTTTGCACACGCTATGCCCCTGTTCTTGCTATTTTGCACACGCTAGACCCTTGTTCTTGCAATTTTGCACACGCTAGGCCCTTGTTTTTGCAATTTTGCACACGCTAGGCCCTTGTTCTTGCTATTTTGCACACGCTAGACCCTTGTTCTTGCAATTTTGCACACACTATGCCCTTGTTCTTGCTATTTTGCACACGCTAGACTCTTGTTCTTGCAATTTTGTACACGCTAGGCCCTTGTTCTTGCAATTTTGCACACGTTAGACCCTTGTTCTTGCAATTTTGCACATGCTAGGCTCTTGTTCTTGCAATTTTGCACACGCTAGGCCCTTGTTCTTGCAATTTTGCACACGCTAGGCCCTTGTTCTTGCAATTTTGCACACGCTAGGCCCTTGTTCTCGCAATTTTGCACACGCTAGGCCCTTGTTCTTGAAATTTTGCACACGCTAGACCCTTGTTCTTGCAATTTTGCACACGCTATGCCCCTTTTCTTGCTATTTTGCACACGCTAGACCCTCGTTCTTGCAATTTTGCACACGTGTTCTTGCTATTTTGCACACGCTAGACCCTTGTTCTTGCAATTTTGCACACGCTATGCCCCTGTTCTTGCTATTTTGCACACGCTAGACCCTTGTTCTTGCAATGTTTCACATGCTAGTCCCTTGTTCTTGCAATTTTGCATACGCTAGATCCTTGTTCTTGCAATTTTGCACACGCTAGGCCCTTGTTCTTTCTATTTTGCACACGCTAGACCCTTGTTCTTGCAAATTTGCACACGCTATGCCCTTGTTCTTGCTATTTTGCACATGCTAGACCCTTGTTCTTGCAATTTTGCACATGCTAGGCCCTTGGTCTTGCAATTTTGCACACGCTAGGCCCTTGTTCTTGCAATTTTGCACACGCTAGGCCCTTGTTCTTGCAATTTTGCACACGCTAGGCCCTTGATCTTACAATTTTGCACACGCTAGGCCCTTGTTCTTGCAATTTTGCACACGCTAGGCCCTTGCTCTTTCTATTTTGCACACGCTAGACCTTTGTTCTTGCAATTTTGCACACGCTATGCCCTTGTTCTTGCTATTTTGCACACGTTAGACCCTTGTTCTTGCAATTTTGCACACGCTATTTTGCACATGCTAGGCCCTTGTTCTTGCAATTTTGCACACGCTAGGCCCTTGTTCTGGCAATTTTGCACACGCTAGGCCCTTGTTCTTGCAATTTTGTACACGCTATTTTGCACACGCTAGACCCTTGTTCTTGCAATTTTGCACACGCTATGCCCTTGTTCTTGCTTTTTTGCACACGCTAGACCCTTGTTCTTGCAATTTTGCACATGCTAGCCCCTTGTTCTTGCAATTTTGAACACGCTAGGCCCTTGTTCTTGCAATTTTGCACACGCTAGGCCTTTGTTCTTGCAATTTTGCACACGCTAGGCCCTTGTTCTTGCAATTTTGCACACGCTAGACCCTTGTTCTTGCAATTTTGCACACGCTAGGCCCTTGTTCTTGCTATTTTGCACACGCTAGGCCCTTGTTCTTGCAATTTTGGACACGCTAGGCCCTTGTTCTTGCATTTTTGCACACGCTAGACCCTCGTTCTTGCAATTTTGCACACGCTAGGCCCTTGTTCTTGCTATTTTGCACACGCTAGACCCTTGTTCTTGCAATTTTGCACACGCTAGGCCCTTGTTCTTGTTATTTTGCACACGCTAGACCCTTGTTCTTGCAATTTTGCACACGCTATGCCCCTGTTCTTGCTATTTTGCACACGCTAGACCCTTGTTCTTGCAATTTTGCACACGCTAGGCCCTTGTTTTTGCAATTTTGCACACGCTAGGCCCTTGTTCTTGCTATTTTGCACACGCTAGACCCTTGTTCTTGCAATTTTGCACACACTATGCCCTTGTTCTTGCTATTTTGCACACGCTAGACTCTTGTTCTTGCAATTTTGTACACGCTAGGCCCTTGTTCTTGCAATTTTGCACACGTTAGACCCTTGTTCTTGCAATTTTGCACATGCTAGGCTCTTGTTCTTGCAATTTTGCACACGCTAGGCCCTTGTTCTTGCAATTTTGCACACGCTAGGCCCTTGTTCTTGCAATTTTGCACACGCTAGGCCCTTGTTCTCGCAATTTTGCACACGCTAGGCCCTTGTTCTTGAAATTTTGCACACGCTAGACCCTTGTTCTTGCAATTTTGCACACGCTATGCCCCTTTTCTTGCTATTTTGCACACGCTAGACCCTTGTTCTTGCAATTTTGCACACGTGTTCTTGCTATTTTGCACACGCTAGACCCTTGTTCTTGCAATTTTGCACACGCTATGCCCCTGTTCTTGCTATTTTGCACACGCTAGACTCTTGTTCTTGCAATTTTGCACACGCAAGACCCTTGTTCTTGCAATTTTGCACACGCTATGCTCCTGTTCTTGCTATTTTGCACACGCTAGACCCTTGTTCTTGCAATTTTGTACACGCTAGGCCCTTGTTTTTGCAATTTTGCACACGCTAGGCCCTTGTTCTTGCTATTTTGCATACGCTAGACCCTTGTTCTTGCAATTTTGCACACGCTATGCCCTTGTTCTTGCTATTTTGCACACGCTAGACTCTTGTTCTTGCAATTTTGTACACGCTAGGCCCTTGTTCTTGCAATTTTGCACACGCTAGACCCTTGTTCTTGCAATTTTGCACACGCTAGGCCCATATTCTTGCAATTTTGCACACGCTTGGCCCTTGTTCTTGCAATTTTGCACACGCTAGGCCCTTGTTCTTGCAATTTTGCACACGTGTTCTTGCTATTTTGCACACGCTAGACCCTTGTTCTTGCAATTTTGCACACGCTATGCCCCTGTTCTTGCTATTTTGCACACGCTAGACCCTTGTTCTTGCAATTTTGCACACGCTAGGCCCTTGTTCTTGCTATTTTGCACACGCTAGGCCCTTGTTCTTGCAATTTTGGACACGCTAGGCCCTTGTTCTTGCATTTTTGCACACGCTAGACCCTCGTTCTTGCAACTTTGCACACGCTAGGCCCTTGTTCTTGCTATTTTGCACACGCTAGACCCTTGTTCTTGCAATTTTGCACACGCTAGGCCCTTGTTCTTGTTATTTTGCACACGCTAGACCCTTGTTCTTGCAATTTTGCACACGCTATGCCCCTGTTCTTGCTATTTTGCACACGCTAGACCCTTGTTCTTGCAATTTTGCACACGCTAGGCCCTTGTTTTTGCAATTTTGCACACGCTAGGCCCTTGTTCTTGCTATTTTGCACACGCTAGACCCTTGTTCTTGCAATTTTGCACACACTATGCCCTTGTTCTTGCTATTTTGCACACGCTAGACTCTTGTTCTTGCAATTTTGTACACGCTAGGCCCTTGTTCTTGCAATTTTGCACACGCTAGACCCTTGTTCTTGCAATTTTGCACACGCTAGGCTCTTGTTCTTGCAATTTTGCACACGCTAGGCCCTTGTTCTTGCAATTTTGCAAACGCTAGGCCCTTGTTCTTGCAATTTTGCACACGCTAGGCCCTTGTTCTCGCAATTTTGCACACGCTAGGCCCTTGTTCTTGAAATTTTGCACACGCTAGACCATTGTTCTTGCAATTTTGCACACGCTATGCCCCTGTTCTTGCTATTTTGCACACGCTAGACCCTCGTTCTTGCAATTTTGCACACGTGTTCTTGCTATTTTGCACACGCTAGACCCTTGTTCTTGCAATTTTGCACACGCTATGCCCCTGTTCTTGCTATTTTGCACACGCTAGACCCTTGTTCTTGCAATTTTGCACACGCAAGACCCTTGTTCTTGCAATTTTGCACACGCTATGCCCCTGTTCTTGCTATTTTGCACACGCTAGACCCTTGTTCTTGCAATTTTGCACACGCTAGGCCCTTGTTTTTGCAATTTTGCACACGCTAGGCCCTTGTTCTTGCTATTTTGCACACGCTAGACCCTTGTTCTTGCAATTTTGCACACGCTTTGCCCTTGTTCTTGCTATTTTGCACACGCTAGACTCTTGTTCTTGCAATTTTGTACACGCTAGGCCCTTGTTCTTGCAATTTTGCACACGCTAGACCCTTGTTCTTGCAATTTTGCACATGCTAGGCTCTTGTTCTTGCAATTTTGCACACGCTAGGCCCATATTCTTGCAATTTTGCACACGCTAGGCCCTTGTTCTTGCAATTTTGCACACGCTAGGCCCTTGTTCTTGCATTTTTGCACACGCTAGGCCCTTGTTCTCACAATGTTGCACACGCTAGGCCCTTGTTCTTGCAATTTTGCACACGCTAGACCCTTGTTCCTGCAAATTTGCTCACGCTATGCCCTTGTTCTTGCCATTTTGCACACGTTAGACCCTTGTTCTTGCAATTTTGCACACTCTAGGCCCTTGTTTTTGCAATTTTGCACACGCTAGGCCCTTATTCTTGCAATTTTGCACACGGTAGGCCCTTGTTCTTGTAATTTTGCACACGCTAGGCCCTTGTTCTTGCTATTTTGCACACGCTAGACCCTTGTTCTTGCAATTTTGCACACGCTAGGCCCTTGTTCTTGCAATTTTGCACACGCTATTTTGCACACGCTAGACCCTTGTTCTTGAAATTTTGCACACGCTAGACCCTTGTTCTTGCAATTTTGCACACGCTATGCCCCTGTTCTTGCTATTTTGCACACGCTAGACCCTTGTTCTTGCAATTTTGCACACCTGTTCTTGCTATTTTGCACACGCTAGACCCTTGTTCTTGCAATTTTGCACACGCTATGCCCCTGTTCTTGCTATTTTGCACACGCTAGACCCTTGTTCTTGCAATTTTGCACACGCAAGACCCTTGTTATTGCAATTTTGCACACGCTATGCCCTTGTTCTTGCTATTTTGCACACGCTAGACTCTTGTTCTTGCAATTTTGTACACGCTAGGCCCTTGTTCTTGCAATTTTGCACACGCTAGACCCTTGTTCTTGCAATTTTGCACACGCTAGGCTCCCGTTCTTGCAATTTTGCACACGCTAGGCCCATATTCTTGCAATTTTGCACACGCTAGGCCCTTGTTCTTGCAATTTTGCACACGCTAGGCCCTTGTTCTTGCATTTTTGCACACGCTAGGCCCTTGTTCTCGCAATTTTGCACACGCTAGGCCCTTGTTCTTGCAATTTTGCACACGCTAGACCCTTGTTCTTGCAAATTTGCTCACGCTATGCCCTTGTTCTTGCCATTTTGCACACGCTAGACCCTTGTTCTTGCAATTTTGCACACTCTAGGCCCTTGTTTTTGCAATTTTGCACACGCTAGGCCCTTATTCTTGCAATTTTGCACACGGTAGGCCCTTGTTCTTGTAATTTTGCACACGCTATTTTGCACACGCTAGACCCTTGTTCTTGAAATTTTGCACATGCTAGACCTCTGTTCTTGCAATTTTGCACACGCTATGCCCCTGTTCTTGCTATTTTGCACACGCTAGACCCTTGTTCTTGCAATTTTGCACACCTGTTCTTGCTATTTTGCACACGCTAGACCCTTGTTTTTGCAATTTTGCACACGCTATGCCCCTGTTCTTGCTATTTTACACACGCTAGACCCTTGTTCTTGCAATTTTGCACACGCAAGACCCTTGTTCTTGCAATTTTGCACACGCTATGCCCCTGTTCTTGCTATTTTGCACACGCTAGACCCTTGTTCTTGCAATTTTGCACACGCTAGGCCCTTGTTTTTTGCAATTTTGCACACGCTAGGCCCTTGTTCTTGCTATTTTGCACACGCTAGACCCTTGTTCTTGCAATTTTGCACACGCTATGCCCTTGTTCTTGCTATTTTGCACACGCTATGCCCTTGTTCTTGCTATTTTGCACATACTAGACTCTTGTTCTTGCAATTTCGCACACGCTATGACCTTGTTCTTGCAATGTTGCACACGCTAGGCCCTTGTTCTTGCAATTTTGCACATGCTAGGCCCTTGTTCTTGCAATTTTGCACATGCTAGACCCTTGTTCTTGCAATTTTGCACAAGCTAGGCCCTTGTTCTTGCTATTTTGCACACGCTAGACCCTTGTTCTTGCAATTTTGCACACGCTAGGCCCTTGTTTTTGCAATTTTGCACATGCTAGGCCCTTTTCTTGCTATTTTGCACACGCTAGACCCTTGTTCTTGCAATTTTGCACACGCTAGGCTCTTGTTCTTGCAATTTTGCTCACGCTAGGCCCTTGTTCTTGCAATTTTGCACACGCTAGGCCCTTGTTTTTGCAATTTTGCACACGCTAGGCCCTTGTTCTTGCAATTTTGCACACGCTATTTTGCACACGCTAGACCCTTGTTCTTGAAATTCTGCACACGCTAGGCCCTTGTTCTTGCAATTTTGCACACGCTAGGCCCTTGTTCTTGCTATGTTGCACACGCTAGACCCCTGTTCTTGCAATTTGGTACACGCTAGGCCCTTGTTCTTGCAATTTCGCACACGCTAGGCCCTTGTTCTTGCAATTGTGCACACGCTAGGCCCTTGTTCTTGCAATTTCGCACACGCTAGGCTCTTGTTCTTGCAATTTTGCACACTCTAGGCCCTTGTTCTTGCTATGTTGCACACGCTAGACCCCTGTTCTTGCAATTTGGTACACGCTAGGCCCTTGTTCTTGCAATTTTGCACACGCTAGGCCCTTGTTCTTGCAATTTTGCACACGCTAGGCCCTTGTTCTTGTAATTTTGCACACGCTAGGCCCTTGTTCTTGCAATTTTGCACACGCTAGGCCCTTGTTCTTGCAATTTTGCACACGCTAGACCCTTGTTCTTGCAATTTTGCACACGCTATGCCCTTGTTCTTGCCATTTTGCACACGCTAGACCCTTGTTCTTGAAATTTTGCACACGCTAGGCCCTTGTTTTTGCATTTTTGCACACGCTAGGCCCATATTCTTGCAATTTTGCACATGCTAGGCCCTTGTTCTTGCGATTTTGCACACGCTAGGCCCTTGTTCTTGCTATTTTGCACACGCTAGACCCTTGTTCTTGCAATTTTGCACACGCTAGGCCCTTGTTCTTGCTGTTTTGCACACGCTAGACCCTTGTTCTTGCAATTTTGCACACGCTATGCCCCTGTTCTTGCTATTTTGCACACGCTAGACCCTTGTTCTTGCAATTTTGCACACGCTAGGCCCTTGATCTTGCAATTTCGCACACGCTAGGCACTTGTTCTTGCAATTTTGCACACGCTAGGCCCTTGTTCTTGCAATTTTGAACACGCTAGGCCCTTGTTCTTGCTATTTTGCACATGCTAGACCCTTGTTCTTGCAATTTCGCACACGCTATGACCTTGTTCTTGCAATTTTGCACATGCTAGGCCCTTGTTCTTGCAATTTTGCACATGCTAGACACTTGTTCTTGCAATTTTGCACACGCTATACACTTGTTCTTGCTATTTTGCACACGCTAGACCGTTGTTCTTGCAATTTTGCACACGCTAGGCCCTTGTTTTTGCAATTTTGCACACGCTAAGCCCTTGTTCTTGCTATTTTGCACACGCTAGACCCTTGTTCTTGCAATTTTGCACACGCTAGGCTCTTGTTCTTGCAATTTTGCACACGCTAGGCCCTTGTTCTTGCAATTTTGCACACGCTAGGCCCTTCTTCTTGCTATTTTGCACACGCTAAGCTCTTGTTCTTGCAATTTTGCACACTCTATTATGCACACGCTAGACCCTTGTTCTTGAAATTCTGCACACGCTAGGCCCTTGTTCTTGCAATTTTGCACACGATAGGCCCTTGTTCTTGCTATATTGCACACGCTAGACCCCTGTTCTTTCAATTTGGTACACGCTAGGCCCTTGTTCTTGCAATTTTGCACATGCCATGCCCTTCTTCTTGCTATTTTGCACACGCTAGACCCTTGTTCTTGCAATTTTGCACATGCCATGCCCTTCTTCTTGCTATTTTGCACACGCTAGACCCTTGTTCTTGCAATTTTGCACACGCTAGGCCTTTGTTCTTGCAATTTTGCACACGCTAGGCCTTTGTTCTTGCAATTTTGTACATGCTAGGCCCTTGTTCTTGCAATTTTGCACACGCTAGGCCCTTGTTCTTGCTATTTTGCACACGCTAGACCCTTGTTCTTGCAATTTTGCACACGCTAGGCCCTTGTTCTTGCAATTTTGCACATGCTATTTTGGACACGCTAGACCCTTGTTCTTGAAATTTTGCACACGCTAGGCCCTTGTTCTCGCAATTTTGCACACGCTAGGCCCTTGTTCTTGCTATGTTGCACACGCTAGACCCCTGTTCTTGCAATTTTGTACACGCTAGGCCCTTGCTCTTGCAATTTTGCACACGCTAGGCCCTTGTTCATTCAATTTTGCACACGCTAGGCCATTGTTCTTGCAATTTTGCACACGCTAGGCCCTTGTTCTTGCGATTTTGCACACGCTAGACCCTTGTTCTTGCAATTTCACACACGCTGGGCCCTTGTTCTTGCTATTTTGCACACGCTAGACCCTTGTTCTTGCAATTTTGCACACGCCATGCCCTTCTTCTTGCTATTTTGCACACGCTAGACCCTTGTTCTTGCAATTTTGCACACGCTAGGCCCTTGTTCTTGCAATTTTGCACACGCTAGGCCTTTGTTCTTGCAATTTTGCACACGCTAGACCCTTGTTCTTGAAATTTTGCACACGCTAGGCCCTTGTTCTTGCAATTTTGCACACGCTAGGCCCTTGTTCTTGAACTTTTGCACACGCTAGGCCCCTGTTCTTGCAATTTTGCACACACTAGGCCCTTGTTCTTGCAATTTTGCACACGCTAGGCCCTTGTTCTTGCAATTTTGCACACGCTAGGCCCTTGTTCTTGCTATTTTGTACACGCTAGACCCTTGTTCTTGCAATTAAGCACACGCTAGGCCCTTGTTCTTGCAATTTTGCACACGCTAAGCCCTTGTTCTTGCAATTTTGCACACGCTAGGCCCTTGTGCTTGCAATTTTGCACACGCTAGGCCCTTGTGCTTGCTATTTTGCACACGCTAGACCATTGTTCTTGCAATTTTGCACACGCTAGGCCCTTGTTCTTGCAATTTTGCACACGCTAGGCCCTTGTTCTTGCTATTTTGTACACGCTAGACCCTTGTTCTTGCAATTAAGCACACGCTAGGCCCTTGTTCTTGCAATTTTGCACACGCTAAGCCCTTGTTCTTGCAATTTTGCACACGCTAGGCCCTTGTGCTTGCAATTTTGCACACGCTAGGCCCTTGTGCTTGCTATTTTGCACACGCTAGACCATTGTTCTTGCAATTTTGCACACGCTAGGCCCTTGTTTTTGCAATTTTGCACACGCTTGGCCCTTGTTCTTGCAATTTTGCACACGCTAGACCCTTGTTCTTGCAATTTTGCACACGCTAGGCCCTTGTTCTTGCTATTTTGCACATGCTAGACCCTTGTTCTTGCAATTTTGCACACGCTAGGCCCTTGTTCTTGCTATTTTGCACACGCTAGGCCCTTGTTCTTGCAATTTTGCACACACTAGGCCCTTGTTCTTGCAATTTTGCACACGCTAGGCCCTTGTTCTTGCAATTTTGCACACGCTAGGCCCTTGTTCTTGCTATTTTGTACATGCTAGACCCCTGTTCTTGCAATTAAGCACACGCTAGGCCCTTGTTCTTGCAATTTTGCACACGCTAAGCCCTTGTTCTTGCAATTTTGCACACGCTAGGCCCTTGTGCTTGCAATTTTGCACACGCTAGGCCCTTGTGCTTGCTATTTTGCACACGCTAGACCATTGTTCTTGCAATTTTGCACACGCTAGGCCCTTGTTCTTGCAATTTTGCACACGCTAGGCCCTTGTTCTTGCTATTTTGTACACGCTAGACCCTTGTTCTTGCAATTAAGCACACGCTAGGCCCTTGTTCTTGCAATTTTGCACACGCTAAGCCCTTGTTCTTGCAATTTTGCACACGCTAGGCCCTTGTGCTTGCAATTTTGCACACGCTAGGCCCTTGTGCTTGCTATTTTGCACACGCTAGACCATTGTTCTTGCAATTTTGCACACGCTAGGCCCTTGTTTTTGCAATTTTGCACACGCTAGGCCCTTGTTCTTGCAATTTTGCACACGCTAGACCCTTGTTCTTGCAATTTTGCACACGCTAGGCCCTTGTTCTTGCTATTTTGCACATGCTAGACCCTTGTTCTTGCAATTTTGCACACGCTAGGCCCTTGTTCTTGCTATTTTGCACACGCTAGGCCCTTGTTCTTGCAATTTTGCACACACTAGGCCCTTGTTCTTGCAATTTTGCACACGCTAGGCCCTTGTTCTTGCAATTTTGCACACGCTAGGCCCTTGTTCTTGCTATTTTGTACACGCTAGACCCTTGTTCTTGCAATTAAGCACACGCTAGGCCCTTGTTCTTGCAATTTTGCACACGCTAAGCCCTTGTTCTTGCAATTTTGCACACGCTAGGCCCTTGTGCTTGCAATTTTGCACACGCTAGGCCCTTGTGCTTGCTATTTTGCACACGCTAGACCATTGTTCTTGCAATTTTGCACACGCTAGGCCCTTGTTCTTGCAATTTTGCACACGCTAGGCCCTTGTTCTTGCTATTTTGTACACGCTAGACCCTTGTTCTTGCAATTAAGCACACGCTAGGCCCTTGTTCTTGCAATTTTGCACACGCTAAGCCCTTGTTCTTGCAATTTTGCACACGCTAGGCCCTTGTGCTTGCAATTTTGCACACGCTAGGCCCTTGTGCTTGCTATTTTGCACACGCTAGACCATTGTTCTTGCAATTTTGCACACGCAAGGCCTTTGTTTTTGCAATTTTGCACACGCTAGGCCCTTGTTCTTGCAATTTTGCACACGCTAGACCCTTGTTCTTGCAATTTTGCACACGCTAGGCCCTTGTTCTTGCTATTTTGCACATGCTAGACCCTTGTTCTTGCAATTTTGCACACGCTAGGCCCTTGTTCTTGCAATTTTGCACACGCTAGGCCCTTGTTCTTGAACTTTTGCACACGCTAGGCCCCTGTTCTTGCAATTTTGCACACACTAGGCCCTTGTTCTTGCAATTTTGCACACGCTAGGCCCTTGTTCTTGCAATTTTGCACACGCTAGGCCCTTGTTCTTGCTATTTTGTACACGCTAGACCCTTGTTCTTGCAATTAAGCACACGCTAGGCCCTTGTTCTTGCAATTTTGCACACGCTAAGCCCTTGTTCTTGCAATTTTGCACACGCTAGGCCCTTGTGCTTGCAATTTTGCACACGCTAGGCCCTTGTGCTTGCTATTTTGCACACGCTAGACCATTGTTCTTGCAATTTTGCACACGCTAGGCCCTTGTTCTTGCAATTTTGCACACGCTAGGCCCTTGTTCTTGCTATTTTGTACACGCTAGACCCTTGTTCTTGCAATTAAGCACACGCTAGGCCCTTGTTCTTGCAATTTTGCACACGCTAAGCCCTTGTTCTTGCAATTTTGCACACGCTAGGCCCTTGTGCTTGCAATTTTGCACACGCTAGGCCCTTGTGCTTGCTATTTTGCACACGCTAGACCATTGTTCTTGCAATTTTGCACACGCTAGGCCCTTGTTTTTGCAATTTTGCACACGCTAGGCCCTTGTTCTTGCTATTTTGCACACGCTAGACCCTTGTTCTTGCAATTTTGCACACGCTAGGCCCTTATTCTTGCTATTTTGCACATGCTAGACCCTTGTTCTTGCAATTTTGCACACGCTAGGCCCTTGTTCTTGCTATTTTGCACACGCTAGGCCCTTGTTCTTGCTAGTTTGCACACACTATGCCCTTGTTCTTGCAATTTTGCACACGCTAGACCCTTGTTCTTGCAATTTTGTACACGCTAGGCCCTTGATTTGCAATTTTGCACACGCTAGGCCCTTGTTCTTGCAATTTTGCACACGCTAGGCCCTTGTTCTTGCAATTTTGCACAGGCTAGGCCCTTGTTCTTGCAATTTTGCACACGCTAGGCCCTTGTTCTTGCAATTTTGCACACGCTAGGCCCTTGTTCTTGCTATTTTGCACACGCTAGGCCCTTGTTCTTGCTATTTTGCACACGCTATGCCCTTGTTCTTGCAATTTTGCACACGCGAGACCCTTGTTCTTGCAATTTTGCACACGCTATGCCCTTGTTTTTGCAATTTTGCATACGCTAGGCCCTTGTTCTTGCAAATTTGCACACGCTAGGCTTTTGTTTTTGCTATTTTGCACACGTTATGCCCTTTTTCTTGCAATTTTGCACACGCTAAACCCTGGTTCTTGCAATTTTGCACACGCTAGGCCCTTGTTTTTGCAATTTTGCACACGCTAGGCCCTTGTTCTTGCAATTTTGCATACGCTAGGCCCTTGTTCTTGCAATTTTGCACACGCTAGGCCCCTGTTCTTGCTATTTTGCACACGCTAGACCCTTGTTCTTGCAATTTTGCACACGCTAGGCCCTTGTTCTTGCAATTTTGCACATGGTAGACCCTTGTTCTTGCAATTTTGCACATGCTAGGCCCTTGTTCTTGCAATTTCGCTAGGGCCTAGCGTATGCAAAATTGCAAGAACAAGGGTCTAGCGTGTGCAAAATAGCAAGAACAAGGACCTAGCGTGTGCAAAATTGCAAAAACAAGGGCCTAGCGTGTGCAAAATTGCAAGAACAATGGTCTAGTGTGTGCAAAATAGCAAGCACAGAGGCCTAGCGTGTGCAAAATTGCAAGCACAAGGGCCTAGCGAGTGCAAAATTGCAAGAACAAGGGCTTAGCGTGTGCAAAATTGCAAGAACAAGGGCCTAGCGTGTGCTTAATTGCAAGAACAAGGGTCTAGCGTGTACAAAATAGCAAGAACAAGGGCCTAGCGTGTGCAAAATTGCAAGAACAAGGGCCTAGCGTGTGCAAAATTGCAAGAACAAGGGTCTAGCGTGTGCAAAATAGCAAGAACAAGGGCCTAGCGTGTGCAAAATTGCAAAAACAAGGGCCTAGCGTGTGCAAAATTGCAAGAACAAGGGTTTAGCGTGTGCAAAATTGCAAGAAAAAGGGCATAACGTGTGCAAAATAGCAAGAACAAGGGCCTAGCGTGTGCAAATTTGCAAGAACAAGGGCCTAGCGTGTGCGAAATTGCAAAAAAAAGGGCATAGCGTGTGCAAAATTGCAAGAACAAGGGTCTCGCATGTGCAAAATTGCAAGAACAAGAGCCTAGCGTGTGCAAAATTGCAACAACAAGGGTCTAGCGTGTGCAAAATTGCAAGAACAAGAGCCTAGCGTGTGCAAAATTGCAAGAACAAGGGCCTAGCATGTGCAAAATTGCAAGAACAAGGGTCTAGCATGTGCAAAATAGCAAGAACAAGGGCCTAGCGTGTGCAAAATTGCAAGAACAAGGGTCTAGCGTGTGCAAAATAGCAAGAACGAGGGCCTAGCGTGTGCAAAATTGCAAAAACAAGGGCCTAGCGTGTGCAAAATTGCAAGAACAAGGGTCTAGCGTGTGCAAAATAGCAAGAACAAGGGCCTAGCGTGTGCAAAATTGCAAGAACAAGGGCCTAGCGTGTGCAAAATTGCATGAACAAGGGCTTAGCGTGTGCAAGATTGCAAGAACAAGGGCCTAGCGTGTGCAAAATTGCAAGAACAAGGGTCTAGCGTGTACAAAATAGCAAGAAGAAGCGCATAGCGTGTGCAAAATTGCAAGAACAAGGGTCTAGCGTGTGCAAAATAGCAATAACAAGGGCCTAGCGTGTGCGAAATTGCAAGAACAAGGGTCTAGCGTGTGCAAAATAGCAAGAACAAGGGCCTAGCGTGTGCAGAATTGCAAGAACAAGGGCCTAGCGTGTGCAAAATTGCAAGAACAAGGGCCTAGTGTGTGCAAAATTGCAAGAACAAGGGCCTAGCGTGTGCAAAATTGCAAGAAAAAGGGCCTAGCCTGTGCAAAATTGCAACAACAAGGGACTAGCGTGTACAAAATTGCAAGAACAAGGGTCTAGCGTGTGCAAAATAGCAAGATCAAGGGCCTAGCGTGTGCAAAATTGCAAGAACAAGGGCCTAGCGTGTACAAAATTGCAAGAACAAGGGCCTAGCGTGTGCAAAATTGCAAGAACAAGGGCCTAGCGTGTGCAAAATTGCAAGAACAAGGGCATAGCGTGTGCAAAATTGCAAGAACAAGGGCCTAGCCTGTGCAAAATTGCAAGAACAAGGGCCTAGCGTGTGCAAAATTGCAAGAACAAAGGCCTAGCGTGTGCAAAATTGCAAGAACAGGAGCCTAGCGTGTGCAAAGTTGCAAGAACAAGAGCCTAGCATGTGCAAAATTGCAAGAACAAGGGTCTAGCGTGTGCAAAATAGCAAGAACAAGGGCCTAGCGTGTGCAAAATTGCATAAACAAGGGTCTAGCGTGTGCAAAATAGCAAGAACAAGGGCCTAGCGTGTGCGAAATTGCAGGAACAAGGGTCTAGCATGTGCAAAATAGCAAGAACAAGGGCCTAGCGTGTGCAAAATTGCAAGAACAAGGGCCTAGCGTGTTCAACATTGCAAGAACAAGGGCCTAGCGTGTGCAAAATAGCAAGAAGAAGGGCATAGCGTGTGCAAAATTGCAAGAACAAGGGTCTAGCGTGTGCAAAATAGCAAGAACAAGGGTCTAGCATGTGCGAAATTGCAAGAACAAGGGTCTAGCGTGTGCAAAATAGCAAGAACAAGGGCCTAGCGTGTGCAAAATTGCAAGAACAAGGGCCTAGCGTGTGCAAAATTGCAAGAACAAGGGTCTAGCGTGTGGAAAATAGCGTGTGCAAAATTGCTAGAACAAGGGCCTAGCGTGTACAAAATTGCAAGAACAAGGGCCTAGCGTGTGCAAAATTGCAAGAACAAGGACCTAGCGTGTGCGAAATTGCAAGAACAAGGGTCTAGCGTGTGCAAAATAGCAAGAACAAGGGCCTAGCGTGTGCAAAATTGCAAGAACAAGGGCCTAGCGTGTGCAAAATTGCAAGAACAAGGGCCTAGCGTGTGCAAAATAGCAAGAACAAGGGCCTAGCGTGTGCAAAATTGCAAGAACAAGGGTCTAGCGTGTGCAAAATAGCAAGAACAAGGGCCTAGCGTGTGCAAAATTGCAAGAACAAGGGCCTAGCGTGTGCAAAATTGCAAGAACAAGGGCCTAGCGTATGTAAAATTGCAAGAACAAGAGCCTAGCGTGTGCAAAATTGCATGAACAAAGGTCTAGCGTGTGCAAAATAGCGTATGCAAAATTGCAAGAACAAGGGCCTAGCGTGTGCAAAATTGCAAGAACAAGGGCCTAGCGTGTCCAAAATTGCAAGAACAAGGGCCTAGCGTGTGCAAAATTGCAAGAACAAGAGCCTAGCGTGTGCAAAATTGCAAGAACAAGGGCCTAGCATGTGTAAAATTGCAAGAACAAGGGTCTAGCGTGTGCAAAATAGCAAGAACAAGGGCCTAGCGTGTGCAAAATTGCAAAAACAAGGGCCTAGCGTGTGCAAACAAGCAAGAACAAGGGTCTAGCGTGTGCAAAATAGCAAGAGCAAAGGCCTAGCGTGTGCAAAATTGCAAGAATAAGGGCCTAGCGTGTGCAAAATTGCAAGAACAAGGGCCTAGCATGTGTAAAATTGCAAGAACAAGAGCCTAGCGTGTGTAAAATTGCAAGAACAAGGGCCTAGCGTGTGCAAAATTGCAAGAACAAGGGTCTAGCGTGTGGAAAATAGCGTGTGCAAAATTGCTAGAACAAGGGCCTAGCGTGTACAAAATTGCAAGAACAAGGGCCTAGCGTGTGCAAAATTGCAAGAACAAGGACCTAGCGTGTGCGAAATTGCAAGAACAAGGGTCTAGCGTGTGCAAAATAGCAAGAACAAGGGCCTAGCGTGTGCAAAATTGCAAGAACAAGGGCCTAGCGTGTGCAAAATTGCAAGAACAAGGGCCTAGCGTGTGCAAAATAGCAAGAACAAGGGCCTAGCGTGTGCAAAATTGCAAGAACAAGGGTCTAGCGTGTGCAAAATAGCAAGAACAAGGGCCTAGCGTGTGCAAAATTGCAAGAACAAGGGCCTAGCGTGTGCAAAATTGCAAGAACAAGGGCCTAGCGTATGTAAAATTGCAAGAACAAGAGCCTAGCGTGTGCAAAATTGCATGAACAAAGGTCTAGCGTGTGCAAAATAGCGTATGCAAAATTGCAAGAACAAGGGCCTAGCGTGTGCAAAATTGCAAGAACAAGGGCCTAGCGTGTCCAAAATTGCAAGAACAAGGGCCTAGCGTGTGCAAAATTGCAAGAACAAGAGCCTAGCGTGTGCAAAATTGCAAGAACAAGGGCCTAGCATGTGTAAAATTGCAAGAACAAGGGTCTAGCGTGTGCAAAATAGCAAGAACAAGGGCCTAGCGTGTGCAAAATTGCAAAAACAAGGGCCTAGCGTGTGCAAACAAGCAAGAACAAGGGTCTAGCGTGTGCAAAATAGCAAGAGCAAAGGCCTAGCGTGTGCAAAATTGCAAGAATAAGGGCCTAGCGTGTACAAAATTGCAAGAACAAGGGCCTAGCATGTGTAAAATTGCAAGAACAAGAGCCTAGCGTGTGTAAAATTGCAAGAACAAGAGCCTAGCGTGTGCAAAATTGCAGGAACAAGGGCCTAGCGTGTACAAAATTGCAAGAACAAGGGCCTAGCGTGTACAAAATTGCAAGAACAAGGGCCTAGCGTGTGCAAAATTGCAAGAACAAGGACCTAGCGTGTGCGAAATTGCAAGAACAAGGGTCTAGCGTGTGCAAAATAGCAAGAACAAGGGCCTAGCGTGTGCAAAATTGCAAGAACAAGGGCCTAGCGTGTGCAAAATTGCAAGAACAAGGGCCTAGCGTGTGCAAAATAGCAAGAACAAGGGCCTAGCGTGTGCAAAATTGCAAGAACAAGGGTCTAGCGTGTGCAAAATAGCAAGAACAAGGGCCTAGCGTGTGCAAAATTGCAAGAACAAGGGCCTAGCGTGTGCAAAATTGCAAGAACAAGGGCCTAGCGTATGTAAAATTGCAAGAACAAGAGCCTAGCGTGTGCAAAATTGCATGAACAAAGGTCTAGCGTGTGCAAAATAGCGTATGCAAAATTGCAAGAACAAGGGCCTAGCGTGTGCAAAATTGCAAGAACAAGGGCCTAGCGTGTCCAAAATTGCAAGAACAAGGGCCTAGCGTGTACAAAATTGCAAGAACAAGGGCCTAGCGTGTGCAAAATTGCAAGAACAAGGACCTAGCGTGTGCGAAATTGCAAGAACAAGGGTCTAGCGTGTGCAAAATAGCAAGAACAAGGGCCTAGCGTGTGCAAAATTGCAAGAACAAGGGCCTAGCGTGTGCAAAATAGCAAGAACAAGGGCCTAGCGTGTGCAAAATTGCAAGAACAAGGGTCTAGCGTGTGCAAAATAGCAAGAACAAGGGCCTAGCGTGTGCAAAATTGCAAGAACAAGGGCCTAGCGTGTGCAAAATTGCAAGAACAAGGGCCTAGCGTATGTAAAATTGCAAGAACAAGAGCCTAGCGTGTGCAAAATTGCATGAACAAAGGTCTAGCGTGTGCAAAATAGCGTATGCAAAATTGCAAGAACAAGGGCCTAGCGTGTGCAAAATTGCAAGAACAAGGGCCTAGCGTGTCCAAAATTGCAAGAACAAGGGCCTAGCGTGTGCAAAATTGCAAGAACAAGAGCCTAGCGTGTGCAAAATTGCAAGAACAAGGGCCTAGCATGTGTAAAATTGCAAGAACAAGGGTCTAGCGTGTGCAAAATAGCAAGAACAAGGGCCTAGCGTGTGCAAAATTGCAAAAACAAGGGCCTAGCGTGTGCAAACAAGCAAGAACAAGGGTCTAGCGTGTGCAAAATAGCAAGAACAAAGGCCTAGCGTGTGCAAAATTGCAAGAACAAGGGCCTAGCGTGTGCAAAATAGCAAGAACAAGGGCCTAGCGTGTGCAAAATTGCAAGAACAAGGGTCTAGCGTGTGCAAAATAGCAAGAACAAGGGCCTAGCGTGTGCAAAATTGCAAGAACAAGGGCCTAGCGTGTGCAAAATTGCAAGAACAAGGGCCTAGCGTATGTAAAATTGCAAGAACAAGAGCCTAGCGTGTGCAAAATTGCATGAACAAAGGTCTAGCGTGTGCAAAATAGCGTATGCAAAATTGCAAGAACAAGGGCCTAGCGTGTGCAAAATTGCAAGAACAAGGGCCTAGCGTGTCCAAAATTGCAAGAACAAGGGCCTAGCGTGTGCAAAATTGCAAGAACAAGAGCCTAGCGTGTGCAAAATTGCAAGAACAAGGGCCTAGCATGTGTAAAATTGCAAGAACAAGGGTCTAGCGTGTGCAAAATAGCAAGAACAAGGGCCTAGCGTGTGCAAAATTGCAAAAACAAGGGCCTAGCGTGTGCAAACAAGCAAGAACAAGGGTCTAGCGTGTGCAAAATAGCAAGAACAAAGGCCTAGCGTGTGCAAAATTGCAAGAACAAGGGCCTAGCGTGTGCAAAATTGCAAGAACAAGGGCCTAGCGTGTGTAAAATTGCAAGAACAAGAGCCTAGCGTGTGCAAAATTGCATGAACAAGGGTCTAGCGTGTGCAAAATAGCGTGTGCAAAATTGCAGGAACAAGGGCCTAGCGTGTGCAAAATTGCAAGAACAAGGGCCTAGCGTGTCCAAAAATGCAAGAACAAGGGCCTAGTGTGTGCAAAATTGCAAGAACAAGGGCCTAGCGTGTGTAAAATTGCAAGAACAAGAGCCTAGCGTGTGCAAAATTTCAAGAACAAGGGCCTAGCATGTGCAAAATTGCAAGAACAAGGGTCTAGCGTGTGCAAAATAGCAAGAGCAATGGCCTAGCGTGTGCAAAATTGCAAGAACAAGGGTCTAGCGTGTGCAAAATTGCAAGAACAAGGGCCTAGCGTGGGCAAAATTGCAAAAGCAAGGGCCTAGCGTGTGCAAAATTGCAAGAACAAGGGCCTAGCGTGTGCAAAATTGCAAGAACAAGAGCCTAGCGTGTGCAAAATTGCAAGAACAAGGGCCTAGCATGTGCAAAATTGCAAGAACAAGGGTCTAGCATGTGCAAAATAGCAAGAACAAGGGCCTAGCGTGTGCAAAATTGCAAGAACAAGGGTCTAGCGTGTGCAAAATAGCAAGAACGAGGGCCTAGCAAGTGCAAAATTGCAAAAACAAGGGCCTAGCGTGTGCAAAATTGCAAGAACAAGGGTCTAGCGTGTGCAAAATAGCAAGAACAAGGGCCTAGCGTGTGCAAAATTGCAAGAACAAGGGCCTAGCGTGTGCAAAATTGCATCAACAAGGGCTTAGCGTGTGCAAGATTGCAAGAACAAGGGCCTAGCATGTGCAAAATTGCAAGAACAAGGGTCTAGCTTGTACAAAATAGCAAGAAGAAGCGCATAGCGTGTGCAAAATTGCAAGAACAAGGGTCTAGCGGGTGCAAAATAGCAAGAACAAGGGCCTAGCGTGTGCGAAATTGCAAGAACAAGGGTCTAGCGTGTGCAAAATAGCAAGAACAAGGTCCTAGCGTGTGCAAAATTGCAAGAACAAGGGCCTAGCGTGTGCAAAATTGCAAGAACAAGGGCCTAGTGTGTGCAAAATTGCAAGAACAAGGGCCTAGCGTGTGCAAAATTGCAAGAACAAGGGCCTAGCGTGTGCAAAATTGCAAGAACAAGGGCCTAGCGTGTCCAAAATTGCAAGAACAAGGGCCTAGCGTGTGCAAAATTGCAAGAACAAGGGCCTAGCGTGTGCAAAATTGCAAGAACAAGAGCCTAGCGTGTGCAAAATTGCAAGAACAAGGGCCTAGCATGTGCAAAATTGCAAGAACAAGGGTCTAGCGTGTGCAAAATAGCAAGAACAAGGGCCTAGCGTGTGCAAAATTGCAAGAACAAGGGTCTAGCGTGTTCAAAATAGCAAGAACAAGGGCCTAGCGTGTGCAAAATTGCAAAAACAAGGGCCTAGCGTGTGCAAAATTGCAAGAACAAGGGTCTAGCGTGTGCAAAAAAGCAAGAACAAGGGCCTAGCGTGTGCAAAATTGCAAAAACAAGGGCCTAGCGTGTGCAAAATTGCAAGAACAAGGGCCTAGCGTGTGTAAAATTGCAAGAACAAGAGCCTAGCGTGTGCAAAATTGCATGAATAAGGGTCTAGCGTGTGCAAAATAGCGTGTGCAAAATTGCAAGAACAAGGGCCTAGCGTGTGCAAAGTTGCAAGAACAAGGGCCTAGCGTGTCCAAAATTGCAAGAACAAGGGCCTAGCGTGTGCAAAATTGCAAGAACAAGGGCCTAGCGTGTGCAAAATTGCAAGAACAAGAGCCTAGCGTGTGCAAAATTGCAAGAACAAAGGCCTAGCGTGTGCAAAGTTGCAAGAACAAGAGCCTAGCATGCCCCAAATTTCCAAGAACAAGGGTCTAGCGTGTGCAAAATACCAAAAACAAAAACTAGCATATGCAAAATTGCACAAACAAGGGTCTAGCGTGTGCAAAATAGCAAGAACAAGGGCCTAGCGTGTGCGAAATTGCAGGAACAAGGGTCTAGCATGTGCAAAATAGCAAGAACAAGGGCCTAGCGTGTACAAAATTGCAAGAACAAGGGCCTAGCGTGTGCAACATTGCAAGAACAAGGGCCTAGCGTGTGCAAAATAGCAAGAAGAAGGGCATAGCGTGTGCAAAATTGCAAGAACAAGGGTCTAGCGTGTGCAAAATAGCAAGAACAAGGGTCTAGCATGTGCGAAATTGCAAGAACAAGGGTCTAGCGTGTGCAAAATAGCAAGAACAAGGGCCTAGCGTGTGCAAAATTGCAAGAACAAGGGCCTAGCGTGTGCAAAATTGCAAGAACAAGGGTCTAGTGTGTGGAAAATAGCGTGTGCAAAATTGCAAGAACAAGGGCCTAGCGTGTACAAAATTGCAAGAACAAGGGCCTAGCGTGTGCAAAATTGCAAGAACAAGGGCCTAGCATGTGCAAAATTGCAAGAACAAGGGTCTAGCATGTGCAAAATAGCAAGAACAAGGGCCTAGCGTGTGCAAAATTGCAAGAATAAGGTTCTAGCGTGTGCAAAATAGCAAGAACGAGGGCCTAGTTTGTGCAAAATTGCAAAAACAAGGGCCTAGCGTGTGCAAAATTGCAAGAACAAGGGTCTAGCGTGTGCAAAATAGCAAGAACAAGGGCCTAGCGTGTGCAAAATTGCAAGAACAAGGGCCTAGCGTGTGCAAAATTGCATGAACAAGGGCTTAGCGTGTGCAAGATTGCAAGAACAAGGGCCTAGCTTGTGCAAAATTTCAAGAACAAGGGTCTAGCGTGTACAAAATAGCAAGAAGAAGCGCATAGCGTGTGCAAAATTGCAAGAACAAGGGTCTAGCGTGTGCAAAATAGCAAGAACAAGGGCCTAGCGTGTGCGAAATGTTAGAGACTAAGGATCGAGTCTGTGAAGATTAGGAGCCTAAATTTCTCAAAATCGTTGGCTTGAAATTCTGGACAGAAACCGCGGCTTCACAAGAAACGTTGTTGACGAAACGTGCACCGTTAGAATCGTCTGAAACTCGAGTATGTTATAGCCCGTGTTTGTGGCTATCATTCCCAATTTGAATCGTATCGAAAAGTGGAGTAAATCTTGAGTTATGCTTCTCGGCGCACCAGGGGGTATGCTGCCACATAGAAATTAAATTCACTCACAATAGTTTCACAAGTTCACAAGAGTTGCACACAAGAGAGTTAGAGTAGTACTAAACCAGGTAGGAGGAAAGAGGAGGACGAGAGGGAAGGTCCCAAGGAGTCCCCAACCAAAGAAAACTCCATGCCACACAATTCCCTTCCCCATAGGCAACCCAACTTTGACCTTTGTCACTATCCCAACCTCCACAATCCACCTCAACCCAACTTGGCCACACTTGCCAACCTGGTTTGGTTTCTCCCAACCAATTGGCAGCAACTACAGTATAAGTGACGAGTTTCCCAACCCCCAAAAGTCTGTACCCCATATTGAGTCAACCCCACAACTCTCCATGGTCACCACAACCAAATATCAAAAGCATACGAACTCCAATGTTCGTAACTTTCTTGGTTGTGCTTCGATCGCGACGATTCTTGGTTCGTCGGAAAGCTCTTGAGTAGAGGAATCACTTCAGATATATGCTCAAGCCAAATAACATACACTCACTCTGAAAAACCAAACCACATCAAACACAAATTCTTGCACACGCTCACACCACGCATGCAACGCACAAACACATGATGGGAGGCAGACAGATGTGAATGCATATGGTTGCATCACACAACAAACTCCCCCTCTGGCTGCCAGCCATCATCCCACATGCCATAACTCAAGCATGCACCCTCAATGCACACTCATTCCAGCAAGCTTCATGCCCTTCCAATGCTCAGGTTCTGCCAGGCGTTTGGTGAGAATGTCAGCTGCCTGCTGCTGGGTCTTCACAATCTCCAGCCGCACCTCCTTATCCAGGAGCCTCCTTGTCCAATGCCACTTTGGCCTGATGTGCTTTGTCAAGCCATGAAGACAGGCATTCTTCGCAAGCTTCACCGCCGACTCATTGTCACAGAAAATCACAGTCGGCTCCCTCTGACACACTCCGATTTCCTCCAACAAACGCCTCAGCCACACCACCTCCTTTGCCCCATGATGCAGGGCCATGTACTCGGTCTCACACGAGGACAGCCCCACCTCGTTCTGCTTCTTGCTGCGCCAGCTCACTGCACCACCTCCGAAGAGGCACACATAGCCTCCAATGCTGGTGCCATCCGCTTTCACCGAGTTGAAGCTAGCGTCAGTGTAGCAGGTCAGGAGCATCTCCCCCTTGCTCAAATCAGCTGCACCCCTCTGCAGCCTCTGCCTCACAGCACTGTACTCCAAACCCGCTGATGCTGTTGCATTCACATAGCGGACCAACCTCTTGGCCGCTTCCAGCTGCTCATGACTGGGGCGTGAAACCACACTGGCAAGCCTAGATGTTGCAAAGGCAATGTCAGGCCGTGTGTGGTTAGCCGCATAGTTGAGTGCCCCAACCATGGAATGAAAAAGTTTCCTGTGACTCTCACCCACCACCTCCTCATCAGCACAGGGCTCCACAGTGAACCCCGAAGGCAGTGGGGTGGCTGGCTTTCCTCCATCTTGCAGCCCATACTTCTCAGCCAGCCCCTCACAATACTTTCTCTGGTGCAACCTCAACACTCCCTTGTCAAGGTCCCTCTCCACATGCATCCCAAGGTAGTACTTCACATCTCTCATCTTGGAGCACTTGAACTGCATTTCCAGCATCTCCTCCACACGTTCAATCATTGCAGACGACTCAGAGAAGAGCAGGATGTCGTCCACGTACACCAGGAGCATGAGGAAGTGCTCCTTCTCTTGCAGCAGGAACAGGCTGTGATCACACTCGCTCTTCTTGAACCCCCCGGCCAGCAGTGTCTCCTCCAGCTTGTGGTACCATGCGCGAGGAGCCTGCTTCAGGCCATAGATGGCCTTCTTGAGCCTGCACACCCTGCCGCTCCCATCATCCAACCCCTCAGGCTGCAGCATGTACAGCTCCTCCAGAATGATTCCATTGAGGAATGCAGTGATTATGTCCATCTGCTTGATCTTCCAGCCACGGTTTGCAGCCATTGCCAACATCGTCCTCAGTGTAGTGCCTTTCCCTACAGGAGCAAAGATATCATCAAAATCCTTCCCCTTTGTCTGTTGGAACCCCTTAGCCACAAGCCTTGACTTGTAGCGGGTCAGCTCCCCATCGGGTCCGTACTTATGCCTGAAGATCAGCTTGGAAGAAATGGCCTTCTTCCCAGGAGGCAGCTCACACAGCTCCCACGTCTCATTCTCCAGCAGAGAGTCATACTCCTCCTTCACACTCTGCTTCCACTTCTCAGCGTTGGGCCCGCTCAATGCCTCGGCTAACGTCTTGGGCTCAGGGACGGCTGCCCAGTAGCAGTGTGCTATCTCATCCTCATCACACTGCTCAGCCACACTCCCAGCCCGTACTACCTTTGGCGTGCCACGGCTCGCATAGGTCAGCCAGTTAGGAGGGCGCACATCCCTCCTAGGACGGTCAGCCAGACGTGCGGCACCTTGTGGAGCATCTTGCTGCTGCTGCTGCTGCTGCTGCTGCTGCTGCTGCTGCTGCTGCTGCTGCTGCGGCTGCTGCTGCTGCTGCTGCTGCTGCTGCTGCTCCTCTACCTCAGGTTCTCCCCCATCCTCTGTCACCCCAGAAATCTCCTCCTCTGAGACAGTGACCTGCAGTTGCCTCGAAGGCCGCTGCACCTCATTAGCCTCAATGATCAGCGGTGTAGTAGGAAGCTTCTGCTGCTGCTGCTTCCACTCCTTGTAGTACAAGGACTCAAGGAACTTCACATCCCTCGACACAGTCAGCTGCTGGCTGGTCAAGTCCCAAATCAGCCAGCCCTTGTGATCCTTAGCAAGCCCCAAGTGCACACCCCATCTCCCAGAAGCTTCCAGTTTTCCCCTCTTCTCCTTAGGCACATGAAACACCACCATACAGCCATAAGTTCTCAGCATGTTGACTGCAGGCACACTCCCATACCACTTGGTGTAGGGGACCCATTGCTTGTCCCCCACAGTCGCCAGCACCCGGTTCTTCACAACAACGACCTGCCGCAGTGCTGTCACCCAAAACGGATCCGGCAGCCCTGCACGCCCAAGGAGAGTGCGAGCACCTTCCTGCAGGGTCCGGTTGAACCGCTCAGCCACGCCATTCTGCTGAGGGTTGTAAGGCACTGTGAGCTGATGCTGGATCCCCTTCCGCTTCAGCTCCTTCTCAAAATCAGCGCCGATGAACTCTCCTCCATTGTCAGTGCGGATCACCTTCACCTTGTGTGCGCTCTCCCTTTGTGCTCTCGGCATCCACTCCTTAAGAACAGCCGCTGCCACCTCCCCCTTAGTCTTGAGAGGGTACACCCACACCGCACGCGTGTGGTCGTCAACAATTGTCAAGAAGTAGCGGCTGCCCGAGAGAGAAAGGGCCCTCGTGGGGCCCACCACATCCATGTGCACTAGTGCAAGTGGTGCGTTGGCTGGTCCTGTGCTGCTGCTGAAGGGAAACTTTGTGAATTTGGTCTCAAGGCAAGTACGGCAGCTCCCAATCTCTTTTGCTCCCCCCTTCACCTCCAGCCCCTTCAAGCACCCATCCTTTACCAACTTCTGCAGCATAGGAATGTTCACATGGCACAGCCTCTCATGCCACGTCTCCCAATTGGCCTCACCACTCCCAGATGAAGCCTTTGCCCATGCAGCCGTCGCATCCACACCAGCAAGCACCTCACCATGTGGTTGCTGTGACTGCTGCACCTTCTTGACTGCATCCAGGGCCCCTGCAGTTGGTGCAGTCTCCTCTCCTCCCGCAGTTGCTTTAGCCGCTGCCGCTGCCTTTGCCGTTGCTGGTGGTTTCCCCTTCCAAGGGATGATGGGCAGCTGCCATAGGTCCTTGATGCAGCTGCTCTTCTCCTCCAAGTTCCACAGCAGCAACTTCCCAAGCTTTGCACGGCAGCTGGTTGGGCCGAAGGTAACTTCAGCCTTGCTCTTCTGCAGCCGGCGCACAGAGAGGAGGTTAGCGGATAAACCTTCAACCAACAGCACATTTCCCAGCCCTACAAGCCCCCCATTAGCTCCCATAACCTTGGCATTCCCAACACCAATCACAGGGAGCAAGGCACCTGAAGCGGCAGCCACAAACTTTATCTTCCCAGGGGGCTTCACCTCATCAAGCAAATCTGCCCGTGGAGTCATGTGACTCGTGCAACCTGAATCGATCACCCAGTGAGTGAGGGGGTGCATCACAACCTTCCCAACTGAACCTACATCACCCCCACTCCCTTGCACGTCCTGAACCATGAGGAACATACTAGGGTCGGCTTTACCTTGTGCACCATCACCTTGTGCACCTGAACCTTGCACAGCGCCACCTCGTGCACGTTCACCACTTGGCGGCTTCATGCCTGGAGGCGCCCATCCTTCAGGCCGGCTGAAACACTTGAACCATGGGTGTCCAGCCTTCTTGCAGTACCAGCACGCACCCTCCATTCGGGTGCTCCCCCTGCCACCAGAGCTCCCATGCCCCTCATTGTAGTCACCTCGGCCTCTCCCTCTGCCAAAGCCTCTCCCACGGCCTCGGCCTCTCTCCCCCCCTCTCCCTCTGCTGCCTCCTGCAGCTCCATACCCCTCAGCAGTTTTGTTGGCAGCACCACCTCCAGTGTGGCGCCTGCGGAAGTCCTCATGCAGGATCTGCTGCCGTAGCCACTCAGGCGTCCATTTGTCCTGCTGAACGTTGAGGGTGGGGATGAGGTTGTCCCACGAGTTGTCGAGCACCGAGATGATCTTGGTGCACTGTTGCATCTGCGACACTTCGCTGCCCGCCGCTGCTATCCTCGCATAGGTGTCCTTGATCTTGTCAAGGACCGGCTTCACATCATCTCCCGGCCGCATGGAGAGGGCAGCCAACTCCTTCTCCAATACGATCACCATCGGCAGCGTGTTGGGTTGAACCACGTCGCGTAGCAGCTTCCACGCCTTCGGTCCCGAGTCATCGAGCTCCACCAAATCCTTGATATGCTGGAACATGTCGTTGTTGACCGACTGTAGAATCAAGTCGTACAGCACCGCGCTCCGCTCAATCCACCGATCGCGGGCATCTCCTTCCTCCGGCATCTTCTCTTCTCCCATAGCCAATTTTAGCAGCTTGTAGCGCTTGAAGGCGCTCCTCATCCGCCCACTCCATTCCTCATAGTTGGAGCCATCCAATGCCTCAATCTTGGATGGTGGCGGCTCACTCTTCTTCTCAGCTGCTTCTCCACTCCCTTGATTCATCTCCTCTTCTCCCAATCAGAGGTTTCAGCTCCCCCTTTTGCTGGTCAATATGTAGATCCTCACAATCTTCACAACTGTCGGCGCCAACGAAATTTCGGCAGAGTTTCCCCTTAGCGGAAGTCACATTCAACCTCCAGAACTCCACTTAGGCACGCCCACAGGCCATGGTGGGTCTAGGAGGGTCTTCACACTTCAGTAGACTCTCCACAAAGTCCTTAATCAGCTCTGATACCACTTGTTTGAGACTAAGGATAGAGTCTGTGAAGATTAGGAGCCTAAATTTCTCAAAATCGTTGGCTTGAAATTCTGGACAGAAACCGCGACTTCACAAGAAACGTTGTCGACGAAACGTGCACTGTTAGAATCGTCTGAAACTCGAGTATGTTATAGCCCTTGTTTGTGGCTATCATTCCCAATTTGAATCGTATCGAAAAGTGGAGTAAATCTTGAGTTATGCTTCTCGGCGCACCAGGGGGTATGCTGCCACATAGAAATTAAATTCACTCACAATAGTTTCACAAGTTCACAAGAGTTGCACACAAGAGAGTTAGAGTAGTACTAAACCAGGTAGGAGGAAAGAGGAGGACGAGAGGGAAGGTCCCAAGGAGTCCCCAACCAAAGAAAACTCCATGCCACACAATTCCCTTCCCCATAGGCAACCCAACTTTGACCTTTGTCACTATCCCAACCTCCACAATCCACCTCAACCCAACTTGGCCACACTTGCCAACCTGGTTTGGTTTCTCCCAACCAATTGGCAGCAACTACAGTATAAGTGACGAGTTTCCCAACCCCCAAAAGTCTGTACCCCATATTGAGTCAACCCCACAACTCTCCATGGTCACCACAACCAAATATCAAAAGCATACGAACTCCAATGTTCGTAACTTTCTTGGTTGTGCTTCGATCGCGACGATTCTTGGTTCGTCGGAAAGCTCTTGAGTAGAGGAACCACTTCAGATATCTGCTCAAGCCAAATAACATACACTCACTCTGAAAAACCAAACCACATCAAACACAAATTCTTGCACACGCTCACACCACGCATGCAACGCACAAACACATGATGGGAGGCAGACAGATGTGAATGCATATGGTTGCATCACACAACACGAAATTGCAAGAACAAGGGTCTAGCGTGTGCAAAATAGCAAGAACAAGGGCCTAGCGTGTGCAAAATTGCAAGAAAAAGGGCCTAGCGTGTGCAAAATTGCAAGAACAAGGGCCTAGTGTGTGCAAAATTGCAAGAACAAGGGCCTAGCGTGTGCAAAATTGCAAGAACAAGGGCCTAGCGTCTGCAAAATTGCAACAACAAGGGACTAGCGTGTACAAAATTGCAAGAACAAGGGTCTAGCGTGTGCAAAATAGCAAGAACAAGGGCCTAACGTGTGCAAAATTGCAAGAACAAGGGCCTAGCGTGTGCAAAATTGCAAGAACAAGGGCCTAGCGTGTGCAAAATAGCGTGTGCAAAATTGCAAGAACAAGGGCCTAGCGTGTACAAAATTGTAAGAACAAGGGCCTAGCGTGTGCAAAATTGCAAGAACAAGGGCCTAGCGTGTGCAAAATTGCAAGAACAAGGGCACAGCGTGTGCAAAATAGCAAGAACAAGGGCCTAGCCTGTGCAAAATTGCAAGAACAAGGGCCTAGCGTGTGCAAAATTGCAAGAACAAAGGCCTAGCGTGTGCACAGTTGCAAGAACAAGAGCCTAGCATGCCCCAAATTTCCAAGAACAAGGGTCTAGCGTGTGCAAAATAGCAAGAACAAGGGCCTAGCGTGTGCAAAATTGCATAAAAAAGGGTCTAGCGTGTGCAAAATAGCAAGAACAAGGGCCTAGCATGTGCGAAATTGCAAGAACAAGGGTTTGGCGTGTGCAAAATAGCAAGAACAAGGGCCTAGCGTGTGCAAAATTGCAAGAACAAGGGCCTAGCATGTGCAAAATTGCAAGAACAAGGGTCTAGCGTGTGCAAAATAGCGTGTGCAAAATTGCAAGAACAAGGGTCTAGCGTGTGCAAAATTGCAAGAACAAGGGCCTAGCGTGTACAAAATTGCAAGAACAAGGGTCTAGCGAGTGCAAAATAGCAAGAACAAGGGCCTAACGTGTGCGAAATTGCAGGAACAAGGGTCTAGCATGTGCAAAATAGCAAGAGCAAGGGCCTAGCGTGTACAAAATTGCAAGAACAAGGGCCTAGCGTGTGCAACATTGCAAGAACAAGGGCCTAGCATGTGCAAAATAGCAAGAAGAAGGGCATAGCATGTGCAAAATTGCAAGAACAAGGGTCTAGCGTGTGCAAAATAGCAAGAACAAGGGTCTAGCATGTGCGAAATTGCAAGAACAAGGGTCTAGCGTGTGCAAAATAGCAAGAACAAGGGCCTAGCGTGTGCAAAATTGCAAGAACAAGGGCCTAGCGTGTGCAAAATTGCAAGAACAAGGGTCTAGCGTGTGGAAAATAGCGTGTGCAAAATTGCAAGAACAAGGGCCTAGCGTGTACAAAATTGCAAGAACAAGGGCCTAGCGTGTGCAAAATTGCAAGAACAAGGGCCTAGCGTGTGCAAAATTGCAAGAAAAAGGGTCTAGCGTGTGCAAAATAGCAAGAACAAGGGCCTAGCGTGTGCGAAATTGCAAGAACAAGGGTCTAGCGTGTGCAAAATAGCAAGAACAAGGGCCTAGCGTGTGCAAAATTGCAAGAACAAGGGCCTAGCGTGTGCAAAATTGCAAGAACAAGGGCCTAGCGTGTGCAAAATTGCAAGAACAAGGGCCTAGCGTGTACAAAATTGCAAGAACAAGGGTCTAGCGTGTGCAAAATAGCAAGAACAAGGGCCTAGCGTGTGCAAAATTGCAAGAACAAGGGCCTAGCGTGTGCAAAATTGCAAGAACAAGGGTCTAGCGTGTGCAAAATAGCGTGTGCAAAATAGCGTGTGCAAAATTGCAAGAACAAGGGCCTAGCGTGTACAAAATTGCAAGAACAAGGGCCTAGCGTGTGCAAAATTGCAAGAACAAGGGCCTATCGTGTGCCAAATTGCAAGAACAAGGTCATAGCGTGTGCAAAATAGCAAGAACAAGGGCCTTGCGTGTGCAACATTGCAAGAACAAGGGCCTAGCGTGTGCAAAATTGCAAGAACAAGGGCCTAGCGTGTGCAAAATTACAAGAACAAGAGCTTAGCGTGTGCAAAGTTGCAAGAACAAGGGCCTAGCATGTGCAAAATTGCAAGAACAAGGGTCTAGCGTGTGCAAAATAGCAAGAACAAGGGCCTAGCGTGTGCAAAATTGCATGAACAAGGGTCTAGCGTGTGCAAACAAACAAGAACAAGGGCCTAGCGTGTGCGAAATTGCAAGAACAAGGGCCTAGCATGTGCAAAATAGCAAGAACAAGGGCCTAGCGTGTGCAAAATAGCAAGAACAAGGGTCTAGCGTGTGCAAAATAGCAAGAACAAGGGCCTAGCATGTGCGAAATTGCAAGAACAAGGGTTTGGCGTGTGCAAAATAGCAAGAACAAGGGCCTAGCGTGTGCAAAATTGCAAGAACAAGGGCCTAGCATGTGCAAAATTGCAAGAACAAGGGTCTAGCGTGTGCAAAATAGCGTGTGCAAAATTGCAAGAACAAGGGTCTAGCGTGTGCAAAATTGCAAGAACAAGTGCCTAGCGTGTGCAAAATTGCAAGAACAAGGGCCTATCGTGTGCCAAATTGCAAGAACAAGGTCATAGCGTGTGCAAAATAGCAAGAACAAGGGCCTTGCGTGTGCAACATTGCAAGAACAAGGGCCTAGCGTGTGCAAAATTGCAAGAACAAGGGCCTAGCGTGTGCAAAATTACAAGAACAAGAGCTTAGCGTGTGCAAAGTTGCAAGAACAAGGGCCTAGCATGTGCAAAATTGCAAGAACAAGGGTCTAGCGTGTGCAAAATAGCAAGAACAAGGGCCTAGCGTGTGCAAAATTGCAAGAACAAGGGTGTAGCGTGTGCGAAATAGCGTGTGCAAAATTGCAAGAACAAGGGCCTAGCGTGTACAAAATTGCAAGAACAAGGGTCTAGCGTGTGCAAAATAGCAAGAACAAGGGCCTAGCGTGTGCAAAATTGCAAGAACAAGGGCCTAGCGTGTGCAAAATTGCAAGAACAAGGGTCTAGCGTGTGCAAAATAGCGTGTGCAAAATAGCGTGTGCAAAATTGCAAGAACAAGGGCCTAGCGTGTACAAAATTGCAAGAACAAGGGCCTAGCGTGTGCAAAATTGCAAGAACAAGGGCCTATCGTGTGCCAAATTGCAAGAACAAGGTCATAGCGTGTGCAAAATAGCAAGAACAAGGGCCTTGCGTGTGCAACATTGCAAGAACAAGGGCCTAGCGTGTGCAAAATTGCAAGAACAAGGGCCTAGCGTGTGCAAAATTACAAGAACAAGAGCTTAGCGTGTGCAAAGTTGCAAGAACAAGGGCCTAGCATGTGCAAAATTGCAAGAACAAGGGTCTAGCGTGTGCAAAATAGCAAGAACAAGGGCCTAGCGTGTGCAAAATTGCATGAACAAGGGTCTAGCGTGTGCAAACAAACAAGAACAAGGGCCTAGCGTGTGCGAAATTGCAAGAACAAGGGCCTAGCATGTGCAAAATAGCAAGAACAAGGGCCTAGCGTGTGCAAAATTGCAAGAACAAGGGTCTAGCGTGTGCAAAATAGCAAGAACAAGGGCCTAGCATGTGCGAAATTGCAAGAACAAGGGTTTGGCGTGTGCAAAATAGCAAGAACAAGGGCCTAGCGTGTGCAAAATTGCAAGAACAAGGGCCTAGCATGTGCAAAATTGCAAGAACAAGGGTCTAGCGTGTGCAAAATAGCGTGTGCAAAATTGCAAGAACAAGGGTCTAGCGTGTGCAAAATTGCAAGAACAAGTGCCTAGCGTGTGCAAAATTGCAAGAACAAGGGCCTATCGTGTGCCAAATTGCAAGAACAAGGTCATAGCGTGTGCAAAATAGCAAGAACAAGGGCCTTGCGTGTGCAACATTGCAAGAACAAGGGCCTAGCGTGTGCAAAATTGCAAGAACAAGGGCCTAGCGTGTGCAAAATTACAAGAACAAGAGCTTAGCGTGTGCAAAGTTGCAAGAACAAGGGCCTAGCATGTGCAAAATTGCAAGAACAAGGGTCTAGCGTGTGCAAAATAGCAAGAACAAGGGCCTAGCGTGTGCAAAATTGCAAGAACAAGGGTCTAGCGTGTGCAAAATAGCAAGAACAAGGGCCTAGCATGTGCGAAATTGCAAGAACAAGGGTTTGGCGTGTGCAAAATAGCAAGAACAAGGGCCTAGCGTGTGCAAAATTGCAAGAACAAGGGCCTAGCATGTGCAAAATTGCAAGAACAAGGGTCTAGCGTGTGCAAAATAGCGTGTGCAAAATTGCAAGAACAAGGGTCTAGCGTGTGCAAAATTGCAAGAACAAGTGCCTAGCGTGTACAAAATTGCAAGAACAAGGGTCTAGCGTGTGCAAAATAGCAAGAACAAGGGCCTAACGTGTGCAAAATTGCAAGAACAAGGGCCTAGCGTGTGCAAAATTGCAAGAACAAGGGTGTAGCGTGTGCGAAATAGCGTGTGCAAAATTGCAAGAACAAGGGCCTAGCGTGTACAAAATTGCAAGAACAAGGGCCTAGCGTGTGCAAAATTGCAAGAACAAGGGCCTAGCGTGTGCAAAATTGCAAGAAAAAGGGTCTAGCGTATGCAAAATAGCAAGAACAAGGGCCTAGCGTGTGCGAAATTGCAAGAACAAGGGACTAGCGTGTGCAAAATAGCAAGAACAAGGGCCTAGCGTGTGCAAAATTTCAAGAACAAGGGCCTAGCGTGTGCAAAATTGCAAGAACAAGGGCCTAGCGTGTGCAAAATTGCAAGAACAAGGGCCTAGCGTGTACAAAATTGCAAGAACAAGGGTCTAGCGTGTGCAAAATAGCAAGAACAAAGGCCTAGCGTGTGCAAAATTGCAAGAACAAGGGCTTAGCCTGTGCAAAATTGCAAGAACAAGGGCCTAGCGTGTGCAAAATTGCAAGAACAAGGGCCTGGCGTGTGCAAAATTGCAAGAACAAGAGCCTAGCGTGTGCAAAATTGCAAGAACAAGGGCCTAGCATGTGCAAAATTGCAAGAACAAGGGTCTAGCGTATGCAAAATAGCAAGAACAAGGGCCTAGCGTGTGCAAAATTGCAAGAACAAGGGTCTAGCGTGTGCAAAATAGCAAGAACAAGGGCCTAGCGTGTGCAAAATTGCAAAAACAAGGGCCTAGTGTTTTCAAAATTGCAAGAACAAGGGTCTAGCGTGTGCAAAATTGCAAGAACAAGGGCCTAGCGTGTGCGAAATTGCGAGAACAAGGGCCTAGCGTGTGCAAAATTGCAAGAAAAAGGGCCTAGCGTGTGCCAAATTGCAAGAACAAGGGCCTAGCGTGTGCAAAATTGCAAGAACAAGGGTCTAGCGTGTGTAAAATTGCAAGAAAAAGGGCCTAGCGTGTGCAAAATTGCAAGAACAAGGGCCTAGCATGTGCAAAATTGCAAGAACAAGGGCCTAGCGTGTGCAAAATTGCAAGAACAAGGACCAAGCATGTGCAAAATTGCAAGAACAAGGGTCTAGCGTGTGCAAAATAGCAAGAACAAGGGCCTAGCGTGTGAAAGATTGCAAGAACAAGGGTCTAGCGTGTGCAAAATAGCAAGAGCAAGGGCCTAGCGTGTACAAAATTGCAAGAACAAGGGTCTAGCGTGTGCAAAATAGCAAGAACAAGGGCCTAATGTGTGCAAAATTGCAAGAACAAGGGCCTAGCATGTGCAAAATTGCAAGAACAAGGGTCTAGCGTGTGCAAAATAGCGTGTGCAAAATTGCAAGAACAAGGGCCTAGCGTGTACAAAATTGCAAGAACAAGGGCCTAGCGTGTGCAAAATTGCAAGAACAAGGGCCTAGCGTGTGCGAAATTGCAAGAACAAGGGTCTAGCGTGTGCAAACTAGCAAGAACAAGGGCCTAGCGTGTGCGAAATTGCAAGAACAAGGGCCTAGCGTGTGCAAAATTGCAAGAACAAGGGTCTAGCGTGTGCAAAATAGCAAGAACAAGGGCCTAGCGTGTGCAAAATTGCAAAAACAAGGGCCTAGCGTGTGCAAAATTGCAAGAACAAGGGTCTAGCGTGTGCAAAATTGCAAGAACAAGGGCCTAGCGTGTGCAAAATTGCGAGAACAAGGGCCTAGCGTGTGCAAAATTGCAAGAACAAGGGCCTAGAGTGTGCCAAATTGCAAGAACAAGGGCCTAGCGTGTGCAAAATTGCAAGAACAAGGGTCTAGCGTGTGCAAAATTGCAAGAACAAGGGCCTAGCATGTGCAAAATTGCAAGAACAAGGGCCTAGCGTGTGCAAAATTGCAAGAACAAGGACCAAGCATGTGCAAAATTGCAAGAACAAGGGTCTAGCGTGTGCAAAATAGCAAGAACAAGGGCCTAGCGTGAGCAAAATTGCAAGAACAAGGGTCTAGCGTGTGCAAAATAGCAAGAACAAGGGCCCAGCGTGTGCAAAATTGCAAGAACAAGGGCCTAGCGTGTGCAAAATTGCAAGAACAAGGGTCTAGCGTGTGCAAAATAGCGTGTGCAAAATTGCAAGAACAAGGGCCTAGCGTGTCCAAAATTGCAAGAACAAGGGCCTAGCGTGTGCAAAATCGCAAGAACAAGGGCCTAGGGTGTGCAAAATTGCAAGAACAAGGGCCTAGCGTGTGCAAAATAGCAAGAACAAGGGCCTAGCGTGTGCAAGATTGCAAGAACAAGGGTCTAGCGTGTGCAAAATAGCCAGAGCAAGGGCCTAGCGTGTGCAAAATTGCAAGAACAAGGGCCTAGCGTGTGCAAAATTGCAAGAACAAGGGCCTAGCGTGTGCAAAATTGCAAGAACAAGAGCCTAGCGTGTGCAAAGTTGCAAGAACAAGGGTCTAGCGTGTGCAAAATAGCAAGAACAAGGGCCTAGCGTGTGCAAGATTGCAAGAACAAGGATCTAGCGTGTGCAAAATAGCAAGAGCAAGGGACTAGCGTGTGCAAAATTGCAAGAACAAGGGCCTAGCATATGCAAAATTGCAAGAACAAGGGCCTAGCGTGTGCAAAATAGCAAGAACAAGGGCCTAGCGTGTGCAAAATTGCAAGAACAAGGGCCTAGCGTGTGCAAAATTGCAAGAACAAGGGTCTAGCGTGTGCAAAATAGCAAGAACAAGGGCCTAGCGTGTGCGAAATAGCAAGAACAAGGGCCTAGCGTGTGCAAAATAGCAAGAGCAAGGGCCTAGCGTGTGCAAAATAGCAAGAAAAAGGGCCTAGAGTGTGCAAAATTGCAAGAACAAGTGCCTAGCGTGTGCAATATTGCAAGAACAAGGGTCTAGCGTGTGCAAAATTGCAAAAACAAGGGCCTAGCGTGTGCGAAATTGCGTGTTAAAGGGTCTAGCGTGTGCAAAATTGCAAGAACAAGGGCCTAGCGTGTGCCAAATCGCAAGAACAAGGGCCTAGCGTGTCAAAATTGCAAAAACAAGGGTCTAGCGTGTGCGAAATTGCAAGAACAAGGGCCTAGCATGTGCAAAATTGCAAGAACAAGGGCCTAGCGTGTGCAAAATTGCAAGAACAAGGGCCTAGCGTGTGCGAAATTGCAAGAACAAGGGTCTAGCGTGTGCAAACTAGCAAGAACAAGGGCCTAGCGTGTGCGAAATTGCAAGAACAAGGGCCTAGCGTGTGCAAAATTGCAAGAACAAGGGTCTAGCGTGTGCAAAATAGCAAGAACAAGGGCCTAGCGTGTGCAAAATTGCAAAAACAAGGGCCTAGCGTGTGCAAAATTGCAAGAACAAGGGTCTAGCGTGTGCAAAATTGCAAAAACAAGGGCCTAGCGTGTGCGAAATTGCGAGAACAAGGGCCTAGCGTGTGCAAAATTGCAAGAACAAGGGCCTAGCGTGTGCCAAATTGCAAGAACAAGGGTCTAGCGTGTGCAAAATAGCAAGAACAAGGGCCTAACGTGTGCAAAATTGCAAGAACAAGGGCCTAGCGTGTGCAAAATTGCAAGAACAAGGGTGTAGCGTGTGCGAAATAGCGTGTGCAAAATTGCAAGAACAAGGGCCTAGCGTGTACAAAATTGCAAGAACAAGGGTCTAGCGTGTGCAAAATAGCAAGAACAAGGGCCTAGCGTGTGCAAAATTGCAAGAACAAGGGCCTAGCGTGTGCAAAATTGCAAGAACAAGGGTCTAGCGTGTGCAAAATAGCGTGTGCAAAATAGCGTGTGCAAAATTGCAAGAACAAGGGCCTAGCGTGTACAAAATTGCAAGAACAAGGGCCTAGCGTGTGCAAAATTGCAAGAACAAGGGCCTATCGTGTGCCAAATTGCAAGAACAAGGTCATAGCGTGTGCAAAATAGCAAGAACAAGGGCCTTGCGTGTGCAACATTGCAAGAACAAGGGCCTAGCGTGTGCAAAATTGCAAGAACAAGGGCCTAGCGTGTGCAAAATTACAAGAACAAGAGCTTAGCGTGTGCAAAGTTGCAAGAACAAGGGCCTAGCATGTGCAAAATTGCAAGAACAAGGGTCTAGCGTGTGCAAAATAGCAAGAACAAGGGCCTAGCGTGTGCAAAATTGCATGAACAAGGGTCTAGCGTGTGCAAACAAACAAGAACAAGGGCCTAGCGTGTGCGAAATTGCAAGAACAAGGGCCTAGCATGTGCAAAATAGCAAGAACAAGGGCCTAGCGTGTGCAAAATTGCAAGAACAAGGGTCTAGCGTGTGCAAAATAGCAAGAACAAGGGCCTAGCATGTGCGAAATTGCAAGAACAAGGGTTTGGCGTGTGCAAAATAGCAAGAACAAGGGCCTAGCGTGTGCAAAATTGCAAGAACAAGGGCCTAGCATGTGCAAAATTGCAAGAACAAGGGTCTAGCGTTTGCAAAATAGCGTGTGCAAAATTGCAAGAACAAGGGTCTAGCGTGTGCAAAATTGCAAGAACAAGTGCCTAGCGTGTGCAAAATTGCAAGAACAAGGGCCTATCGTGTGCCAAATTGCAAGAACAAGGTCATAGCGTGTGCAAAATAGCAAGAACAAGGGCCTTGCGTGTGCAACATTGCAAGAACAAGGGCCTAGCGTGTGCAAAATTGCAAGAACAAGGGCCTAGCGTGTGCAAAATTACAAGAACAAGAGCTTAGCGTGTGCAAAGTTGCAAGAACAAGGGCCTAGCATGTGCAAAATTGCAAGAACAAGGGTCTAGCGTGTGCAAAATAGCAAGAACAAGGGCCTAGCGTGTGCAAAATTGCAAGAACAAGGGTCTAGCGTGTGCAAAATAGCAAGAACATGGGCCTAGCATGTGCGAAATTGCAAGAACAAGGGTTTGGCGTGTGCAAAATAGCAAGAACAAGGGCCTAGCGTGTGCAAAATTGCAAGAACAAGGGCCTAGCATGTGCAAAATTGCAAGAACAAGGGTCTAGCGTGTGCAAAATAGCGTGTGCAAAATTGCAAGAACAAGGGTCTAGCGTGTGCAAAATTGCAAGAACAAGTGCCTAGCGTGTACAAAATTGCAAGAACAAGGGTCTAGCGTGTGCAAAATAGCAAGAACAAGGGCCTAACGTGTGCAAAATTGCAAGAACAAGGGCCTAGCGTGTGCAAAATTGCAAGAACAAGGGTGTAGCGTGTGCGAAATAGCGTGTGCAAAATTGCAAGAACAAGGGCCTAGCGTGTACAAAATTGCAAGAACAAGGGCCTAGCGTGTGCAAAATTGCAAGAACAAGGGCCTAGCGTGTGCAAAATTGCAAGAAAAAGGGTCTAGCGTATGCAAAATAGCAAGAACAAGGGCCTAGCGTGTGCGAAATTGCAAGAACAAGGGACTAGCGTGTGCAAAATAGCAAGAACAAGGGCCTAGCGTGTGCAAAATTTCAAGAACAAGGGCCTAGCGTGTGCAAAATTGCAAGAACAAGGGCCTAGCGTGTGCAAAATTGCAAGAACAAGGGCCTAGCGTGTACAAAATTGCAAGAACAAGGGTCTAGCGTGTGCAAAATAGCAAGAACAAAGGCCTAGCGTGTGCAAAATTGCAAGAACAAGGGCTTAGCCTGTGCAAAATTGCAAGAACAAGGGCCTAGCGTGTGCAAAATTGCAAGAACAAGGGCCTGGCGTGTGCAAAATTGCAAGAACAAGAGCCTAGCGTGTGCAAAATTGCAAGAACAAGGGCCTAGCATGTGCAAAATTGCAAGAACAAGGGTCTAGCGTATGCAAAATAGCAAGAACAAGGGCCTAGCGTGTGCAAAATTGCAAGAACAAGGGTCTATCGTGTGCAAAATAGCAAGAACAAGGGCCTAGCGTGTGCAAAATTGCAAAAACAAGGGCCTAGTGTTTTCAAAATTGCAAGAACAAGGGTCTAGCGTGTGCAAAATTGCAAGAACAAGGGCCTAGCGTGTGCGAAATTGCGAGAACAAGGGCCTAGCGTGTGCAAAATTGCAAGAAAAAGGGCCTAGCGTGTGCCAAATTGCAAGAACAAGGGCCTAGCGTGTGCAAAATTGCAAGAACAAGGGTCTAGCGTGTGTAAAATTGCAAGAAAAAGGGCCTAGCGTGTGCAAAATTGCAAGAACAAGGGCCTAGCATGTGCAAAATTGCAAGAACAAGGGCCTAGCGTGTGCAAAATTGCAAGAACAAGGACCAAGCATGTGCAAAATTGCAAGAACAAGGGTCTAGCGTGTGCAAAATAGCAAGAACAAGGGCCTAGCGTGTGAAAGATTGCAAGAACAAGGGTCTAGCGTGTGCAAAATAGCAAGAGCAAGGGCCTAGCGTGTACAAAATTGCAAGAACAAGGGTCTAGCGTGTGCAAAATAGCAAGAACAAGGGCCTAATGTGTGCAAAATTGCAAGAACAAGGGCCTAGCATGTGCAAAATTGCAAGAACAAGGGTCTAGCGTGTGCAAAATAGCGTGTGCAAAATTGCAAGAACAAGGGCCTAGCGTGTACAAAATTGCAAGAACAAGGGCCTAGCGTGTGCAAAATTGCAAGAACAAGGGCCTAGCGTGTGCGAAATTGCAAGAACAAGGGTCTAGCGTGTGCAAACTAGCAAGAACAAGGGCCTAGCGTGTGCGAAATTGCAAGAACAAGGGCCTAGCGTGTGCAAAATTGCAAGAACAAGGGTCTAGCGTGTGCAAAATAGCAAGAACAAGGGCCTAGCGTGTGCAAAATTGCAAAAACAAGGGCCTAGCGTGTGCAAAATTGCAAGAACAAGGGTCTAGCGTGTGCAAAATTGCAAGAACAAGGGCCTAGCGTGTGCAAAATTGCGAGAACAAGGGCCTAGCGTGTGCAAAATTGCAAGAACAAGGGCCTAGAGTGTGCCAAATTGCAAGAACAAGGGCCTAGCGTGTGCAAAATTGCAAGAACAAGGGTCTAGCGTGTGCAAAATTGCAAGAACAAGGGCCTAGCATGTGCAAAATTGCAAGAACAAGGGCCTAGCGTGTGCAAAATTGCAAGAACAAGGACCAAGCATGTGCAAAATTGCAAGAACAAGGGTCTAGCGTGTGCAAAATAGCAAGAACAAGGGCCTAGCGTGAGCAAAATTGCAAGAACAAGGGTCTAGCGTGTGCAAAATAGCAAGAACAAGGGCCCAGCGTGTGCAAAATTGCAAGAACAAGGGCCTAGCGTGTGCAAAATTGCAAGAACAAGGGTCTAGCGTGTGCAAAATAGCGTGTGCAAAATTGCAAGAACAAGGGCCTAGCGTGTCCAAAATTGCAAGAACAAGGGCCTAGCGTGTGCAAAATCGCAAGAACAAGGGCCTAGGGTGTGCAAAATTGCAAGAACAAGGGCCTAGCGTGTGCAAAATAGCAAGAACAAGGGCCTAGCGTGTGCAAGATTGCAAGAACAAGGGTCTAGCGTGTGCAAAATAGCCAGAGCAAGGGCCTAGCGTGTGCAAAATTGCAAGAACAAGGGCCTAGCGTGTGCAAAATTGCAAGAACAAGGGCCTAGCGTGTGCAAAATTGCAAGAACAAGAGCCTAGCGTGTGCAAAGTTGCAAGAACAAGGGTCTAGCGTGTGCAAAATAGCAAGAACAAGGGCCTAGCGTGTGCAAGATTGCAAGAACAAGGATCTAGCGTGTGCAAAATAGCAAGAGCAAGGGACTAGCGTGTGCAAAATTGCAAGAACAAGGGCCTAGCATATGCAAAATTGCAAGAACAAGGGCCTAGCGTGTGCAAAATAGCAAGAACAAGGGCCTAGCGTGTGCAAAATTGCAAGAACAAGGGCCTAGCGTGTGCAAAATTGCAAGAACAAGGGTCTAGCGTGTGCAAAATAGCAAGAACAAGGGCCTAGCGTGTGCGAAATAGCAAGAACAAGGGCCTAGCGTGTGCAAAATAGCAAGAGCAAGGGCCTAGCGTGTGCAAAATAGCAAGAAAAAGGGCCTAGAGTGTGCAAAATTGCAAGAACAAGTGCCTAGCGTGTGCAATATTGCAAGAACAAGGGTCTAGCGTGTGCAAAATTGCAAAAACAAGGGCCTAGCGTGTGCGAAATTGCGTGTTAAAGGGTCTAGCGTGTGCAAAATTGCAAGAACAAGGGCCTAGCGTGTGCCAAATCGCAAGAACAAGGGCCTAGCGTGTCAAAATTGCAAAAACAAGGGTCTAGCGTGTGCGAAATTGCAAGAACAAGGGCCTAGCATGTGCAAAATTGCAAGAACAAGGGCCTAGCGTGTGCAAAATTGCAAGAACAAGGGCCTAGCGTGTGCGAAATTGCAAGAACAAGGGTCTAGCGTGTGCAAACTAGCAAGAATAAGGGCCTAGCGTGTGCGAAATTGCAAGAACAAGGGCCTAGCGTGTGCAAAATTGCAAGAACAAGGGTCTAGCGTGTGCAAAATAGCAAGAACAAGGGCCTAGCGTGTGCAAAATTGCAAAAACAAGGGCCTAGCGTGTGCAAAATTGCAAGAACAAGGGTCTAGCGTGTGCAAAATTGCAAAAACAAGGGCCTAGCGTGTGCGAAATTGCGAGAACAAGGGCCTAGCGTGTGCAAAATTGCAAGAACAAGGGCCTAGCGTGTGCCAAATTGCAAGAACAAGGGCTTAGCGTGTGCAAAATTGCAAGAACAAGGGTCTAGCGTGTGCAAAATTGCAAGAACAAGGGCTTAGCATGTGCAAAATTGCAAGAACAAGGGCCTAGCGTGTGCAAAATTGCAAGAACAAGGACCAAGCATGTGCAAAATTGCAAGAACAAGGGTCTAGCGTGTGCAAAATAGCAAGAACAAGGGCCTAGCGTGAGCAAAATTGCAAGAACAAGGGCCTAGCGTGTGCAAAATTGCAAGAACAAGGGCCTAGCGTGTGCAAAATTGCAAGAACAAGGGCCTAGCGTGTGCAAAATTGCAAGAACAAGGGTCTAGCGTGTGCAAAATAGCAAGAGGAAGAATCTAGCTTGTGCAAAATAGCAAGAACAAGGGCCTAGCGTGTGCAAAGTTGCAAGAACAAGGGCCTAGCGTGTGCAAAATTGCAAGAACAAGGGCCTAGCGTGTGCAAAATTGCAAGAACAAGGGCCTAGCGTGTGCAAGATTGCAAGAACAAGGGTCTAGCGTGTGCAAAATTGCAAGAAAAAGGGTCTAGCGTGTGGAAAATAGCAAGAAGAAGGGCAAAGCGTGTGCAAAATTGCAAGAACAAGGGTCTAGCGTGTGCAAAATAGCAAGAACAAGGGCCTGGCGTGTGCAAAATTGCAAGAACAAAGGTCTAGCGTGTGCAAAATAGCAAGAAAAAGGGCCTACCGTGTGCAAAATTGCAAAAACAAGGGCCTAGCGTGTGCAAAATTGCAAGAACAAGGGTCTAGCGTGTGCAAAATAGCAAGAACAAGGGCATAGCGTGTGCAAAATTCCAAGAAAAAGGGTCTAGCGTGTGCAAAATTGCAAGAACAAGGGCCTAGCGTGTGCAAAATTGAAAGAACAAGGGCCTAGCGTGTGCAAAATTGCAAGAACAAGGGCCTAGCGTGTGCAATTTTTCAAGAACAAGGGCCTATCGTGTGCAAAATTGCAAGAACAAGGGTCTAGCGTGTGCAAAATAGCAAGAGGAAGGCATAGTGTGTGCAAAATTGCAAGAACAAGGGTCTAGCGTGTGCAAAATAGCAAGAACAAGGGCCTAGCGTGTGCGAAATTGCAAGAACAAGGGTCTAGCGTGTGCAAAATTGCAAGAACAAGGGCCTAGCGTGTGCAAAATTGAAAGAACAAGGGCCTAGCGTGTGCAAAATTGCAAGAACAAGGGCCTAGCGTGTGCAAAATTTCAAGAACAACGGCCTAGCGTGTGCAAAATTTCAACAACAAGGGCCTTGCATGTACAAAATTGCAAGAACAAGGGACAAGCGTGTGCAAAATAGCAAGAACAAGGGCCTAGCGTGTGCAAAATTGCAAGAACAAGGGTCTAGCGTGTGCAAAATAGCGTGTGCAAAATTGCAAGAACAAGGGCCTAGCGTGTGCAAAATTGCAACAACAAGAATCTAGCGTGTGCAAAATAGCAAGAACAAGGGCCTAGCGTGAGCAAAGTTGCAAGAACAAGGGCCTAGCGTGTGCAAAATTGCAAGAACAAGGGTCTAGCGTGTGCAAAATAGCAAGAGAAAGGGCATAGCGTGTGCAAAATTGCAAGAACAAGGGTCTAGCGTGTGCAAAATAGCAAGAACAAGGGCCTGGCGTGTGCAAATTTGCAAGAACAAGGGTCTAGCATGTGCAAAATAGCAAGAACAAGGGCCTACCGTGTGCAAAATTGCAAAAACAAGGGCCTAGCGTGTGCAAAATTGCAAGAACAAGGGTCTAGCGTGTGCAAAATAGCAAGAACAAGGGCATAGCGTGTGCAAAATTGCAAGAAAAAGGGTCTAGCGTGTGCAAAATTGCAAGAACAAGGGCCTAGCGTGTGAAAAATTGAAAGAACAAGGGCCTAGCGTGTGCAGAATTGCAAGAACAAGGGCCTAGTGTGTCCAAAATTGCAAGAACAAGGGCCTAGCGTGTGCAAAATTGCAAGAACAAGGGTCTAGCGTGTGCAAAATAGCAAGAGGAAGGCATAGCGTGTGCAAAATTGCAAGAACAAGGGTCTAGCGTGTGCAAAATAGCAAGAACAAGGGCCTAGCGTGTGCGAACTTGCAAGAACAAGGGTCTAGCGTGTGCAAAATTGCAAGAACAAGGGCCTAGCGTGTGCAAAATTGAAAGAACAAGGGCCTAGCGTGTGCAAAATTGCAAGAACAAGGGCCTAGCGTGTGCAAAATTTCAAGAACAACGGCCTAGCGTGTGCAAAATTGCAAGAACAAGGGCCTAGCATGTACATAATTGCAAGAACAAGGGACTAGCGTGTGCAAAATAGCAAGAACAAGGGCCTAGCGTGTGCAAATTGCAAGAACAAGAATCTAGCATGTGCAAAATAGCAAGAACAAGGGCCTAGCGTGTGCAAAGTTGCAAGAACAAGGGCCTAGCGTGTGCAAAATTGCAAGACCAAGGGCCTAGCGTGTGCAAAGTTGCAAGAACAAGGGCCTAGCGTGTGCAAAATTGCAAGAACAAGGGCCTAGCGTGTGCAAAATTGCAAGAACAAGGGTCTAGCGTGTGCAAAATTGCAAGAACAAGGGCCTAGCGTGTGCAAAATTGCAAGAACAAGGGCCTAGCGTGTGCAAAATTGCAAGAACAAGGGCCTAGCGTGTGCAAAATTGCAAGAACAAGGGTCTAGCGTGTGCAAAATAGCAGGAGGAAGGGTCTAGCGTGTGCAAAATAGCAAGAACAAGGGCCTAGCGTGTGCGAAATTGCAAGAACAAGGGTCTAGCGTGTGCAAAATAGCAAGAACAAGGGCCTAGCGTGTGCAAAATTGCAAGAACAAGGGCCTAGCGTGTGCAAAATTGAAAGAACAAGGGCCTAGCGTGTGCAAAATTGCAAGAACAAGGGCCTAGCGTGTGCAAAATTTCAAGAATTGCGGCCTAGCGTGTGCAAAATTGCAAGAACAAGGGCCTAGCATGTACAAAATTGCAAGAACAAGGGCCTAGCGTGTGCAAAATAGCAAGAACAAGGGCCTAGCGTGTGCAAAATTGCAAGAACAAGGGTCTAGCATGTGCAAAATAGCGTGTGAAAAATTGCAAGAACAAGGGCCTAGCGTGTGCAAAATTGCAACAACAAGAATCTAGCGTGTGCAAAATAGCAAGAACAAGGGCCTAGCGTGTGCAAAGTTGCAAGAACAAGGGCCTAGCGTGTGCAAAATTGCAAGAACAAGGGCCTAGCGTGTGCAAAATTGCAAGAACAATGGCCTAGCGTGTGCAAGATTGCAAGAACAAGGGTCTAGCGTATGCAAAATTGCAAGAACAAGGGTCTAGCGTGTGGAAAATAGCAAGAAGAAGGGCATAGCGTGTGCAAAATTGCAAGAATAAGGGTCTAGCGTGTGCAAAATAGCAAGAACAAGGGCCTAGCGTGTGCGAAATTGCAAGAACAAGGGTCTAGCGGGTGCAAAATAGCAAGAACAAGGGCCTAGCGTGTGCAAAATAGCAAGAACAAGGGCCTAGCGTGTGCAAAATTGCAAGAAACAAGGGTCTAGCGTGTGCAAAATTGCAAGAACAAGGGCCTAGCATGTGCAAAATTGCAAGAACAAGGGCCTAGCGTGTGCAAAATTGCAAGAACAAGGGCCTAGCGTGTGCAAAATTGCAAGAACAAGGGTCTAGCGTGTGCAAAATAGCAAGAGAAAGGGCATAGCGTGTGCAAAATTGCAAGAACAAGGGTCTAGCGTGTGCAAAATAGCAAGAACAAGGGCCTGGCGTGTGCAAAATTGCAACAACAAGGGTCAAGCGTGTGCAAAATAGCAAGAACAAGGGCCTACTGTGTGCAAAATCGCAAAAACAAGGGCCTAGCGTGTGCAAAATTGCAAGAACAAGAGTCTAGCGTGTGCAAAATAGCAAGAACAAGGGCATAGCGTGTGCAAAATTGCAAGAAAAAGGGTCTAGCGTATGCAAAATTGCAAGAACAAGGGCCTAGCGTGTGCAAAATTGAAAGAACAAGGGCCTAGCGTGTGCAAAATTGCAAGAACAAGGGCCTAGCGTGTGCAATTTTTCAAGAACAAGGGCCTAGCGTGTGCAAAATTGCAAGAACAAGGGCCTAGCCTGTGCAAAATTGCAAGAACAAGGGCCTAGCGTGTGCAAAATTGCAAGAACAAGGGCCTAGCGTGTGCAAAATTGCAAGAACAAGGGTCTAGCGTGTGCAAAATAGCAAGAGAAAGGGCATAGCGTGTGCAAAATTGCAAGAACAAGGGTCTAGCGTGTGCAAAATAGCAAGAACAAGGGCCTGGCGTGTGCAAAATTGCAACAACAAGGGTCTAGCGTGTGCAAAATAGCAAGAACAAGGGCCTACCGTGTGCAAAATTGCAAAAACAAGGGCCTAGCGTGTGCAAAATTGCAAGAACAAGGGTCTAGCGTGTGCAAAATAGCAAGAACAAGGGCATAGCGTGTGCAAAATTGCAAGAAAAAGGGTCTAGCGTGTGCAAACTTGCAAGAACAAGGGCCTAGCATGTGCAGAATTGCAAGAACAATGGCCTAGCGTGTGCAAGATTGCAAGAACAAGGGTCTAGCGTGTGCAAAATTGCAAGAACAAGGGTCTAGCGTGTGGAAAATAGCAAGAAGAAGGGCATAGCGTGTGCAAAATTGCAAGAATAAGGGTCTAGCGTGTGCAAAATAGCAAGAACAAGGGCCTAGCGTGTGCGAAATTGCAAGAACAAGGGTCTAGCGGGTGCAAAATAGCAAGAACAAGGGCCTAGCGTGTGCAAAATAGCAAGAACAAGGGCCTAGCGTGTGCAAAATTGCAAGAAACAAGGGTCTAGCGTGTGCAAAATTGCAAGAACAAGGGCCTAGCATGTGCAAAATTGCAAGAACAAGGGCCTAGCGTGTGCAAAATTGCAAGAACAAGGGCCTAGCGTGTGCAAAATTGCAAGAACAAGGGTCTAGCGTGTGCAAAATAGCAAGAGAAAGGGCATAGCGTGTGCAAAATTGCAAGAACAAGGGTCTAGCGTGTGCAAAATAGCAAGAACAAGGGCCTGGCGTGTGCAAAATTGCAACAACAAGGGTCAAGCGTGTGCAAAATAGCAAGAACAAGGGCCTACCGTGTGCAAAATTGCAAAAACAAGGGCCTAGCGTGTGCAAAATTGCAAGAACAAGAGTCTAGCGTGTGCAAAATAGCAAGAACAAGGGCATAGCGTGTGCAAAATTGCAAGAAAAAGGGTCTAGCGTATGCAAAATTGCAAGAACAAGGGCCTAGCGTGTGCAAAATTGAAAGAACAAGGGCCTAGCGTGTGCAAAATTGCAAGAACAAGGGCCTAGCGTGTGCAAATTTTCAAGAACAATGGCCTAGCGTGTGCAAAATTGCAAGAACAAGGGCCTAGCCTGTGCAAAATTGCAAGAACAAGGGCCTAGCGTGTGCAAAATTGCAAGAACAAGGGCCTAGCGTGTGCAAAATTGCAAGAACAAGGGTCTAGCGTGTGCAAAATAGCAAGAGAAAGGGCATAGCGTGTGCAAAATTGCAAGAACAAGGGTCTAGCGTGTGCAAAATAGCAAGAACAAGGGCCTGGCGTGTGCAAAATTGCAACAACAAGGGTCTAGCGTGTGCAAAATAGCAAGAACAAGGGCCTACCGTGTGCAAAATTGCAAAAACAAGGGCCTAGCGTGTGCAAAATTGCAAGAACAAGGGTCTAGCGTGTGCAAAATAGCAAGAACAAGGGCATAGCGTGTGCAAAATTGCAAGAAAAAGGGTCTAGCGTGTGCAAACTTGCAAGAACAAGGGCCTAGCATGTGCAGAATTGCAAGAACAATGGCCTAGCGTGTGCAAGATTGCAAGAACAAGGGTCTAGCGTGTGCAAAATTGCAAGAACAAGGGTCTAGCGTGTGGAAAATAGCAAGAAGAAGGGCATAGCGTGTGCAAAATTGCAAGAATAAGGGTCTAGCGTGTGCAAAATAGCAAGAACAAGGGCCTAGCGTGTGCGAAATTGCAAGAACAAGGGTCTAGCGGGTGCAAAATAGCAAGAACAAGGGCCTAGCGTGTGCAAAATAGCAAGAACAAGGGCCTAGCGTCTGCAAAATTGCAAGAAACAAGGGTCTAGCGTGTGCAAAATTGCAAGAACAAGGGCCTAGCATGTGCAAAATTGCAAGAACAAGGGCCTAGCGTGTGCAAAATTGCAAGAACAAGGGCCTAGCGTGTGCAAAATTGCAAGAACAAGGGTCTAGCGTGTGCAAAATAGCAAGAGAAAGGGCATAGCGTGTGCAAAATTGCAAGAACAAGGGTCTAGCGTGTGCAAAATAGCAAGAACAAGGGCCTGGCGTGTGCAAAATTGCAACAACAAGGGTCAAGCGTGTGCAAAATAGCAAGAACAAGGGCCTACCGTGTGCAAAATTGCAAAAACAAGGGCCTAGCGTGTGCAAAATTGCAAGAACAAGGGTCTAGCGTGTGCAAAATAGCAAGAACAAGGGCATAGCGTGTGCAAAATTGCAAGAAAAAGGGTCTAGCGTATGCAAAATTGCAAGAACAAGGGCCTAGCGTGTGCAAAATTGAAAGAACAAGGGCCTAGCGTGTGCAAAATTGCAAGAACAAGGGCCTAGCGTGTGCAAATTTTCAAGAACAAGGGCCTAGCGTGTGCAAAATTGCAAGAACAAGGGCCTAGCCTGTGCAAAATTGCAAGAACAAGGGCCTAGCGTGTGCAAAATTGCAAGAACAAGGGCCTAGCGTGTGCAAAATTGCAAGAACAAGGGTCTAGCGTGTGCAAAATAGCAAGAGAAAGGGCATAGCGTGTGCAAAATTGCAAGAACAAGGGTCTAGCGTGTGCAAAATAGCAAGAACAAGGGCCTGGCGTGTGCAAAATTGCAACAACAAGGGTCTAGCGTGTGCAAAATAGCAAGAACAAGGGCCTACCGTGTGCAAAATTGCAAAAACAAGGGCCTAGCGTGTGCAAAATTGCAAGAACAAGGGTCTAGCGTGTGCAAAATAGCAAGAACAAGGGCATAGCGTGTGCAAAATTGCAAGAAAAAGGGTCTAGCGTGTGCAAACTTGCAAGAACAAGGGCCTAGCATGTGCAGAATTGCAAGAACAATGGCCTAGCGTGTGCAAGATTGCAAGAACAAGGGTCTAGCGTGTGCAAAATTGCAAGAACAAGGGTCTAGCGTGTGGAAAATAGCAAGAAGAAGGGCATAGCGTGTGCAAAATTGCAAGAATAAGGGTCTAGCGTGTGCAAAATAGCAAGAACAAGGGCCTAGCGTGAGCGAAATTGCAAGAACAAGGGTCTAGCGGGTGCAAAATAGCAAGAACAAGGGCCTAGCGTGTGCAAAATAGCAAGAACAAGGGCCTAGCGTGTGCAAAATTGCAAGAACAAGGGTCTAGCGTGTGCAAAATTGCAAGAACAAGGGCCTAGCATGTGCAAAATTGCAAGAACAAGGGCCTAGCGTGTGCAAAATTGCAAGAACAAGGGCCTAGCGTGTGCAAAATTGCAAGAACAAGGGTCTAGCGTGTGCAAAATAGCAAGAGAAAGGGCATAGCGTGTGCAAAATTGCAAGAACAAGGGTCTAGCGTGTGCAAAATAGCAAGAACAAGGGCCTGGCGTGTGCAAAATTGCAACAACAAGGGTCTAGCGTGTGCAAAATAGCAAGAACAAGGGCCTACCGTGTGCAAAATTGCAAAAACAAGGGCCTAGCGTGTGCAAAATTGCAAGAACAAGGGTCTAGCGTGTGCAAAATAGCAAGAACAAGGGCATAGCGTGTGCAAAATTGCAAGAAAAAGGGTCTAGCGTGTGCAAACTTGCAAGAACAAGGGCCTAGCATGTGCAGAATTGCAAGAACAATGGCCTAGCGTGTGCAAGATTGCAAGAACAAGGGTCTAGCGTGTGCAAAATTGCAAGAACAAGGGTCTAGCGTGTGGAAAATAGCAAGAAGAAGGGCATAGCGTGTGCAAAATTGCAAGAATAAGGGTCTAGCGTGTGCAAAATAGCAAGAACAAGGGCCTAGCGTGTGCGAAATTGCAAGAACAAGGGTCTAGCGGGTGCAAAATAGCAAGAACAAGGGCCTAGCGTGTGCAAAATAGCAAGAACAAGGGCCTAGCGTCTGCAAAATTGCAAGAAACAAGGGTCTAGCGTGTGCAAAATTGCAAGAACAAGGGCCTAGCATGTGCAAAATTGCAAGAACAAGGGCCTAGCGTGTGCAAAATTGCAAGAACAAGGGCCTAGCGTGTGCAAAATTGCAAGAACAAGGGTCTAGCGTGTGCAAAATAGCAAGAGAAAGGGCATAGCGTGTGCAAAATTGCAAGAACAAGGGTCTAGCGTGTGCAAAATAGCAAGAACAAGGGCCTGGCGTGTGCAAAATTGCAACAACAAGGGTCAAGCGTGTGCAAAATAGCAAGAACAAGGGCCTACCGTGTGCAAAATTGCAAAAACAAGGGCCTAGCGTGTGCAAAATTGCAAGAACAAGGGTCTAGCGTGTGCAAAATAGCAAGAACAAGGGCATAGCGTGTGCAAAATTGCAAGAAAAAGGGTCAAGCGTATGCAAAATTGCAAGAACAAGGGCCTAGCGTGTGCAAAATTGAAAGAACAAGGGCCTAGCGTGTGCAAAATTGCAAGAACAAGGGCCTAGCGTGTGCAAATTTTCAAGAACAAGGGCCTAGCGTGTGCAAAATTGCAAGAACAAGGGCCTAGCCTGTGCAAAATTGCAAGAACAAGGGCCTAGCGTGTGCAAAATTGCAAGAACAAGGGCCTAGCGTGTGCAAAATTGCAAGAACAAGGGTCTAGCGTGTGCAAAATAGCAAGAGAAAGGGCATAGCGTGTGCAAAATTGCAAGAACAAGGGTCTAGCGTGTGCAAAATAGCAAGAACAAGGGCCTGGCGTGTGCAAAATTGCAACAACAAGGGTCTAGCGTGTGCAAAATAGCAAGAACAAGGGCCTACCGTGTGCAAAATTGCAAAAACAAGGGCCTAGCGTGTGCAAAATTGCAAGAACAAGGGTCTAGCGTGTGCAAAATAGCAAGAACAAGGGCATAGCGTGTGCAAAATTGCAAGAAAAAGGGTCTAGCGTGTGCAAACTTGCAAGAACAAGGGCCTAGCATGTGCAGAATTGCAAGAACAATGGCCTAGCGTGTGCAAGATTGCAAGAACAAGGGTCTAGCGTGTGCAAAATTGCAAGAACAAGGGTCTAGCGTGTGGAAAATAGCAAGAAGAAGGGCATAGCGTGTGCAAAATTGCAAGAATAAGGGTCTAGCGTGTGCAAAATAGCAAGAACAAGGGCCTAGCGTGTGCGAAATTGCAAGAACAAGGGTCTAGCGGGTGCAAAATAGCAAGAACAAGGGCCTAGCGTGTGCAAAATAGCAAGAACAAGGGCCTAGCGTGTGCAAAATTGCAAGAACAAGGGTCTAGCGTGTGCAAAATTGCAAGAACAAGGGCCTAGCATGTGCAAAATTGCAAGAACAAGGGCCTAGCGTGTGCAAAATTGCAAGAACAAGGGCCTAGCATGTGCAAAATTGCAAGAACAAGGGTCTAGCGTGTGCAAAATAGCAAGAGAAAGGGCATAGCGTGTGCAAAATTGCAAGAACAAGGGTCTAGCGTGTGCAAAATAGCAAGAACAAGGGCCTGGCGTGTGCAAAATTGCAACAACAAGGGTCTAGCGTGTGCAAAATAGCAAGAACAAGGGCCTACCGTGTGCAAAATTGCAAAAACAAGGGCCTAGCGTGTGCAAAATTGCAAGAACAAGGGTCTAGCGTGTGCAAAATAGCAAGAACAAGGGCATAGCGTGTGCAAAATTGCAAGAAAAAGGGTCTAGCGTATGCAAAATTGCAAGAACAAGGGCCTAGCGTGTGCAAAATTGAAAGAACAAGGGCCTAGCGTGTGCAAAATTGCAAGAACAAGGGCCTAGCGTGTGCAAATTTTCAAGAACAAGGGCCTAGCGTGTGCAAAATTGCGAGAACAAGGGCCTAGCCTGTGCAAAATTGCAAGAACAAGGGCCTAGCGTGTGCAAAATTGCAAGAACAAGGGCCTAGCGTGTGCAAAATTGCAAGAACAAGGGTCTAGCGTGTGCAAAATAGCAAGAGAAAGGGCATAGCGTGTGCAAAATTGCAAGAACAAGGGTCTAGCGTGTGCAAAATAGCAAGAACAAGGGCATGGCGTGTGCAAAATTGCAACAACAAATGTCTAGCGTGTGCAAAATAGCAAGAACAAATGCCTACCGTGTGCAAAATTGCAAAAACAAGGGCCTAGCGTGTGCAAAATTGCAAGAACAAGGGTCTAGCGTGTGCAAAATAGCAAGAACAAGGGCATAGCGTGTGCAAAATTGCAAGAAAAAGGGTCTAGCGTGTGCAAAATTGCAAGAACAAGGGCCTAGCGTGTGCAAAATTGAAAGAACAAGGGCCTAGCGTGTGCGAAATTGCAAGAACAAGGGCCTAGCGTGTGCGAAATAGCAAACACAAGGGCCTAGCGTGTGCAAAATTGCAAGAAAAAGGGCCTAGCGTGTGCAAAATTGCAAGAACAAGGGTCTAGCATGTGCAAAATTGCAAGAACAAGGGCCTAGCGTGTGCAAAATTGCAAGAACAAGGGCCTAGCGTGTGCAAAATTGCAAGAACAAGGGCCTAGCATGTGCAAAATAGCAAGAAGAAGGGCATAGCGTGTGCAAAATTGCAAGAACAAGGGTCTAGCGTATGCAAAATAGCAAGAACAAGGGCCTAGCGTGTGCGAAATTGCAAGAACAAGGATCTAGCGTGTGCAAAATAGCAAGAACAAGGGCCTAGTGTGTGCAAAATTGCAAGAACAAGGGCCTAGCGTGTACAAAATTGCAAGAACAAGGGCCTAGCGTGTGTGAAATTGCAAGAACAAGGGCCTAGCGTGTGCAAAATTGCAAGAACAAGGGCCTAGCGTGTGCAAAATAGCAAGAACAAGGGCCTAGCGTGTGCAAAATTGCAAGAACAAGGGTCTAGCGTGTGCAAAATTGCAAGAACAAGGGCCTAGCATTTGCAAAATTGCAAGAACAAGGGCCTAGCGTGTGTAAAATTGCAAGAACAAGGGCCTAGCGTGTGCAAAATTGCAAGAACAAGGGTCTAGCGTGTGCAAAATAGCAAGAACAAGGGCCTAGCGTGTGCGAAATTGCAAGAACAAGGGTCTAGTGTGTGCAAAATAGCAAGAACAAGGGCCTAGCGTGTGCAAAATTGCAAGAACAAGGGCCTAGCGTGTGCAAAATTGCAAGAACAAGGGCCTAGCGTGTGCAAGATTGCAAGAACAAGGGTCTAGCGTGTGCAAAATAGCAAGAACAAGGGCCTAGCGTGTGCAAAATTGCAAGAACAAGGGCCTAGCGTGTGCAAAATTGCAAGAACAAGGGCCTAGCGTGTGCAAAATTTCAAGAACAAGGGCCTAGCGTGTGCAAAATTGCGAGAACAAGGGCCTAGCGTGTGCAAAATTGCAAGAACTAGGGACTAGCGTGTGCAAAATTGCAAGAACAAGGGCCTAGCGTGTGCAAAATTGCAAGAACAAGGGCCTAGCGTGTGCAAAATTGCAAGAACAAGGGACTAGCGTGTGCAAAATAGCAAGAACAAGGGCCTAGCGTGTGCAAAATTGCAAGAACAAGGGCCTAGCGTGTGCAAAATTGCAAGAACAAGGGTCTAGCGTGTGCAAAATAGCGTGTGCAAAATTGCAAGAACAAGGGCCTAGCGTGTGCAAAATTGCAAGAACAAGAATCTAGCATGTGCAAAATAGCAAGAACAAGGGCCTAGCGTGTGCAAAGTTGCAAGAACAAGGGCCTAGCGTGTGCAAAATAGCAAGAACAAGGGCCTAGCGTGTGCAAAATTGCAAGAACAAGGGTCTAGCGTGTGCAAAATTGCAAGAACAAGGGCCTAGCGTGTGCAAAATTGCAAGAACAAGGGCCTAGCGTGTGCAAAATTGCAAGAACAAGGGTCTAGCGTGTGCAAAATTGCAAGAACAAGGGTCTAGCGTGTGCAAAATAGCAAGAGGAAGGGTCTAGCGTGTGCAAAATAGCAAGAACAAGGGCCTAGCGTGTGCAAAATTGCAAGAACAAGGGTCTAGCGTGTGCAAAATAGCAAGAACAAGGGCCTAGCGTGTGCAAACTTGCAAGAACAAGGGCCTAGCGTGTGCAAAATTGCTTGAACAAGGGCCAAGCGTGTGCAAAATTGCAAGAACAAGGGCCTAGCGTGTGCAAAATTGCAAGAACAAGGGCCTAGCGTGTGCAAGATTGCAAGAAAAAGGGTCTAGCGTGTGCAAAATAGCAAGAACAAGGCCCTAGCGTGGGCAAAATTGCAAGAACAAGGGCCTAGCGTGTGCAAAATTGCAAGAACAAGGGCCTAGCGTGTGCAAAATTGCAAGAACAAGGGTCTAGCATGTGCAAAATAGCAAGAACAAGGGCATAGCGTGTGCAAAATTGCAAGAACAAGACCTAGCATGTGCAAAATTGCAAGAACAAGTGCCTAGCGTGTGCGAAATAGCAAGAACAAGGGCCTAGCGTGTGCAAAATTGCAAGAACAAGGGCCTAGTGTGTGCAAAATTGCAAGAACAAGGGCCTAGCGTGTGCAAAATTGCAAGAACAAGGGCCTAGCGAATGCAAAATTGCAAGAACAAGAGCCTAGCGTGTGCAAAATTGCAAGAACAAGGGTCTAGCGTGTGCAAAATTGCAAGAACAAGGGCCTAGCATGAGCAAAATATCAAGAACAAGGGCCTAGCGTGTGCAAAATTGCAAGATCAAGGGCCTAGCGTATGCAAATTTGCAAGAACAAGGGCCTAGCGTATGCAAAATTGCAAGAACAAGAGCCTAGCGTGTGCAAAATTGCAAGAACAAGGGTCTAGCGTGTGCAAAATTGCAAGAACAAGGGCCTAGCGTGTGCAAAATTGCAAGAACAAGGGCCTAGCGTGTGCAAAATTGCAAGAACAAGGGCCTAGCGTGTGCAAAATTACAAGAACAAGAGCCTAGCGTGTGCAAAATTGCAAGAACAAGGGCCTAGCATGTGCAAAATTGCAAGAACAAGGGTCTAGCGTGTGCAAAATAGCAAGAACAAGGGCCAAGCGTGTGCAAACTTGCAAGAACAAGGGTCTAGCGTGTGCAAAATAGCAAGAAGAAGAGCCTAGCGTGTGCAAAATTGCAAGAACAAGCGCCTAGCATGTGCAAAATTGCAAGAACAAGGGTCTAGCGTGTGCAAAATAGCAAGAACAAGGGCCTAGCGTGTGCAAAATAGCAAGAACAAGGGCCTAGCGTGTGCAAAATTGCAAGAACAAGGGTCTAGCGTGTGCAAAATAGCAAGAGGAAGGGTCTAGCGTGTGCAAAATAGCAAGAACAAGGGCCTAGCGTGTGCGAAATTGCAAGAACAAGGGTCTAGCGTGTGCAAAATAGCAAGAACAAGGGCCTAGCGTGTGCAAAATTGCAAGAACAAGGGCCTAGCGTGTGCAAAATTGCTTGAACAAGGGCCAAGCGTGTGCAAAATTGCAAGAACAAGGGCCTAGCGTGTGCAAAAGTGCAAGAACAAGGGCCTAGCGTGTGCAAGATTGCAAGAAAAAGGGTCTAGCGTGTGCAAAATAGCAAGAACAAGGCCCTAGCGTGGGCAAAATTGCAAGAACAAGGGCCTAGCGTGTGCAAATTTGCAAGAACAAGGGCCTAGCGTGTGCAAAATTGCAAGAACAAGGGTCTAGCATGTGCAAAATAGCAAGAACAAGGGCATCGCGTGTGCAAAATTGCAAGAACAAGGGCCTAGCATGTGCAAAATTGCAAGAACAAGTGCCTAGCGTGTGCGAAATAGCAAGAACAAAGGCCTAGCGTGTGCAAAATTGCAAGAACAAGGGCCTAGTGTGTGCAAAATTGCAAGAACAAGGGCCTAGCGTGTGCAAAATTGCAAGAACAAGGGCCTAGCGAATGCAAAATTGCAAGAACAAGAGCCTAGCGTGTGCAAAATTGCAAGAACAAGGGTCTAGCGTGTGCAAAATTGCAAGAACAAGGGCCTAGCATGTGCAAAATATCAAGAACAAGGGCCTAGCGTGTGCAAAATTGCAAGATCAAGGGCCTAGCGTATGCAAAATTGCAAGAACAAGGGCCTAGCGTATGCAAAATTGCAAGAACAAGAGCCTAGCGTGTGCAAAATTGCAAGAACAAGGGTCTAGCGTGTGCAAAATTGCAAGAACAAGGGCCTAGCGTGTGCAAAATTACAAGAACAAGAGCCTAGCGTGTGCAAAATTGCAAGAACAAGGGCCTAGCATGTGCAAAATTGCAAAAACAAGGGTCTAGCGTGTGCAAAATAGCAAGAACAAGGGCCAAGCGTGTGCAAAATTGCAAGAACAAGGGTCTAGCGTGTGCAAAATAGCAAGAACAAGAGCCTAGCGTGTGCAAAATTGCAAGAACAAGGGCCTAGCATGTGCAAAATTGCAAGAACAAGGGTCTAGCGTGTGCAAAATAGCAAGAACAAGGGCCTAGCGTGTGCAAAATAGCAAGAACAAGGGTCTAGCGTGTGCAAAATAGCAAGAACAAGGGCCTAGCGTGTGCAAAATTGCAAGATCAAGGGCCTAGCGTATGCAAAATTTCAAGAACAAGGGCCTAGCGTATGCAAAATTGCAAGAACAAGAGCCTAGCGTGTGCAAAATTGCAAGAACAAGGGCCTAGCGTGTGCAACATTGCAAGAACAAGGGCCTAGCGTGTGCAAGAATGCAAGAACAAGGGTCTAGCGTGTGCAAAATAGCAAGAACAAGGCCCTAGCGTGGGCAAAATTTCAAGAACAAGGGCCTAGCGTGTGCAAAATTGCAAGAACAAGGGCCTAGCGTGTGCAAAATTCAAGAACAAAGGCCTAGCGTGTGCAAAATTGCAAGAACAAGGGCCTAGCGTGTGCTAAATTGCAAGAACAAGGGTCTACATGTGCAAAATAGCGTGTGCAAAATTGCAAGAACAAGGGCCTAGCGTGTGCAAAATTGCAAGAACAAGGGCCTAGCGTGTGCAAAATTGCAAGAACAAGGGCCTAGCTTGTGCAAAATTGCAAGAACAAGGGTCTAGCATGTGCAAAATAGCAAGAACAAGGGCATAGCGTGTGCAAAATTGCAAGAACAAGGGCCTAGCATGTGCAAAATTGCAAGAACAAGAGCCTAGCGTGTGCGAAATAGCAAGAAAAGGGGCCTAGCGTGTGCAAAATTGCAAGAACAAGGGCCTAGCGTGTGCAAAATTGCAAGAACAAGGGCCTAGTGTGTGCAAAATTGCAAGAACAAGGGCCTAGCGTGTGCAAAATTGCAAGAACAAGGGCCTAGTGTGTGCAAAATTGCAAGAACAAGGGCCTAGCGTGTGCAAAATTGCAAGAACAAGGGCCTAGCGAATGCAAAATTGCAAGAACAAGAGCCTAGCGTGTGCAAAATTGCAAGAACAAGAGTCTAGCGTGTGCAAAATTGCAAGAACAAGGGCCTAGCGTGTGCAAAATATCAAGAACAAGGGCCTAGCGTGTGCAAAATTGCAAGATCAAGGGCCTAGCGTATGCAAAATTGCAATAACAAGGGCCTAGCGTATGCAAAATTGCAAGAACAAGAGCCTAGCGTGTGCAAAATTGCAAGAACAAGGGTCTAGCGTGTGCAAAATTGCGAGAACAAGGGCCTAGCGTGTGCAAAATTGCAAGAACAAGGGCCTAGCGTGTGCAAAATTGCAAGAACAAGGGCCTAGCGTGTGCAAAATTACAAGAACAAGAGCCTAGCGTGTGCAAAATTGCAAGAACAAGGGCCTAGCATGTGCAAAATTGCAAGAACAAGGGTCTAGCGTGTGCAAAATAGCAAGAACAAGGGCCAAGCGTGTGCAAAATTGCAAGAACAAGGGTCTAGCGTGTGCAAAATAGCAAGAACAAGAGCCTAGCGTGTGCAAAATTGCAAGAACAAGGGCCTAGCATGTGCAAAATTGCAAGAACAAGGGTCTAGCTTGTGCAAAATAGCAAGAACAAGGGCCTAGCGTGTGCAAAATAGCAAGAACAAGGGTCTAGCGTGTGCAAAATAGCAAGAAGAAGGGCCTAGCGTGTGCAAAATTGCAAGATCAAGGGCCTAGCGTATGCAAAATTTCAAGAATAGGGGCCTAGCGTATGCAAAATTGCAAGAACAAGAGCATAGCGTGTGCAAAATTGCAAGAACAAGGGCCTAGCGTGTGCAAAATTGCAAGAACAAGGGCCTAGCGTGTGCAAGATTGCAAGAACAAGGGTCTAGCGTGTGCAAAATAGCAAGAACAAGGCCCTAGCGTGGGCAAAATTGCAAGAACAAGGGCCTATCGTGTGCAAAATTGCAAGAACAAGGGCCTAGCATGTGCAAATTTCAAGAACAAAGGCCTAGCGTGTGCAAAATTGCAAGAACAAGGGCCTAGCGTGTGCTAAATTGCAAGAACAAGGGTCTACATGTGCAAAATAGCGTGTGCAAAATTGCAAGAACAAGGGCCTAGCGTGTGCAAAATTGCAAGAACAAGGGCCTAGCGTGTGCAAAATTGCAAGAACAAGGGCCTAGCGTGTGCAGAATTGCAAGAACAAGGGTCTAGCATGTGCAAAATAGCAAGATTAAGGGCATAGCGTGTGCAAAATTGCAAGAACAAGGGCCTAGCATGTGCAAAATTGCAAGAACAAGGGCCTAGCGTGTGCGAAATAGCAAGAAAAGGGGCCTAGCGTGTGCAAAATTGCAAGAACAAGGGCCTAGCGTGTGCAAAATTGCAAGAACAAGGGCCTAGTGTGTGCAAAATTGCAAGAACAAGGGCCTAGCGTGTGCAAAATTGCAAGAACAAGGGCCTAGCGAATGCAAAATTGCAAGAACAAGAGCCTAGCGTGTGCAAAATTGCAAGAACAAGGGTCTAGCGTGTGCAAAATTGCAAGAACAAGGGCCTAGCGTGTGCAAAATATCAAGAACAAGGGCCTAGCGTGTGCAAAATTGCAAGATCAAGGGCCTAGCGTATGCAAAATTGCAAGAACAAGGGCCTAGCGTGTGCAAAATTGCAGGAAAAAGAGCCTAGCGTGTGCAAAATTGCAAGAACAAGGGCCTAGCGTGTGCAAAATTGCAAGAACAAGGGCCTAGCATGTGCAAAATTGCAAGAACAAGGGTCTAGCGTGTGCAAAATAGTGTGTGCAAAATTGCAAGAACAAAGGCCTAGCGTGTGCAAAATTGCAACAACAAGGGCCTAGCGTGTGCAAATTTGCAAGAACAAGGGCCTAGCGTGTGCGAAATAGCAAGAAAAGGGGCCTAGCGTGTGCAAAATTGCAAGAACAAGGGCCTAGCGTGTGCAAAATTGCAAGAACAAGGGCCTAGTGTGTGCAAAATTGCAAGAACAAGGGCCTAGCGTGTGCAAAATTGCAAGAACAAGGGCCTAGTGTGTGCAAAATTGCAAGAACAAGGGCCTAGCGTGTGCAAAATTGCAAGAACAAGGGCCTAGCGAATGCAAAATTGCAAGAACAAGAGCCTAGCGTGTGCAAAATTGCAAGAACAAGAGTCTAGCGTGTGCAAAATTGCAAGAACAAGGGCCTAGCGTGTGCAAAATATCAAGAACAAGGGCCTAGCGTGTGCAAAATTGCAAGATCAAGGGCCTAGCGTATGCAAAATTGCAATAACAAGGGCCTAGCGTATGCAAAATTGCAAGAACAAGAGCCTAGCGTGTGCAAAATTGCAAGAACAAGGGTCTAGCGTGTGCAAAATTGCGAGAACAAGGGCCTAGCGTGTGCAAAATTGCAAGAACAAGGGCCTAGCGTGTGCAAAATTGCAAGAACAAGGGCCTAGCGTGTGCAAAATTACAAGAACAAGAGCCTAGCGTGTGCAAAATTGCAAGAACAAGGGCCTAGCATGTGCAAAATTGCAAGAACAAGGGTCTAGCGTGTGCAAGATTGCGAGAACAAGGGCATAGCGTGTGCAAAATTGCAAGAACAAGGGCCTAGCATGTGCAAAATTGCAAGAACAAGGGCCTAGCGTGTGCGAAATAGCAAGAAAAGGGGCCTAGCGTGTGCAAAATTGCAAGAACAAGGGCCTAGCGTGTGCAAAATTGCAAGAACAAGGGCCTAGTGTGTGCAAAATTGCAAGAACAAGGGCCTAGCGTGTGCAAAATTGCAAGAACAAGGGCCTAGTGTGTGCAAAATTGCAAGAACAAGGGCCTAGCGTGTGCAAAATTGCAAGAACAAGGGCCTAGCGAATGCAAAATTGCAAGAACAAGAGCCTAGCGTGTGCAAAATTGCAAGAACAAGAGTCTAGCGTGTGCAAAATTGCAAGAACAAGGGCCTAGCGTGTGCAAAATATCAAGAACAAGGGCCTAGCGTGTGCAAAATTGCAAGATCAAGGGCCTAGCGTATGCAAAATTGCAAGAACAAGGGCCTAGCGTGTGCAAAATTGCAGGAAAAAGAGCCTAGCGTGTGCAAAATTGCAAGAACAAGGGCCTAGCGTGTGCAAAATTGCAAGAACAAGGGCCTAGCATGTGCAAAATTGCAAGAACAAGGGTCTAGCGTGTGCAAAATAGCGTGTGCAAAATTGCAAGAACAAAGGCCTAGCGTGTGCAAAATTGCAACAACAAGGGCCTAGCGTGTGCAAATTTGCAAGAACAAGGGCCTAGCGTGTGCAAAATTGCAAGAACAAGGGTCTAGCATCTGCAAAATAGCAAGAACAAGGGCATAGCGTGTGCAAAATTGCAAGAACAAGGGCCTAGCATGTGCAAAATTGCAAGAACAAGGGTCTAGCGTGTGCAAAATAGCAAGAACAAGAGCCTAGCGTGTGCAAAATTACAAAAACAAGGGCCTAGCTTGTGCAAAATTGCAAGAACAAGGGTCTAGCGTGTGCAAAATAGCAAGAACAAGGGCATAGCGTGTGCAAAATTGCAAGAACAAGGGTCTAGCGTGTGCAAAATTGCAAGAACAAGGGCCTAGCGTATGCAAAATTGCGAGAACAAGGGCCTAGCGTGTGCAAAATTGCAAGAACGAGGGCCTAGCTTGTGCAAAATTGCAAGAACAAGGGCCTAGCGTGTGCAAAATTGCAAAAACAAGGGTCTAGCGTGTGCAAAATTGCACAAACAGGGGCCTAGCGTGTGCAAAATTGCAAGAACAAGGGCCTAGCGTGTGCAAAATTACAAGAACAAGAGCCTAGCGTGTGCAAAATTGCAAGAAGAAGGGCCTAGCATGTGCAAAATTGCAAGAACAAGGGTCTAGCGTGTGCAAAATAGCGTGTGCAAAATTGCAAGAACAAGGGCCTAGCGTGTGCAAAATTGCAACAACAAGGGCCTAGCGTGTGCAAATTTGCAAGAACAAGGGCCTAGCGTGTGCAAAATTGCAAGAACAAGGGTCTAGCATCTGCAAAATAGCAAGAACAAGGGCATAGCGTATGCAAAATTGCAAGAACAAGGGCCTAGCATGTGCAAAATTGCAAGAACAAGGGTCTAGCGTGTGCAAAATAGCAAGAACAAGGGCCTGGCGTGTGCGAAACTGCAAGAACAAGGGTCTAGCGTGTGCAAAATAGCAGGAACAAAGGCCTAGCGTGTGCAAAATTGCAAGATCAAGGGCCTAGCGTATGCAAAATTGCAAGAACAAGGGCCTAGCGTATGCAAAATAGCAAGAACAAGAGCCTAGCGTGTGCAAAATTGCAAGAACAAGGGTCTAGCGTGTGCAAAATTGCAAGAACAAGGGCCTAGCGTGTGCAAAATTACAAGAACAAGAGCCTAGCGTGTGCAAAATTGCAAGAACAAGGGCCTAGCATGTGCAAAATTGCAAGAACAAGGGTCTAGCGTGTGCAAAATAGCAAGAACAAGGGCCAAGCGTGTGCACAATTGCAAGAACAAGGATCTAGCGTGTGCAAAATAGCAAGAACAAGAGCCTAGCGTGTGCAAAATTACAAGAACAAGGGCCTAGCATGTGCAAAATTGCAAGAACAAGGGTCTAGCGTGTGCAAAACAGCAAGAACAAGGGCCTAGCGTGTGCAAAATAGCAAGAACAAGGGTCTAGCATGTGCAAAATAGCAAGAACAAGGGCCTAGCGTGTGCAAAATTGCAAGATCAAGGGCCTAGCGTATGCAAAATTTCAAGAACAAGGGCCTAGCGTATGCAAAATTGCAAGAACAAGAGCCTAGCGTGTGCAAAATTGCAAGAACAAGGGTCTAGCGTGTGCAAAATTGCAAGAACAAGGGCCTAGCGTGTGCAAAATTACAAGAACAATAGCCTAGCATGTGCAAAATTGCAAGAACAAGGGTCTAGCGTGTGAAAAATAGCAAGAACAAGGGCCAAGCGTGTGCAAAATTGCAAGAACAAGGGTCTAGCGTGTGCAAAATAGCAAGAACAAGAGCCTAGCGTGTGCAAAATTACAAAAACAAGGGCCTAGCGTGTGCAAAATTGCAAGAACAAGGATGTAGCGTGTGCAAAATAGCAAGAACAAGGACATAGCGTGTGCAAAATTGCAAGAACAAGGGTCTAGCGTGTGCAAAATTGCAAGAACAAGGGCCTAGCGTATGCAAAATTGCGAGAACAAGGGCCTAGCGTGTGCAAAATTGCAAGAACGAGGGCCTAGCTTGTGCAAAATTGCAAGAACAAGGGCCTAGCGTGTGCAAAATTGCAAGAACAAGGGTCTAGCGTGTGCAAAATTGCACAAACAGGGGCCTAGCGTGTGCAAAATTGCAAGAACAAGGGCCTAGCGTGTGCAAAATTACAAGAACAAGAGCCTAGCGTGTGCAAAATTGCAAGAAGAAGGGCCTAGCATGTGCAAAATTGCAAGAACAAGGGTCTAGCGTGTGCAAAATAGAGTGTGCAAAATTGCAAGAACAAGGGCCTAGCGTGTGCAAAATTGAAACAACAAGGGCCTAACGTGTGCAAATTTGCAAGAACAAGGGCCTAGCGTGTGCAAAATTGCAAGAACAAGGGTCTAGCATCTGCAAAATAGCAAGAACAAGGGCATAGCGTATGCAAAATTGCAAGAACAGGGGCCTAGCATGTGCAAAATTGCAAGAACAAGGGTCTAGCGTGTGCAAAATAGCAAGAACAAGGGCCTGGCGTGTGCGAAATTGCAAGAACAAGGGTCTAGCGTGTGCAAAATAGCGAAAGCAAAGGCCTAGCGTGTGCAAATTTGCAAGAACAAAGGCCTAGCGTGTGCAAAATTGCAAGAACAAGAGCCTAGCGTGTGCAAAATTGCAAGAGCAAGGGCCTAGCGTGTGTAAAATTGCAAGAACAAGGGCCTAGCGTGTGCAAAATAGCAAGAACAAGGGCCTAGCGTGTACAAAATTGCAAGAACAAGGGTCTAGCGTGTGCAAAATAGCAAGAATAAGGCCTAGCGTGTGCAAAATTGCAAGAACAAGGGCCTAGCGTGTGCAAAATTGCAAGAACAAGGGTCTAGAGTGTGCAAAATAGCGTGTGCAAAATTGCAAGAACAAGGCTCTAGCGTGTGCAAAATAGCAAGAACAAGGGTCTAGCGTGTGCAAATTTGCAAGAAAAAGGGCCTAGCGTGTGCAAAATTGCAAGAACAAGGGTCTAGCATGTGCAAAATAGCAAGAACAAGGGTCTAGCGTGTGCAAAATAGCAAGAACAAGGGCCTGGCGTGTGCGAAATTGCAAAAACAAGGGTCTAGCGTGTGCAAAATAGCAGGAACAAGGGCCTAGCGTGTGCAAATTTGCAAGAACAAAGGCCTAGCGTGTGCAAAATTGCAAGAATAAGGGCCTAGCGTGTGCAAAATTGCAAGAGCAAGGGCCTAGCGTGTGTAAAATTGCAAGAACAAGGGCCTAGCTTGTGCAAAATAGCAAGAATAAGGCCTAGCGTGTGCAAAATTGCAAGAACAAGGGCGTAGCGTCTGCAAAATTGCAGGAACAAGGGTCTAGAGTGTGCAAAATAGCGTGTGCAAAATTGCAAGAACAAGGCTCTAGCGTGTGCAAAATAGCAAGAACAAGGGCCTAGCGTGTGCAAAATTGCAAGATCAAGGGCTTAGCGAATGCAAAATTGCAAGAACAAGGGCCTAGCGTATGCAAAATTGCAAGAACAAGAGCCTAGCGTGTGCAAAATTGCAAGAACAAGGGCCTAGCATGTGCAAAATTGCAAGAACAAGGGTCTAGCGTGTGCAAAATAGCAAGAACAAGGGCCAAGCGTGTGCAAAATTGCAAGAACAAGGGTCTAGCGTGTGCAAAATAGCAAGAACAAGAGCCTAGCGTGTGCAAAATTGCAAGAACAAGGGCCTAGCATGTGCAAAATTGCAAGAACAAGGGTCTAGCGTGTGCAAAATAGCAAGAACAAGGGCCTAGCGTGTGCAAAATAGCAAGAACAAGGGTCTAGCATGTGCAAAATACCAAGAACAAGGGCCTAGCGTGTGCAAAATTGCAAGATCAAGGGCCTAGCGTATGCAAAATTTCAAGAACAAGGGCCTAGCGTATGAAAAATAGCAAGAACAAGAGCCTAGCGTGTGCAAAATTGCAAGAACAAGGGTCTAGCGTGTGCAAAATTGCAAGAACAAGGGCCTAGCGTGTGCAAACTTACAAGAACAAGAGCCTAGCGTGTGCAAAATTGCAAGAACAAGGGCCTAGCATGTGCAAAATTGCAAGAACAAGGGTCTAGCGTGTGCAAAATAGCAAGAACAAGGGCCAAGCGTGTGCAAAATTGCAAGAACAAGGGTCTAGCGTGTGCAAAATAGCAAGAACAAGAGCCTAGCGTGTGCAAAATTGCAAGAACAAGGGCCTAGCATGTGCAAAATTGCAAGAACAAGGGTCTAGCGTGTGCAAAATAGCAAGAACAAGGGCCTAGCGTGTGCAAACTTGCAAGAACAAGGGCCTAGCGTGTGCAAAATTGCAAGAACAAGGGTCTAGCGTGTGCAAAATTGCAAGAACAAGGGCCTAGCAAGTGCAAAATTGCAAGAACAAGGGCCTAGCGTGTGCAAAATTGCAAGAACAAGAGCCTAACGGGTGCAAAATTGAAAGAACAAGGGCCTAGCATGTGCAAAATTGCAAGAACAAGGGTCTAGCGTGTGCAAAATAGCAAGAACATGTTGAGTGATGCTACCATTCGTATTCACGTCTGTCTGCCTCCCATCATATGTTCGTGCGTTGCATGCGTGTTGTGAGTGTGTGCAGAAATTTGTTTTTTGTGCGGTTTGGTTTTTCTGAGTGTGTGTGTGTGTGAATGTTATTTGGCTTGAGCAGATATCTGAAGTGACTCCTCTGCTCAAGAGCTTTCCGAGGAACCAAGTATCGCTTCAATCGGAGCACGAACAAGAAAGTTACGAACGTTGGAGTTCGTATGCTTTTGATATTTGGTTGTGGTGACTATGGGAAGTTGTGGGGTTGACTCAATATGGGGTACAGACTTTTGAGGGTTGGGAAATTCGTCTTTTCTACTGTAGTTGCTGCCAAATGGTTGGGAGAAACCAAACCAGGCTGGCAAGTGTGGCCAAGTTGGGTTGAGGTGGATTGTGGAGGTTGGGATAGTGACAAAGGTCAAAGTTGGGTTGCCTATGGGGAAGGGAATTGTATGGCATGGGGTTTCCTTGGTTGGGGACTCTCTTGGGACCTTCCCTCTCGTCCTCCTCATCCCTTCCACCTGGTTTAGTGCTACTCCAATTCTCTTGTGTGAACTTTGTGATTGAGTTAAGATTCTATGGCAGCATACCCCCTAGTGCGCCGAAATTTATAGCTCAAGTAATACTTCATCTTTTTGCATGATTCAACTTGGGAATTGTAGCCACGGAGTAGAGCTACATCATATTCGAGTTTTATGAAGTTTTGACTGTGGACTTTTTGTAGACGGCGTTTCTTGTGAACTCGAATTTTCTGTTCAGAAACTAGGCCCAACGATGTTGAGATATTTTGGCTACTAATCTTCATAGACTCCGTCCTCAGTCTCTAACAAGTGGTATCAAAGCTGATTAAGGACTTTGTGGAGAGTCTACTGAAGTGTGAAGACCCTCATAGACCCACCATGGCCTGTGGGCATGCCTAAGTGGAGTTCTGGAGGTTGGATGTGACTTCCGCTAAGGGGAAACTCTGCCGAAATTTTGTTGGCGCCGACACTTGTGAAGATTGTGTGGATCTACATTTTGACCAGCAAAAGGGGGAGCTGAAACCTCTGATTGGGAGCAGAGGAGATGAATCAAGGGAGTGGAGATGCAGCTGAGAAGAGGAGTGAACCGCCACCATCCAAGATCGAAGCTTTGGATGGCTCCAACTATGAGGAATGGAGTGGGCGGATGCGGAGCGCCTTCAAGCGCTACAATCTACTGAAAATTGCAATGGGAGAGGAGAAGATGCCGGGGGAAGGAGATGCCCGCGATCGGTGGATTGAGAAGAGCGCGGTGCTGTACGACCTCATCCTCCAATCGGTCAACAACGACATGTTCCAGCACATCAAAGATTTGGTGGAGTTGGATGATTCCGGACCAAAGGCATGGAAGCTGCTACGCAACGTGATTCAGCCCAACACGCTGCCGATGGTGATTGTGTTGGAGAAGGAGTTCGCTGCCCTCTCCATGAAGGAGTTCTCTATGCGAGGATGGCAGCGGTGGGCAGCGAAGTGTCGCAGATGCAACAGTGCACCAAGATCATCTCGGTGCTCGACAACTCGTGGGACAACCTCATCCCCACCCTCAACGTTCAGCAGGACAAATGGACGCCTGAGTGGCTACGGCAGCAGATTCTGCAAGAGGACTTCCGCAGGCGCCACACGAGAGGTGGTGCTGCAAACAAAACTGCTGAGGGGTATGGAGCTGCAGGAGGCAGCAGAGGAAGAGGGGGAGGGAGAGGCCGAGGCCGTGGGAGAGGCTTTGGCAGAGGGAGAGGCCGAGGTGACTACAATGAGGGGCATGGGAGCTCTGGTGGCAGGGGGAGCACCCGAATGGAGGGTGCGTGCTGGTACTGCAAGAAGGCTAGACACCCGTGGTTCAAGTGTTTCAGCCGGCCTGAGGGATGGGCCCCTCCAGGCATGAAGCCGCCAAGTGGTGAACGTGCACGCGGTGGCGCTGTGCAAGGATCAGGTGCACAAGGTGATGGTGCACAAGGTAAAGCCGACCCTGGGATGTTCCTCATAGTTGAGGATGTGCAAGGGAGTGGGGGTGATGTGGGTTCAGTTGGAAAGGTTGTGATGCACCCCCTCACTCACTGGGTGATCGATTCAGGTTGCACGAGTCATATGACCCCACGGGCAGATTTGCTTGATGAGGTAAAACCTCCTGGGAAGATCAAGTTTGTGGCTGCCGCTTCAGGTGCTTTGCTCCCTGTGATTGGTGTTGAGAATGCTAAGGTGATGGGAGCCAATGGAGAGCTTGTGGGGCTTGGGAATGTGCTGTTGGTTGAAGGTTTGTCCGCTAACCTTCTTTCTGTGCGCCGGCTGCAGAAGAGCAAGGCTGAAGTTACCTTCGGCCCAACCAGCTGCCGTGCAAAGCTTGGGAAGATGCTGCTGTGGAACTTGGAGGAGAAGAGCAGCTGCATCAAGGACCTGTGGCAGCTGCCCATCATCCCTTGGAAGGGGAAACCACCAGCAACAGCAAAGGCAACGGGAGCGGCTAAAGCAACTGCGGGAGGAGAGGAGTCTGCACCAACTGCTGCGGCCATAGTTCTTGCTATTTTGCACACGCTAGGCTCTTGTTCTTGCAATTTTGCACACCCTAGGCCCTTGTTATTGCATTTTCCCCCATGCTAGGCATTTCGTATTGCTATTTTGCACATGCTAGGCCCTTGTTTTTGCAATTTTGCACACGCTAGGCCCTTGTTCTTGCTATTTTGCACACGCTAGGCCCTTGTTCTTGCTATTTTGCACACGCTAGTCCCTTGTTATAGCAATTTAACACATGCTAGGCCCTTGTTCTTGTAATAGTGCACTCGCTAGGCCCTTGTTCTTGCAATTTTGCAAATGCTAAGCCCTTGTTCTTGCAATTTTGCACACGCTAGGACCTTGTTCTTGCAATTTTGCACTCGCTAGGCCCTTGTTCTTGCAATTTTGCATATGCTAGGCCCTTGTTCTTGCAATTTTGCACTCACTAGGCCCTTGTTCTTGCTATTTTGCACATACTAGGCCCTTTTTCTTGCTATTTTGCACACGCTAGGCCCTTGTTCTTGCAATTTTGCACATGCTAGTCCCTTGTTCTTGCTATTTTGAACTCGCTAGGCCCTTGTTCTTGCAATTTTGCACACGCTAGGCCCTTGTTCTTGCAATTTTGCACGTGCTTGGCTCTTGTTCTTGCAATATTGCACGCTTAAGTCCCTTGTTATAGCAATTTTGCGCACGCTAGGCCCTTGTTCTTGCAATAGTGCACTCGCTAGGCCCTTGTTCTTGCAATTTTGCACACGCTAGGCCCTTGTTCTTGCTGTTTTGCACACGCTAGGCCCTTGTTCTTGCAAGATTGCACACGCTAGGCCCTTGTTCTTGCAATTTTGCATACGCTAGGCCCTTGTTATTGCAAGTTTCGACATGCTAGGTAATTCTTATTGCTATTTTGCACATGCTAGGATTTTGTTCTTGCAATTTTGCACTCGCTAGGCCCTTGTTCTTCCAATTTTGCACATGCTAAGCCCTTGTTCTTTCAATTTTGCACACGCTAGGACCTTGTTCTTGCAATTTTGCACATGCTAGGCCCTTGTTCTTGCAATTTTACATCTGCTAGGCCCTTGTTCTTGCAATATTGCACTCGCTAGGCCCTTGTTTTTGCTATTTTGCACATGCTAGGCCCTTTTTCTTGCTATTTTGCACACGGTAGACCCTTGTTCTTGCAATTTTGCAAACGCTAGGCCCTTGTTCTTGCAATTTTGCACACGCTAGTCCCTTGTTCTTGGTATTTTGCACTCGCTAGGCCCTTGTTCTTGCAATTTTGCACTCGCTAGGCCCTTGTTCTTGCAATTTTGCACTCGCTAGACCCTTGTTCTTGCAATTTTGCACTCGCTAGGCCCTTGTTCTTGCAATTTTGCACGCGCTAGGCCCTTGTTCTTGCAATATTGCACGCTTAACTCCCTTGTTATATCAATTTTGCACATGCTAGGCCCTTGTTCTTGCAATAGTGCACTCGCTAGGCCCTTGTTCTTGCAATTTTGCACACACTAGGTCTTTGTTCTTGCTATTTTGCACACGCTAGGCCCTTGTTCTTGCAAATCTGCATACGCTAGGCCCTTGTTCTTGCTATTTTGCACACGCTAGGCCCTTGTTCTTGCAATTTTGCACACGCTAGGCCCTTGTTCTTGCAATTTTGCATACGCTAGGCGGTTGTTTTGTAATTTTGCACCGGCTAGGCCCTTTGTCTTGCTATTTTGCACACGCTAGTCCCTTGTTCTTGCAAGTTTGCACACGCTAGGCCCTTGTTCTTGCAATTTTGCACACGCTAGGACCTTGTTCTTGCAATTTTGCATTCGCTAGGCCCTTGTTTTTGCAATTTTGTATATGCTAGGACCTTGTTCTTGCAATTTTGCACTCGCTAGGTCCTTGTTCTTGCTGTTTTGCACATATTATGCCCTTTTTCTTGCTATTTTGCAGATGGTAAACCCTTTTTCTTGCAATTTTGTACACGATAGGCCTTTGTTCTTGCAATTTTGAACACGCTAGTCCCTTGTTCTTGGTATTTTGCACTCGCTAGGCTTTGGTTCTTGCAATTTTGCACGCGCTAGGCCCTTGTTCTTGCTATATTGCACTCTTAATTCCCTTCTTATAGCAATTTTGCACACGCTAGGCCCTTGTTCTTGCAATAGTGCACTCGCTGGCCCTTATTCTTGCAATTTTGCACACGCTAGGCCTTTGTTCTTGCTATTTTGCACACGCTATGCCCTTGTTCTTGCAATTTTGCACATCCTAGGCACTTGCTCTTGCAATTTTGCATACGCTAGGCCCTTGTTCTTGTAATTTTGCACTGGCTAGGCCCTTGTTCTTGCAATTTTGCACACGCTAGGCCCTTGTTCTTGCTATTTTGCACACGCTAGGCCCTTGTTCTTGCAATTTTGCATATGCTAGGCCCTTGTTCTTGCAATTTTGCACTCGCTAGGCCCTTGTTCCTGCTATTTTGCACATACTAGGCCTCTTTTCTTGCTATTTTGCGGACAATGGACCCTTGTTCTTGCAATTTTGCACACGAAAGGCCCTTGTTCTTTCAATTTTGAGCACGCTAGGCCCTTGTTCTTGCAATTTTGCACACGCTAGGCCCTTGTTCTTGCGAGTTTGCACACACTAGGCCCTTGTTCTTGCAATTTTGCACACACTAGGCCCTTGTTATTGCAATTTTCCACATACTAGGCATTTGTTTTTGCTATTTTGCACACGCTAGGATCTTGTTCTTGCAATTTTGCACTCGCTAGGCCCTTGTTTTCTTGCAATTTTGCACATGCTAAGCCCTTGTTCTTGCAATTTTACACACGCTAGGACCTTGTTCTTGCAATTTTGCATTCACTAGGCCCTTGTTCTTGCAATTTTGCATATGCTAGGCCTTTGTTCTTGCAATTTTGCACTCGCTAGGCCCTTCTTCCTGCTATTTTGCACATGCTAGGCCCTTTTTCTTGCTATTTTGCAGACGGTAGACCCTTATTCTTGCCATTTTGCACACGCTAGGTCCTTGTTTTTGCAATTTTGCAAACGCTAGGCCCTTATTCTTTCAATTTTGCATACGCTAGGCCCTTGTTCTTTCTTTTCTGCACATGCTAGGCCTTTGTTCTCGCAGTTTTGCATACGCTAGGCCCTTGTTCTTGCAATTTTGCATACGCTAGGCCCTCGTTCTTTTAATCTTGCACGGGCTAGGCCCTTATTCTTGCTATTTTGAACACGCTAGGCCCTTGTTCTAGCTATTTTGCACACGCTAGGCCCTGGTTCTTGCAAGTTTGCACTCGCTAGGCCCTTGTTCTTGCAATTTTGCACACGCTAGGCCCTTGTTCTTGCAATTTTGCACACGCTAAGACCTTGTTCTTGCAATTTTGCACTCGCTAGGCCCTTGTTCTTGCAATTTTGCACATGCTAAGCCCTTGTTCTTGCAATCTTGCACACGCTAGGACCTTGTTCTTGCAATTTTGCACTCGCTAGGCCCTTGTTCCTGCAATTTTGCATATGCTTGGCCCTTGTTCTTGCAATTTTGCACTCACTAGGCCCTTGTTCTTGCTATTTTGCAGACGGTAGACCCTTGTTCTTGCTATTTTGCACACGCTAGGCCCTTGTTCTTGCAATTTTGCACACGCTAGTCCCTTGTTCTTGCTATTTTGCACTCGCTAGGCCCTTGTTCTTGAAATTTTGCACAAGCTAGGCCCTTGTTCTTGCAATTTTGCACACGCTAGTCCCTTGTTCTAGCTATTTTGCACTCGCTAGGCCCTTGTTCTTGTAATTGTGCACACGCTAGGCCCTTGTTCTTGCAATTTTGCACGTGCTAGGCTCTTGTTCTTGCAATATTGCACACTTAAGTCCCTTGTTATAGCAATTTTGCACACGCTAGGCCCTTGTTCTTGCAATAGTGCACTCGCTAGGCCCTTGTTCTTGCAATTTTGCACGCGCTAGGCCCTTGTTCTTGCTATTTTGCACACGCTAGGCCCTTGTTCTTGCAAGTTTGTACACGCTAGGACCTTGTTCTTGCAATTTTGCAAAAACTAGGCCCTTGTTCTTGCAAATTTGCACATCCTAGGTCCTTGTTCTTATAATTTTGCATAGGCTAGGCCCTTGTTCTTGCAATTTTGCACACGCTAGGCCCTTGATATTGCAATTTTCCACATGCTAGGCATTTGTTATTGCTATTTTGCACACGCTAGGCCCTTGTTCTTGCAATTTTGGACATGCTAGGCCTTTGTTCTTGCTATTTTGCATCCGCTAGGCCCTTGTTCTTGCAATTTAGCACACGCTAGGCCCTTGTTTTTGCAATTTTGCAGATGCTAGGCCCTTGTTCTTGCTAGTTTGCACATGCTAGGCCCTTGTTCTTGCAATTTTGCACATGCTAGGCCCTTGTTCTTGCAATTTTGTTCACGCTAGGCCCTTCTTCTTGCAATTTTGCACACGCTAGACCCTTGTTCGTGCAATTTTGGACACGCTAGGCCCTTGTTCTTACTATTTTGCACACACTAGGCCCATGTCTTGCAAGTTTGCACACGCTAGGCCCTTCTTGTTGCAAGTTTGCACACGCTAGGCTCTTGTTTTTGCAATTTTGGACACTCTAGGCCCTTGTTCTTGCTATTTTGCACATGCTAGGCCCTTGTTCATGCTCTTTTGCACATGCTAGGCCTTGTTCTTGGAAATTTGCACGCGCTAGGCCCTTGTTTTTGTAATTTTGCACACGCTAAGCCCTTGTTCTTGCTATTTTGCACATGCTAGGCCCTTGTTCTTGCAATTTTGCACACACTAGGCCCTTGTTCTTGTAATTTTGCACACGCTAGGCCCTTGTTCTTGCTATTTTGCACACGCTAGGCCCTTGTTCTTGAAATTTTGCACGCGCTAGGCCCTTGTTCTTGCAAGTTTTTACACGCTAGGCCCTTGTTAAAATGTTGCACACGCTACGCTCTTGTTCTTGCTAATTTGCACACGTTAGGCCCTTGTTCTTGCTATTTTGCACATGCTAGGCCCTTGTTCTAGCAATTTTGCACACGCTAGGCCCTTGGTCTTGCAATTTTGCACACAATAGGCCCTTGTTCTTGCTGTTTTGCACACCCTAGGCCCTTGTTCTTGCTATTTTGCACACGCTAGGCCCTTGTTCTTACAATTTTGCACGCGCTAGGCCCTTGTTCTTGCTGTTTTGCACACCCTATGCCCTTGTTCTTGCTATTTTCCACATGCTAGGCCCTTGTTCTTGCAATTTTGCCCACAATAGGCCCTTGTTCTTGGAATTTTGCACACGCTAGGCCCTTGTTCTTATAATTTTGCACATGCTAGGCCCTTGTTCTTGCTATTATGCACACGCTAGGCCCTTGTTCTTGCAATTTTGCACACACTAGGATCTTGTTCTTGCTAGTTTGCACACGCTAGGCCCTTGTTCTTGCAATTTTTGCACACGCTAGGCCCATGTTCTTACTATTTTGCACACACTAGGCCCATGTTCTTGCAAGTTTGCACACGCAAGGCCCTTGTTGTTGCAATTTTGCACACGTTAGGCTTTTGTTTTTGCAATTTTGGACACTCTAGGCCCTTGTTCTTCCTATTTTGCACATGCTAGGCCCTTGGTCATGCTCTTTTGCACATGCTAGGCCTTGTTCTTGGAATTTTGCACGCGCTAGGCCCTTATTCTTGCTATTTTGCACACGCTAAGCCCTAGTTCTTGCTATTTTGCACATGCTAGGCCCTTGTTCTTGCAATTTTGCACACACTAGGCCCTTGTTCTTGTAATTTTGCACACGCTAGGCCCTTTTTCTTGCTATTTTGCACATGCTAGGCCCTTGTTCTTGAAATTTTGCACACGCTAGGCCCTTGTTCTTGCAAGTTTTTACACGCTAGGCCCTTGTCAAAATGTTGCACACGCTACGCTCTTGTTCTTGATAATTTGCACACGCTAGGCCCTTGTTCTTGCTATTTTGCACATGCTAGGCCCTTGTTCTAGCAATTTTGCACACGCTAGGCCCTTGTTCTTACAATTTTGCACTCGCTAGGCCTTTGTTCTTGGTGTTTTGCACACGCTAGGCCCTTGTTCTTGCTATTTTCCACATGCTAGGCCCTTGTTCTTGCAATTTTGCACACGCTAGGCCCTTGTTCTTGGAATTTTGCACACGCTAGGCCCTTGTTCTTAAATTTTTGCACATGCTAGGCCTTTGTTCTTGCTATTTTGCACATGCTAGGCCCTTGTTCTTGCATTTTTGCACACGCTAGGCCCTTGTTCTTGCAATTTTGCACACACTAGGATCTTGTTCTTGCTAGTTTGCACACGCTAGGCCCATGTTCTTGCAATTTTTGCACACGCTAGGCCCTTGTTCTTGCTATTTTGCACACGCTAGGCCCTTGTTCTTGCAATTTTGGACACGCTAGGCCCTTGTTGTTAAAATTTCGCACACGCTAGGCTCTTGTTCTTGCAATTCTGCAGACGCTAGGCCCTTGTTCTTGCAATTTTGCACATGCTAGGCCCCTGTTTTTGGAATTTTGCACATGCTAGGCCCTTGTTCTTGTAAATTTGCACACGCTAGGCCTTTGTTCTTGCTAGTTTGCACATGCTAGGCCCTTGTTCTTGCAATTCTGCACACGCTAGTCCCTTATTCTTGCTATTTTGCACACGCTACGCCCTTGTTTTTGCAATTTTAAACATACTAGGCTCTTCTTCTTGCAAATTTACACACGCTAGGCCCTTGTTCTTGCAATTTTGCACACGCTAGGCCCTTGTTCTTGCTATTTTGCACACGCTAGGCCCTTGTTTTTGCTTTTTTGCACACACTAAGCCGTGATTCTTGCAATTTTGCACATGCTAGGCCCTTGTTCTTGCAATTTTAAAGACGCTAGGCCCTTGTTCTTGAAATTTTGCACACGGTAGGCCCTAGTTCTTGCAATTTTGCACATGCTAGGCCCTTGTTCTTTCTATTTTGCACACGCTAGGACCTTGTTCTTGCAATTTGGCACTCGCTAGGCCCTTCTTCTTGCAATTTTGCACACACTAGGCCCTTTTTCTTGCAATTTTGCACACGCTAGGCCCTTGTTCTTTCTATTTTGCACATGCTAGGCCCTTGTTCTTGCTATTTTGGACATGCTAGGCCCTTGTTCTTGCAATTTTGCACTCGTTAGGCTCTTGTTCTTGCTATTTTGCACATGCTAGGCCCTTAGTCTTGCAATTTTGCACATTCTGGGCCCTTGTTCTTGCAATTTTGCACACGCTAGGCCCTTGTTCTTGCAATTTTGCACACGCTAGGCCCAGGTTCTTGCAATTTTGCACACGCTAAGCCCTTGTTCTTGCAATTTTGCACATGCAAGGCCCTTGTTCTTGCAATTTTGCAAACGCTAGGACCTTAATCTTGCAATTTTGCACTCTTTAGGCCCTTGTTCTTGCAATTTTGCACATGCTAGGCCCTTGTTCTTGCAATTTTGCACTCGCTAGGCCCTTGTTCTTGCTATTTTGCACATGCTAGGCCCTTTTTCTTGCTATTTTGCACACGCTAGGACCTTGTTCTTGCAATTTTTCTAACGCTAGGCCCTTGTTCTTGCAATTTTGCACTCGCTAGGCCCTTGTTCTTGCTATTTTGCACATGCTAGGCTTTTGCTCTTGCTATTTTGCACACGCTAGGCCCTTGTTCTTCCAATTTTGCACATGCTAGGCCCTTCTTCTTGCAATTTTGCACACGCTAGGCCCTTGTTCTTGCAATTTTGCACACGCTAGGCCCTTGTTCTTGCAATTTTGCACACGCTAGGCCCAGGTTCTTGCAATTTTGCACACGCTAAGCCCTTGTTCTTGCTATTTTGCACACGCTAGGACCTTGTTCTTGCAATTTTGCACTCGCTAGGCCCTTGTTCTTGCAATTTTGCACATGCAAGGCCCTTGTTCTTGCAATTTTGCAAACGCTAGGACCTTAATCTTGCAATTTTGCACTCTTTAGGCCCTTGTTCTTGCAATTTTGCACATGCTAGGCCCTTGTTCTTGCAATTTTGCACTCGCTAGGCCCTTGTTCTTGCTATTTTGCACATGCTAGGCCCTTTTTCTTGCTATTTTGCACACGCTAGGACCTTGTTCTTGCAATTTTTCTAACGCTAGGCCCTTGTTCTTGCAATTTTGCACTCGCTAGGCCCTTGTTCTTGCTATTTTGCACATGCTAGGCTTTTGCTCTTGCTATTTTGCACACGCTAGGCCCTTGTTCTTCCAATTTTGCACATGCTAGGCCCTTCTTCTTGCAATTTTGCACACGCTAGGCCCTTGTTCTTGCAATTTTTCACACGCTAGGCCCTTTTTCTTGCAATTTTGCACTTGCTATGCCCTTGTTCTTGCTATTTTGCACATGCTAGGCCCTTGTTCTTGCTATTTTGCACACGCTAGGCCCTTATTCTAGTAATTTTGCACATGCTAGGCCCTTGTTCTTGAAATTTTGCATATGCTAGGCCATTGTTCTTTCTATTTTGCATACGCTTGGTCCTTTTTCGTGCACTTTTGAACACGCTAGGCCCTTTTTCTCGCAATTGTGCACACGCTAGGCCCTTTTTCTTGCAATTTTGCACTCGCTAGGCCCTTGTTCTTTCTATTTTGCACATGCTAGCCTCTTTTTCTTGCTTTTTTCCACACGCTAGGCCTTTGTTCTTGCAATTTTGCACAGGCTACGCCCTTGTTCTTGCCATTTTGCACACGCTAGGCCCTTGGTCTTGCCATTTTGCACACGCTATGCCCTTGTTCTTGCAATTTTGTACATGCAAGGCCCTTGTTCTTGCAATTTTGCAAACGCTAGGACCTTAATCTTGCAATTTTGCACTCTTTAGGGCCTTGTTCTTGCAATTTTGCACATGCTAGGCCCTTGTTCTTGCAATTTTGCACTCGCTAGGCCCTTGTTCTTGCTATTTTGCACATGCTAGGCCCTTTTTCTTGCTATTTTGCACACGCTAGGCCCTTGTTCTTGCAATTTGTCTGACGCTAGGCCCTTGTTCTTGCTATTTTGCACATGCTAGGCCCTTGCTCTTGCTATTTTGCACACGCTAGGCCCTTGTTCTTCCAATTTTGCACATGCTAGGCCCTTGTTCTTGCAATTTTGCACACGCTAGGCCCTTGTTCTTGCAATTTTTCACACGCTAGGCCCTTTTTCTTGCAATTTTGCACTTGCTATGCCCTTGTTCTTGCTATTTTGCACATGCTAGGCCCTTGTTCTTGCTATTTTGCACACGCTAGGCCCTTATTCTTGAAATTTTGCACACGCTAGGCCATTGTTCTTTCTATTTTGCATACGCTTGGTCCTTTTTTGTGCACTTTTGAACACGCTAGGCCCTATTTCTTGCAATTGTGCACACGCTAGGCCCTTTTTCTTGCAATTTTGCACTCGCTAGGCCCTTGTTCTTTCTATTTTGCACATGCTAGGCCCTTTTTCTTGCTTTTTTGCACACGCTAGGCCTTTGTTCTTGCAATTTTGCACAGGCTAGGCCCTTGTTCTTGCCATTTTGCACAGGCTAGGCCCTTGGTCTTGCCAATTTGCACACGTTAGGCCCTTGTTCTTGCAATTTTGCACATGCTAGGCCCTTGTTCTTGCAATTTTGCACACGCTAGGCCCTTGTTCTTCTAATTTTGCCCACGCTAGGCCATTGTTCTTTCTATTTTGCACATGCTAGGCCTTTTTTCTTTCTATTTTGCACACGCTAGGCCCTCGATCTTGCAATTTTGCACACGCTAAGCCCTTGTTCTTGCTATTTTGCACACGCTAGGACCTTGTTCTTGCAATTTTTCACTCTCTAGGCCCTTGTTCTTGCAATTTTGCACATGCTAGGCCCTTGTTCTTGCAATTTTGCACACGCTAGGCCCTTGTTCTTGCTATTTTCCACATGCTAGGCCCTTGTTCTTGCAATTTTGCACACGCTAGGCCCTTGTTCTTGGAATTTTGCACACGCTAGGCCCTTGTTCTTAAATTTTTGCACATGCTAGGCCTTTGTTCTTGCTATTTTGCACATGCTAGGCCCTTGTTCTTGCAATTTTGCACACGCTAGGCCCTTGTTCTTGCAATTTTGCACACACTAGGATCTTGTTCTTGCTAGTTTGCACACGCTAGGCCCTTGTTCTTGCAATTTTTGCACACGCTAGGCCCTTGTTCTTGCTATTTTGCACACGCTAGGCCCTTGTTCTTGCAATTTTGGACACGCTAGGCCCTTGTTGTTAAAATTTCGCACACGCTAGGCTCTTGTTCTTGCAATTCTGCACACGCTAGGCCCTTGTTCTTGCAATTTTACACGCGCTAGGCCCTTGTTTTTAAAATGTTGCACATGCTAGGCTCTTGTTCTTGCTATTTTGCACACGCTAGGCCCTTGTTCTTGCTATTTCGCACACGCTAGGCCCTTGTTCTTGCAATTTTGCACATGCTAGGCCCCTGTTTTTGGAATTTTGCACATGCTAGGCCCTTGTTCTTGTAAATTTGCACACGCTAGGCCTTTGTTCTTGCTATTTTGCACATGCTAGGCCCTTGTTCTTGCAATTCTGCACACGCTAGTCCCTTATTCTTGCTATTTTGCACACGCTACGCCCTTGTTCTTGCAATTTTGCACTCGCTAGGCCCTTGTTCTTGAAATTTTGCACATGCAAGGCCCTTGTTCTTGCAATTTTGCAAACGCTAGGACCTTAATCTTGCAATTTTGCACTCTTTAGGCCCTTGTTCTTGCAATTTTGCACATGCTAGGCCCTTGTTCTTGCAATTTTGCACTCGCTAGGCCCTTGTTCTTGCTATTTTGCATATGCTAGGCCCTTTTTCTTGCTATTTTGCACACGCTAGGACCTTGTTCTTGCAATTTTTCTAACGCTAGGCCCTTGTTCTTGCTATTTTGCACATGCTAGGCTTTTGCTCTTGCTATTTTGCACACGCTAGGCCCTTGTTCTTCTAATTTTGCACATGCTAGGCCCTTCTTCTTGCAATTTTGCACACTCTAGGCCCTTGTTCTTGCAATTTTTCACACGCTAGGCCCTTTTTCTTGCAATTTTGCACTTGCTATGCCCTTGTTCTTGCTATTTTGCACATGCTAGGCCGTTGTTCTTGCTATTTTGCACACGCTAGGCCCTTATTCTAGCAATTTTGCACATGCTAGGCCCTTGTTCTTGAAATTTTGCATATGCTAGGCCATTGTTCTTTCTATTTTGCATACGCTTGGTCTTTTTTCGTGCACTTTTGAACACGCTAGGCCCTTTTTCTTGCAATTGTGCACACGTTAGGCCCTTTTTCTTGCAATTTTGCACACGCTAGGCCCTTGTTCTTTCGATTTTGCACATGCTAGCCTCTTTTTCTTGCTTTTTTCCACACGCTAGGCCTTTGTTCTTGCAATTTTGCACAGGCTACGCCCTTGTTCTTGCCATTTTGCACACGCTAGGCCCTTGGTCTTGCCATTTTACACACGCTAGGCCCTTGTTCTTGCAATTTTGTACATGCAAGGCCCTTGTTCTTGCAATTTTGCAAACGCTAGGACCTTAATCTTGCAATTTTGCACTCTTTAGGCCCTTGTTCTTGCAATTTTGCACATGCTAGGCCCTTGTTCTTGCAATTTTGCACTCGCTATGCCCTTGTTCTTGCTATTTTGCACATGATAGGCCCTATTTCTTGCTATTTTGCACACGCTAGGCCCTTGTTCTTGCAATTTGTCTGACGCTAGGCCCTTGTTCTTGCTATTTTGCACATGCTAGGCCCTTGCTCTTGCTATTTTGCACACGCTAGGCCCTTGTTCTTCCAATTTTGCACATGCTAGGCCCTTGTTCTTGCAATTTTGCACATGCTAGGCCCTTGTTCTTGCAATTTTTCACACGCTAGGCCCTTTTTCTTGCAATTTTGCACTTGCTATGCCCTTGTTCTTGCTATTTTGCACATGCTAGGCCCTTGTTCTTGCTATTTTGCACACGCTAGGCCCTTATTCTTGCAATTTTTCACATGCTAGGCCCTTGTTCTTGAAATTTTGCACACGCTAGGCCATTGTTCTTTCGATTTTGCATACGCTTGGTCCTTTTTTGTGCACTTTTGAACACGCTAGGCCCTTTTTCTTGCAATTGTGCACACGCTAGGCCCTTTTTCTTGCAATTTTGCACTCGCTAGGCCCTTGTTCTTTCTATTTTGCACATGCTAGGCCCTTTTTGTTGCTTTTTTGCACACGCTAGGCCTTTGTTCTTGCAATTTTGCACAGGCTAGGCCCTTGTTCTTGCCATTTTGCACAGGCTAGGCCCTTGGTCTTGCCAATTTGCACACGCTAGGCCCTTGTTCTTGCAATTTTGCACATGCTAGGCCCTTGTTCTTGCAATTTTGCACACGCTAGGCCCTTGTTCTTCTAATTTTGCCCACGCTAGGCCATTGTTCTTTCTATTTTGCACATGCTAGGCCTTTTTTCTTTCTATTTTGCACACGCTAGGCCCTCGATCTTGCAATTTTGCACACGCTAAGCCCTTGTTCTTGCTATTTTGCACACGCTAGGACCTTGTTCTTGCAATTTTTCACTCTCTAGGCCCTTGTTCTTGCAATTTTGCACATGCTAGGCCCTTGTTCTTGCAATTTTGCACACGTTAGGACCTTGTTCTTGCAATTTTGCACTCGTTAGGCCCTTGTTCTTGCAATTTTGCACATGCTAGGCCCTTGTTGTTGCTATTTTGCACATGCTAGGCCCTTTTTCTTTCAATTTTGCACACGCTAGGACCTTATTCTTGCAATTTTGCACTCGTTTTGCCCTTGTTCTTGCTATTTTGCACATGCTAGGCCCTTTTTACTTGCTATTTTGCACACGGTAGGCCCTTGTTCTTGCAATTTTGCACACACTAGGACCTTGCTCTTGCTATTTTGCACACGCTAGGCCCTTATTCTTGCAATTTTGCACACAGTAGGCCCTTGTTCTTGAAATTTTGAACACGCTAGGCCATTTTTCTTTCTATTTTGCATACGCTTGGCCCTTTTTCTTGTACTTTTGCACACGCTAGGCCCTTTTTCTTGCACTTGTGCACACGCTAGGCCCTTTATCTTGCAATTTTGCACTCGCTAGGCCCTTGTTCTTTCTATTTTGCACATGCTAGGCCCTTGTTCTAGCTATTTTGCACATGCTAGGCCCTTGTTCTTGCAATTTTGCACACACTAGGCCCTTGTTCTTTCTATTTTGCACATGCTAGGCCCTTTTTCTTGCTTTTTTGCACACGCTAGGCCTTTGTTCTTGCAATTTTGCACACACTAGGCCCTTGTTCTTGCCAATTTGCACACGCTAGGCCCTTGTTCTTGCCATTTTGCACACGCTAGGCCCTTGTTCTTGCAATTTTGCACATGCTAGGCCCTTGTTCTTGCAATTTTGCACACGCTAGGCACTTGTTCTTGCTATCTTGCACATGCTATGCCTCTGTTCTTGCAATTTTGCACTCGCTAGGGACTTGCTCTTGCTATTTTGCACATACTAGGCCTTTTTCTTGCTATTTTGCACACGCTAGGCCCTCGTTCTTGCAATGTTTCACACGCTAAGCCCTTGTTCTTGCTATATTGCACACGCTAAGACCTTGTTCTTGCAATTTTGCACTTACTAGGCCCTTGTTCTTGCAATCTTGCACATGCTAGGCCCTTGATCTTGCCATTTTGCACACGCTAGGACCTTGTTCTTGCAATTTTGCACTCATTAGGCCCTTGTTTGTGCAATTTTGCACATGCTACGCCCTTGTTCTTGCTATTTTGCACATGCTAGGCCTTTTTTCTTGCAATTTTGCACACGCTAGGACCTTATTCTTGCAATTTTGCACTCGTTTGGCCCTTGTTCTTGCTATTTTGCACATGCTAGGCCCTTTTTCTTGCTATTTTGCACACGGTAGGCCCTTGTTCTTGCAATTTTGCACACGCTAGGACCTTGCTCTTGCCATTTTGCACGTGCTAGGCCCTTATTCTTGCAATTTTGCACTCGCTAGGCCCTCGATCTTGCAATTTTGAAAATGCTAGGCCCTTGTTCTTGCAATTTTGCACACGCTAGGCCATTGTTCTTGCAATTTTGCACACGCTAGGCCCTCTTTCTTGCTATTTTGCACACGCTAGGACCTTGTTCTTGCAATTTCGCACTCGCAAGGCCCTTGTTCTTGCAATTTTGCACTCGCTAGGCCCTTGTTCTTGCTATTTTGCACATGCTAGGCCCTTTTCTTGCTATTTTGCACATGCTAGGCCCTTGTTATTGCAATTTTGCACACGCTAGGCTCTTGTTCTTGCTATTTTGCACACGCTAGGCCCTTGTTCTTGCAATTTTGCACTCGCTAGGCCCTTGTTCTTGCTATATTGCACATGCTAGGCCCGTATTCTAGCTATTTTGCACATGCTAGGCCCTTGTTCTTGCAATTTTACACACACTAGGCCCTTGTTCTTGCTTTTTTGCACATGCTAGGCCCTTGTTCTAGCTATTTTGTACACGCTAGGCCCTTGTTCTTGCAATTTTGCACTCGCTAGGCCCTTGTTCTTGCAATTTTGCACTCATTAGGCCCTGTTTCTTGCTATTTTGCACATGCTAGGCCCTTGTTCTTGCAATTTTGCACATGCTAGGCCCTTGTTCTTGCAATTTTGGACACGCTTGGCCCGTGTTCTTGAAATTGTGCACACGCTAGGCCATTGTTCTTTCTATTTTGCACACGCTAGGCCCTTGTTCTTGCTATTTTGCACATGCTAGGCCCTTTTTCTTGATATTTTGCACACGCTTGGCCCTCGTTCTTGCAATTTTGCACACGCTAAGCCCTTGTTCTTGCTATTTTGCACACGCTAGGACATTTTCTTGCAATTTTCCACTCACTAGACCCTTGTTCTTGCAATTTTGCACATGCTAGGCCCTTGTTCTTAAACTTTTGCACATGCTAGGCCCTTGTTCTTGCAATTTGGCACACGCTAGGCCCTTGTTCTTGAAATTTCGCACACGCTAGGCCATTGTTCTTTCTATTTTGCACATGATAAACCCTTGTTCTTGCAATTTTGCACTCGCTAGGCCCTTTTTCTTGCTATTTTGCACACGCTAGGCCCTCGTTCTTGCAATTTTGCACACGCTGAGCTTTTGTTCTTGCTATTTGGCACACGCTAGGACCTTGTTCTTGCAATTTTGCACATGCTAGACCCTTGTTCTTGCAATTTTGCACACGCTAGGACATTGTTCTTGCAATTTTGAACATGCTAGAACCTTGTTCTTGCAATTTTGCACACGCTAGGACCTTGTTAGTGCAATTTTGCACATGCTAGGCCCTAAAGCCCTTGTTCTTGCAACGTTGCACTCGCTAGGTCCTTGTTCTTGCTATTTTGCACACGGTAGGTTCTTGTTCTTGCAATTTTGCACACGCTAGGCCCTTGTTCTTGCTATTTTGCACACGCTAGGCCCTTGTTCTTGCAATTTTGCACATAGTAGGCCCTTGCTCTTGAAATTTTGCACACGCTAGGCCCTCGTTCTTGCAATTCTGAACATGCTAGGCCCTTATTCTTGCAATTTTGCATACGCTAGGCTCTTGTTCTTGCAATTTTTCATACGCTAGGCCCTCGTTCTTGCAATTTTGCACTCGCTAGGCCCTTGTTCTTCCTATTTTGCACACGCTAGGCCCTTGTTCTTGCAATTTTGCACACGCTAGGCCCTTGTTCTTGCAATTTTGCACAGGCTAGGCTCTTGTTCTTGCAATTTTTTACACGCTAGGCCCTTGTTCTCGCAATTTTACACTCGCTAGGCCGATGTTCTTGCAAATTTTCACATGCTAGGCCCTTGTTCCTGCTATTTTGCACACACTAGGCCCTTGTTCTTGTAATTTTGCACATGCTAGGCCCTTGTTTTTGCAATTTTGCACACGCTAGGCCCTTGTTCTTGAAATTTTGCACACGCTAGGCCATTGTTCTTTCTATTTTGCACACGCTAGGCCCTTGTTCTTGCAATTTTGCACACGCTAGGCCCTTGTTCTTGCAATTTTGCACATGCTAGGCCCTTGTTCTCGCTTTTTGAACACGCTAGGCCATTGTTCTTGCAATTTTGCACATGCTAGGCCCTTGTTCTTTCAATTTTGGACACGCTAGGCACTTGTTCTTGCTATTTTGCACACGCTAGGCCATTATTCTTGCAATTTTGCCCTCGCTAGGCCCATGTTCTTGCTATTTTGCACATGCTAGACCCTGGTTCTTGCTATTTTGCACATGCTAGGCCCTTGTTCTTGCAAGTTTGCACACGCTAGGCCCTTGTTATTGCTATTTTGCACCCGCTAGGCCCTTTTTCTTGCAATTTTGCACACGGTAGGCCCCTGTTCTTGAAAGTTTGCACACGGTAGGCCCTTGTTCTTGCAATTTTGCACACGCTAGGCCCTTGTTCTTGCTATTTTGCACAAGCTAGGCCCTGGTTCTTGCTATTTTGCACACGCTAGGCCCTTGTTCTTGCAATTTCGCACTCGCTAGGCCCTTGTTCTTGCAATTTTGCACAAGCTAGGCCCTTGTTCTTGCAATTTTGCACACGCTAGGCCCATGTTCTTGCAATTTTTCACACACTAGGCCCTTGTTCTTGCAATTTTGCACTCGCTAGGCCCTTATTCTTGCTATTTTGCACATGCTAGGCCCTTGTTCTAGCTACATTGCACATGCTAGGCCCTTATTCTTGCAATTTTGCACACGCTAGGCCCTTGTTCTTGCTATTTTGCACAGGCTAGGCCCTTGTTCTTGCAATTTTGCGCATGCTAGGCCCTTGTTCTTGCAATTTTGCACACGCTAGGCCCTTGTTCTTGAACTTTTGCACATGCTAGGCCATTGTTCTTTATATTTTGCACACGCTAGGCCCTTGTTCTTGCAATTTTGCACTCACTAGGCCCTTGTCCTTGCTATTTTGCACATGCTAGGCTCTTTTTCTTGCTTTTTTACTCACGCTAGGCCCTCGTTCTTGCAGATTTGCACATGCTAAGCCCTTGTTCTTGCTATTTTGCACACTAGGACCTTGTTCATGCAATTTTGCACTCGCTAGGCCCTTGTTCTTGAAATTTTGCACATGCTATGCCCTTGTTCTTGAAATTTTGCACAGGCTAGGACCTTGTTCTTGCAATTTTGCACTCGTTAGGCTCTTGTTCTTGCAATTTTGCACATGCTAGGCCCTTGTTCTTGCAATTTTGCACTCGCTAGGCCCTTGCTCTTGCTATTTTGCACACGCTAGGCCCTTTTTCTTGCTATTTTGCACACGGTAGGCCCTTGTTCTTGCATTTTTGCACGCGCTAGGCCCTTGTTCTTGCTATTTTGCACACGCTAGGCCCTTGTTCTTGCAATTTTGCACACAGTAGGCCCTTGTTCTTGAAATGTTTCACACGCTAGGCCCTTGTTCTTGCAATTTTGCATACGGTAGGCCCTTGTTCTTGAAATTCTGCACATGGTAGGCCCTCGTTCTTGCGATTTTGCACATGCTAGGCCCCTGTTCTTGCTATTTTGCACATGCTAGGACCTTGTTCTTGCAATTTCGCACTCGCTAGGCCCTTGTTCTTGCAATTTTGCACACGCTAGGCCCTTGTTTTTGCAATTTTGCACACGCTAGGCCCTTGTTGTTGCAATTTTTCACACGCTAGGCCTTAGTTCTTGCAATTTTGCACTCGCTATGCCCTTGTTCTTGCTATTTTGCACATGCTAGGCCCTTGTTCTAGCTATTTTGCACATGCTAGGCCCTTGTTCTTGCAATTTTGCACACGCTAGGCCCTTGTTCTTGCTATTTTGCACAGGCTAGGCCCTTGTTCTCGCAATTTTGCACATGCTAGGCCCTTGTTCTTGCAATTTTGCACACGCTAGGCCCTTGTTCTTGAAATTTTGCGCTAGGCCATTGTTCTTTATATTTTGCACACGCTAGGCCCTTGTTCTTGCAATTTTGCACCCGCTAGGCCCTTGTCCTTGCTATTTTGCACATGCTAGGCCCTTTTTCTTGCTATTTTGCTCACGCTAGGCCCTTGTTCTTGCAGATTTGCACATGCTAAGCCCTTGTTCTTGCTATTTTGCACACGCTAGGACCTTGTTCATGCAATTTTGCACTCGCTAGGCCCTTGTTCTTGCAATTTTGCACATGCTAGGCCCTTGTTCTTGAAATTTTGCACAGGCTAGGACCTTGTTCTTGCAATTTTGCACTCGTTAGGCTCTTGTTCTTGCAATTTTGCACATGCTAGGCCCTTGTTCTTGCAATTTTGCACTTGCTAGGCCCTTCCTCTTGCTATTTTGCACACGCTAGGCCCTTTTTTTTTGCTATTTTGCACACAGTAGGCCCTTGTTCTTGCAATTTTGCACGCGCTAGGCCCTTGTTCTTGCTATTTTGCACACGCTAGGCCCTTGTTCTTGCAATGTTTCACACAGTAGGCCCTTGTTCTTGAAATGTTTCACACGCTAGGCCCTCGTTCTTGCAATTTTGCACACGGTAGGCCCTTGTTCTTTAAATTTTGCACACGGTAGGCCCTCGTCCTTGTGATTTTGCACACGCTAGGCCCCTGTTCTTGCTATTTTGCACATGCTAGGACCTTGTTGTTGCAATTTTGCACTCGCTAGGCCCTTGTTCTTGCAATTTTGCACACGCTAGGCCCTTGTTTTTGCAATTTTGCACACGCTAGGCCCTTGTTCTTGCAATTTTTCACACGCTAGGCCTTAGTTCTTGCAATTTTGCACTCGCTATGCCCTTGTTTTTGCTATTTTGCACATGCTAGGCCCTTGTTCCTGCTATTTTGGACATGCTAGGCCCTTGTTCTTGCAATTTTGCACATGCTAGGCCATTGTTCTTGCTATTTTGCACATGCTAGGCCCTTGTTCTTGCAATTTTGCACACGCTAGGTCCTTGTTCTTGCAATTTATCACACGCTAGGCCATTGTTCTTTCGATTTTGCACACGCTAGGCCCTTGTTCTTGCAATTTTGCACTCGCTAGGCCCTTGTTCTTGCTATTTTGTGTTGAGTGACGCTACCATTCGCATTCACGTCTGTCTGCCTCCCATCATATGTTCGTGCGTTGCATGCGTGTTGTGAGTGTGTGCAGAAATTTGTGTTTTGTGCGGTTTGGTTTTTCTGAGAGTGTGTGTGTGAATGTTTTTTGGCTTGAGCAGATATCTGAAGTGACTCCTCTGCTCAAGAGCTTTCCGAGGAACCAAGTATCGCTTCAATCGGAGCACGAACAAGAAAGTTACGAACGTTGGAGTTCGTATGCTTTTGATATTTGGTTGTGGTGATTATGGGAAGTTGTGGGGTTGACTCAATATGGGGTACAGACTTTTGAGGGTTGGAAAATTCGTCTTTCCTACTGTAGTTGCTGCCAAATGGTTGGGAGAAACCAAACCAGGCTGGCAAGTGTGGCCAAGTTGGGTTGAGGTGGATTGTGGAGGTTGGGATAGTGACAAAGGTCAAAGTTGGGTTGCCTATGGGGAAGGGAATTGTATGGCATGGGGTTTCCTTGGTTGGGGACTCTCTTGGGACCTTCCCTCTCGTCCTCCTCATCCCTTCCACCTGGTTTAGTGCTACTCCAATTCTCTTGTGTGAACTTGTGTGAACTTTGTGATTGAGTTAAGATTCTATGGCAGCATACCCCCTAGTGCGCCGAAATTGATAGCTCAAGAAATACTTCACCTTTTCGCATGATTCAACTTGGGAATTGTAGCCACGGAGTAGAGCTACAACATATTTGGGTTTGATGAAGGTTTGACAGTGAACGTTTCGTCGACGGCGTTTCTTGTGAACTCAACTTATCTGTTCAGAAACTAGGCCCAACGATGTTGAGATATTTTGGCTACTAATCCTCATAGACTCCGTCCTTAGTCTCTAACAAGTGGTATCAGAGCTGATTAAGGACTTTGTGGAGAGTCTACTGAAGTGTGAAGACCCTCATAGACCCACCATGGCCTGTGGGCGTGCCTAAGTGGAGTTCTGGAGGTTGGATGTGACTTCCGCTAAGGGGAAACTCTGCCGAAATTTCGTTGGCGCCGACACTTGTGAAGATTGTATGGATCTACATTTTGACCAGCAAAAGGGGGAGCTGAAACCTCTGATTGGGAGCAGAGGAGATGAATCAAGGGAGTGGAGATGCAGCTGAGAAGAGGAGTGAACCGCCACCATCCAAGATCGAAGCTTTGGATGGCTCCAACTATGAGGAATGGAGCGGGCGGATGCGGAGCGCCTTCAAGCGCTACAAGCTACTGAAAATTGCAATGGGAGAGGAGAAGATGCCAGGGAAGGAGATGCCCGCGATCGGTGGATTGAGAAGAGCGCGGTGCTGTACAACCTCACCTCCAATCAGTCAACAACGACATGTTCCAGCACATCAAAGATTTGGTGGAGTTGGATGATTCCGGACCAAAGGCATGGAAGCTGCTACGCGACGTGATTCAGCCCAACACGCTGCCGATGGTGATTGTGTTGGAGAAGGAGTTGGCTGCCCTCTCCATGAAACCGGGAGATGATGTGAAACCGGTCCTTGACAAGATCAAGGACATCTATGCGAGGATGGCAGCGGCGGGCAGCGAAGTGTCGCAGATGCAACAGTGCACCAAGATCATCTTGGTGCTCGACAACTCGTGGGACAACCTCATCCCCACCCTCAACGTTCAGCAGGACAAATGGACGCCTGAATGGCTACGGCAGCAGATTCTGCAAGAGGACTTCCGCAGGCGCCGCACGGGAGGTTTTTTTTTTTTTTTTTTTTTTTTTTTGGTAGGTGAAAATGCATTATACAACGTACAACGCAAAACACCGTCAGTCGTAACCGGAGCTAGAGGGCATATGTAGTGTATACCGTACCCTCGCAGAAATCTACGGAGGCTTATAGACCAAACGCCTAAAAACTTCAACTTGCCCGCCAAAAAATCTAACTATGCCGTTGCCACACTTCAACTCTAGCAGAAACGCTTCGGTAGGTTCCAGGTTCTGTATTTGTTGCTTCAGCTTGGAAGAATTGGCTCTGAGCCTGCCCTGCCGTGCCTTGTAAAAAGGTTGGGTTCCAACAGAGAAAACCCTGGTTCGAAATTGCTGCCGTGCAGGACTTTGGTGACGGATGTTCAGTCTTGGTCCTTTGGCTTCGAATCTGATTTGCCGAGAGTGGTGGGGTTGGGTTGGGAGAGCAGAAATTGCCCTGGTTCGAAGTTGCTGCCTAGCAGCTGTGCCCCGTACACCAAAGCCTCCTATGGCAGGCAGTTGCGTGAGCTGAATGCTGGGGGCAACCCCCACTTTCTGAGGGAAGATAGGAGCAGCTGCATCAGCGACAGAATTTTGAGTAGCTTCACACACCGCAGTCGTAACGTGGCGCCATAGCCCTGTTTCCTCCAGCGACATAGGCTTATCCTGAAAATGTTCTTCCGTAGAATCCACCATGATATGCTTCTTCATGTCAACATCATGTTGCCATAACTTGTCGCCAAGAAATATAGAGAAACTTTCTTCTTGAGTTGATAGTGAAGCCATTCGGAATATTGGTAGTTCTTGAACTGATATGGTCAGAGTCGATCGTTTGGAACATGATCTTGGTTCAGATTCGTAGTTATTCCTTGTCGTGCGTTGCTGTGACGAGCGTGAAGCTCCTGTGAATCGTGAACGATGTAGGAAGGCAGAAAGTGTTGCACTTGTAGTTCTTCGCGGGAGCCATTTTAAATGTCCTTCACTTTGCGTTTGCTGCAAACAGGATGTATACCCTGTCTTGTCAGAAACCATCGCTGATCCGGATTTAGTCGCTCTTGACGGTGGTAATAAACATGTCCGCGGGTAACGAGACGTTTCATTTCTTGTCTCTTGTCGAAGAATGGCAGAGAAGATTGATAGGCGAAAAATATTTGGCGGTCCAGCTGCCTTGTACTTTCTCGTCTCATGTCTTGTGTTTGTGTTGCTTTCCAGGTTCCAGCTTCGATGATGACTTGTGCTAAGCCTGGGCATTATAGCTTCCTTAGAACAACTAAATGTCTTGAGCTTAAAACCAGTTTAAGAACCTGAAAACAGATCTTCACAAGAGGAAGTCACGACGAACCAATGTTCTCTGTTTGAACATAAAGTGGTGTCGAAATCAAGCCCTTGATGAGTAGACCCAAAATATGTATTCAGATCTTGAAGCTGATAAAGGTTAGCTTGACATTGCACGAGTTGAAGTTATCGTAGGAACCATGGCGGAGAGCTTGTCATCGTGGTGCTGCCAACAAAACTGCTGAGGGGTATGGAGCTGCAGGAGGCAGCAGAGGAAGAGGGGGAGGGAGAGGCCGAGGCCGTGGGAGAGGCTTTGGCAGAGGGAGAGGCCGAGGTGACTACAATGAGGGGCATGGGAGCTCTGGTGGCAGGGGGAGCACTCGAATGGAGGGTGCGTGCTGGTACTGCAAGAAGGCTGGACACCCGTGGTTCAAGTGTTTCAGCCGGCCTGAGGGATGGGCCCCTCCAGGCATGAAGCCGCCAAGTGGTGAACGTGCACGCGGTGGCGCTGTGCAAGGATCAGGTGCACAAGTTGATGGTGCAGTGAGCTGGCGCAGTAAGAAGCAGAATGAAGTGGGGCAGTCCTCGTGTGAGACAGAGTACATGGCCCTGCATCATGGGGCAAAGGAAGTGGTGTGGCTGAGGCGTTTGTTGGAGGAGATTGGAGTTGGTCAGAGGGAGCCGACTGTGATTTTCTGTGGCAATGAGTCGGCGGTGAAGCTAGCGAAGAATGCTTGTCTTCATGGGCTGACCAAACACATCAGGCCTAAGTGGCACTGGGTGAGAAGGCTCCTGGACAAGGAGGTGCGGCTGGAGATTGTGAAGACCCATCAGCAGGCGGCTGACATTCTCACCAAGCGCCTGGCTGAATCTGAGCATTGGAAGGGCATGAAGCTTGCTGGGATGAGTGTGCATTGAGGATGCATGCTTGAGCTATGACATGTGGGATGATGGTTGGCAGCCAGAGGGGGAGTTTGTTGAGTGATGCTACCATTCGCATTCACGTCTGTCTGCCTCCCATCATATGTTCGTGCGTTGCATGCGTGTTGTGAGTGTGTGCAGAAATTTGTGTTTTGTGCGGTTTGGTTTTTCTGAGTGTGTGTGTGTGTGTGAATGTTATTTGGCTTGAGCAGATATCTGAAGTGACTCCTCTGCTCAAGAGCTTTCCGAGGAACCAAGAATTGCTTCAATCGGAGCACGAACAAGAAAGTTACGAACGTTGGAGTTCGTATGCTTTTGATATTTGGTTGTGGTGACTATGGGAAGTTGTGGGGTTGACTCAATATGGGGTACAGAATTTTGAGGGTTGGAAAATTCGTCTTTCCTACTGTAGTTGCTGCCAAATGGTTGGGAGAAACCAAACCAGGCTGGCAAGTGTGGCCAAGTTGGGTTGAGGTGGATTGTGGAGGTTGGGATAGTGACAAAGGTCAAAGTTGGGTTGCCTATGGGGAAGGGAATTGTATGGCATGGGGTTTCCTTGGTTGGGGACTCTCTTGGGACCTTCCCTCTTGTCCTCCTCATCCCTTCCACCTGGTTTAGTGCTACTCCAATTCTCTTGTGTGAACTTGTGTGAACTTTGTGATTGAGTTAAGATTCTATGGCAGCATACCCCCTAGTGCGCCGAAATTGATAGCTCAAGAAATACTTCACCTTTTTGCATGATTCAACTTGGGAATTGTAGCCACGGAGAAGAGCTACAACATATTTGAGTTTAATGAAGTTGTGACTGTGAACGTTTCGTCGACGGCGTTTCTTGTGAACTCAACTTATCTGTTCAGAAACTAGGCCCAACGATGTTGAGATATTTTGGCTACTAATCCTCATAGACTCCGTCCTTAGTCTCTAACAAGTGGTATCAGAGCTGATTAAGGACTTTGTGGAGAGTCTACTGAAGTGTGAAGACCCTCATAGACCCACCATGGCCTGTGGGCGTGCCTAAGTGGAGTTCTGGAGGTTGGATGTGACTTCCGCTAAGGGGAAACTCTGCCGAAATTTCGTTGGCGCCGACACTTGTGAAGATTGTGTGGATCTACATTTTGACCGAGCTTGTCATCGTGGTGCTGCCAACAAAACTGCTGAGGGGTATGGAGCTGCAGGAGGCAGCAGAGGAAGAGGGGGAGGGAGAGGCCGAGGCCGTGGGAGAGGCTTTGGCAGAGGGAGAGACCGAGGTGACTACAATGAGGGGCATGGGAGCTCTGGTGGCAGGGGGAGCACTCGAATGGAGGGTGCGTGCTGGTACTGCAAGAAGGCTGGACACCCGTGGTTCAAGTGTTTCAGCCGGCCTGAGGGATGGGCCCCTCTAGGCATGAAGCCGCCAAGTGGTGAACGTGCACACGGTGGCGCTGTGCAAGGATCAGGTGCACAAGGTGATGGTGCAGTGAGCTGGCGCAGTAAGAAGCAGAATGAAGTGGGGCAGTCCTCGTGTGAGACAGAGTACATGGCCCTGCATCATGGGGCAAAGGAGGTGGTGTGGCTGAGGCGTTTGTTGGAGGAGATTGGAGTTGGTCAGAGGGAGCCGACTGTGATTTTCTGTGACAATGAGTCGGCGGTGAAGCTAGCGAAGAATGCTTGTCTTCATGGGCTGACCAAACACATCAGGCCTAAGTGGCACTGGGTGAGAAGGCTCCTGGACAAGGAGGTGCGGCTGGAGATTGTGAAGACCCATCAGCAGGCGGCTGACATTCTCACCAAGCGCCTGGCTGAATCTGAGCATTGGAAGGGCATGAAGCTTGCTGGGATGAGTGTGCATTGAGGATGCATGCTTGAGCTATGACATGTGGGATGATGGTTGGCAGCCAGAGGGGGAGTTTGTTGAGTGATGCTACCATTCGCATTCACGTCTGTCTGCCCCCCATCATATGTTCGTGCGTTGCGTGCGTGTTGTGAGTGTGTGCAGAAATTTGTGTTTTGTGCGGTTTGGTTTTTCTGAGTGTGTGTGTGTGTGAATTTTATTTGGCTTGAGCAGATATCTGAAGTGACTCCTCTGCTCAAGAGCTTTCCGAGGAACCAAGTATCGCTTCAATCGGAGCACGAACAAGAAAGTTACGAACGTTGGAGTTCGTATGCTTTTGATATTTGGTTGTGGTGACTATGGGAAGTTGTGGGGTTGACTCAATATGGGGTACAGACTTTTGAGGGTTGGGAAATTTGTCTTTCCTACTGTAGTTGCTGCCAAATGGTTGGGAGAAACCAAACCAGGCTGGCAAGTGTGGCCAAGTTGGGTTGAGGTGGATTGTGGAGGTTGGGATAGTGACAAAGGTCAAAGTTGGGTTGCCTATGGGGAAGGGAATTGTATGGCATGGGGTTTCCTTGGTTGGGGACTCTCTTGGGACCTTCCCTCTCGTCCTCCTCATCCCTTCCACCTGGTTTAGTGCTACTCCAATTCTCTTGTGTGAACTTGTGTGAACTTTGTGATTGAGTTAAGATTCTATGGCAGCATACCCCCTAGTGCGCCGAAATTGATAGCTCAAGAAATACTTCACCTTTTCGCATGATTCAACTTGGGAATTGTAGCCACGAAGTAGAGCTACATTATATTCGAGTTTGATGAAGTTTTGACAGTGAACTTTTCGTCGACGGCGTTTCTTGCTATTTTGCACACGCTAGGCCCTCGTTCTTGCAATGTTGCACACGCTAAGCCTTTGTTCTTGCTATTTTGCACACGCTAAGACCTTGTTCTTGCAATTTTGCACTCGCTAGGCCCTAGTTCTTGCAATTTTGCACATGCTACACCCTTGTTCTTGCAATTTTGCACACGCTAGGACCTTGTTCTTGCAATTTTGCACTCATTAGGCCCTTGTTCTTGCAATTTTGCACATGCTTCGCCTTTGTTCTTGCTATTTTGCACATGCTAGGCCCTTTTTCTTGCAATTTTGCACACGCTAGGACCTTATTCTTGCAACTTTGCACTCGTTTGGCCCTTGTTCTTGCTATTTTGCACATGCTAGGCCTTTTTTCCTGCTATTTTGCACACGGTAGGCCCTTGTTCTTGCAATTTTGCACACGCTAGGACCTTGCTCTTGCCATTTTGCACATGCTAGGCCCTTATTCTTGCAATTTTGCACACAGTAGGCCCTTGTTCTTGAAAGTTTGCACACGCTAGGGCCCTCGTTCTTGCAATTTTGAAAATGCTGGGCCCTTGTTCTTGCAATTTTGCACACGCTAGGCCCTTATTCTTGAAATTTTGCACATGCTAGGCCCTCTTTCTTGCTATTTTGCACACGCTAGGACCTTGTTCTTGCAATTTTGCACTCATAAGGCCCTTGTTCTTGCAATTTTGCACTCGCTAGGCCCTTGTTCTTGCTATTTTGCACATGCTAGGCCCTTTTCTTGCTATTTTGCACATGCTAGGCCCTTGTTCTTGCAATTTTGCACATACTAGGCCCTTGTTCTTGCAATTTTGCACACGCTTGGCCCTTGTTCTTGAAATTGTGCACACGCTAGGCCATTGTTCTTTCTATTTTGCACATGCTAGGCCCTTGTTCTTGCAATTTTGCACTCCCTAGGCCCTTGTTCTTGCTATTTTGCACATGCTAGGCCCTTTTTCTTTATATTTTGCACACGCTTGGCCCTCGTTCTTGCAATTTTGCACAAGCTAAGCCCTTGTTCTTGCTATTTTGCACACGCTAGGACCTTTTCTTGCAATTTTGCACTCGCTAGGCCCTTGCTCTTGCAATTTTGCACATGCTAGGCACTTGTTCTTAAAATTTTGCACATGCTAGGCCCTTGTTCTTGCAATTTGGCACACGCTAGGCCCTTGTTCTTCTTTCTATTTTGCACAGGATAAACCCTTGTTCTTGCAATTTTGCACTCGCTAGGACCTTGTTCTTGCTATTTTGCACATGCTGGGCCCTTTTTCTTGCTATTTTGCACACGCTAGGCCCTCGTTCTTGCAATTTTGCACTCGCCAAGCTTTTGTTCTTGCTATTTGGCACACGCTAGGACCTTGTTCTTGCAATTTTGCACTCGCTAGGCCCTTGTTCTTGTAATTTTGCACATGCTAGGCCCTTGTTCTTGCAATTTTGCACACGCTAGGACCTTGTTCTTGCAATTTTGCACTCTTTAGGCCCTTGTTAGTGCAATTTTGCACATGCTAGGCCCTTGTTCTTGCAATTTTGCACTCGCTAGGCCCTTGTTCTTGCTATTTTGCATCAGTAGGTTCTTGTTCTTGCAATTTTGCACACGCTAGGCCCTTGTTCTTGCTATTTTGCACATGCTAGGCCCTTGTTCTTGAAATTTTGCACACCCTAGGCCCTCGTTCTTGCAATTTTGAAAATGCTAGGCCCTTGTTCTTGCAATTTTGCACACGCTAGGCCCTTGTTCTTGCAATTTTGCACACGCTAGGCCCTCTTTCTTGCTAGTTTGCACACGCTAGGACCTTGTTCTTGCAATTTTGCACTCGCAAGGCCCTTGTTCTTGCAATTTTTCACTCGCTAGGCCCTTGTTCTTGCTATTTTGCATATGCTATGCCCTTTTCTTGCTATTTCGCACATGCTAGGCCCTTGTTCTTGCAATTTTGCACACGCTAGGCTCTTGTTCTTGGTATTTTGCACATGCTAGGTCCTTGTTCTTGCAATTTTGCACTCGCTAGGCCCTTGTTCTTGCTATTTTGCACATGCTAGGCCCTTGTTCTAGCTATTTTGCACATGCTAGGCCCTTGTTCTTGCAATGTTTCACACACTAGGCCCTTGTTCTTGCTATTTTGCACATGCTAGGCCCTTGTTCTTGCAATTTTGCACATGCTAGGCCCTTGTTCTTGCAATTTTGCACACGCTTGGCCCTTGTTCTTGAAATTGTGCACACGCGAGGCCATTGTTCTTTCTATTTTGCACACGCTAGGCCCTTGTTCTTGCAATTTTGCACTCGCTAGGCCCTTGTTCTTGCTATTTTGCACATGCTAGGCCCTTTTTCTTGATATTTTGCACACGCTTGGCCCTCCTTCTTGCAATTTTGCACAAGCTAAGCCCTTGTTCTTGCTATTTTGCACACGCTAGGACCTTTTCTTGCAATTTTGCACTCGCTAGGCCCTTGTTCTTGCAATTTTGCACATGCTAGGCCCTTGTTCTTAAAATATTGCACATGCTAGGCCCTTGTTCTTGCTATTTGGCACACGCTAGGCCCTTGTTCTTGAAATTTTGCACGCGCTAGGCCATTGTTCTTTTTTTTTTGCACATGATAAATCCTTGTTCTTGAAATTTTGCACTCGCTAGGACCTTGTTCTTGCTATTTTGCACGTGTCGGGCCCTTTTTCTTGCTATTTTGCACACGCTAGGCCCTCGTTCTTGCAATTTTGCACACGCTAAGCTTTTGTTCTTGCTATTTGGCACACACTAGGACCTTGTTCTTGTAATTTTGCACTCGCTAGGCCCTTGTTCTTGTACGTTTGCACATGCTAGGCCCTTGTTCTTGCAATTTTGCACACGCTAGGACCTTGTTCTTGCAATTTTGCACTCCTTAGGCCCTTGTTAGTGCACTTTTGCACATGCTAGGCCCTTGTTCTTGCAATTTTGCACTCGCTAGGCCCTTGTTCTTGCTATTTTGCACACGATAGGTTCTTTTTCTTGCAATTTTGCACACGCTAGGCCCTTGTTCTTGCTATTTTGCACACGCTAGGCCCTTGTTCTTGAAATTTTGCACACGCTAGGCCCTCGTTCTTGCAATTTTGAAAATGCTAGGCCCTTGTTCTTGCAATTTTGCACACGCTAGGCCCTTGTTCTTCCTATTTTGCACGAGCTAGGCACTTGTTCTTAAAATTTTGCACATGCTAGGCCCTTGTTCTTGAAATTTGGCACACGCTAGGCCATTGTTCTTTCTATTTTGCACATGATAAACCCTTGTTCTTGAAATTTTGCACTCGCTAGGACCTTGTTCTTGCTATTTTGCACATGACGGGCCCTTTTTCTTGCTATTTTGCACACGCTAGGCCCTCGTTCTTGCATTCTTGCACGCGCTAAGCTTTTGTTCTTGCTATTTGGCACACGCTAGGACCTTGTTCTTGCAATTTTGCACTCGCCTTGTTCTTGTAATTTTGCACATGCTAGGCCCTTGTTCTTGTAATTTTGCACACGCTAGGACCTTGTTCTTGCAATTTTGCACTCTTTAGGCCCTTGTTAGTGCAATTTTGCACATGCTAGGCCCTTGTTCTTGCAATTTTGCACTCACTAGGCCCTTGTTCTCGCTATTTTGCACACGGTAGGTTCTTTTTCTTGCAATTTTGCACACGCTAGGCCCTTGTTCTTGCTATTTTGCACACGCTAGGCCCTTGTTCTTGAAATTTTGCACACGCTAGGCCCTCGTTCTTGCAATTTTGAAAATGCTAGGCCCTTGTTCTTGCAATTTTGCACACGCTAAGCTTTTGTTCTTGCTATTTGGCACACGCTAGGACCTTGTTCTTGCAATTTTGCACTCGCTAGGCCCTTGTTCTTGTAATTTTGCACATGCTAGGCCCTTGTTCTTGCAATTTTGCACACGCTAGGACCTTGTTCTTGCAATTTTGCACTCTTTAGGCCCTTGTTAGTGCAATTTTGCACATGCTAAGCCCTTGTTCTTGCAATTTTGCACTCGCTAGGCCCTTGTTCTTGCTATTTTGCACACGGTAGGTTCTTGTTCTTGCAATTTTGCACACGCTAGGCCCTTGTTCTTGCTATTTTGCACACGCTAGGCCCTTGTTCTTGAAAGTTTGCACACGCTAGGCCCTCGTTCTTGCAATTTTGAAAATGCTAGGCCCTTATTCTTGCAATTTTGCACACACTAGGCCCTTGTTCTTGCAATTTTGCACACGCTAGGCCCTCTTTCTTGCTATTTTGCACACGCTAGGACCTTGTTCTTGCAATTTTGCACTCGCAAGGCCCTTGTTCTTGCAATTTTGCACTCGCTAGGCCCTTGTTCTTGCTATTTTGCACATGCTAGGCCTTTTTCTTGCTATTTTGCACATGCTAGGGCCTTGTTCTTGCAATTTTGCACAAGCTAGGATCTTGTTCTTGCTATTTTGCACACGCTAGGCCCTTGTTCTTGCAATTTTGCACTCGCTAGGCCCTTGTTCTTGCTATTTTGCATGCTAGGCCCTTGTTCTAGCTATTTTGCACATGCTAGGCCCTTGTTCTTGCAATTTTTCACACACTAGGCCCTTGTTCTTGCTATTTTGCACATGCTAGGCCCTTGTTCTTGCAATTTTGCACATGCTAGGCCCTTGTTCTTGCAATTTTGCACAAGCTTGGCCCTTGTTCTTGAAATTGTGCACACGCTAGGCCATTGTTCTTTCTATTTTGCACACGCTAGGCCCTTGTTCTTGCAATTTTGCACTCGCTAGGCCCTTGTTCTTGCTATTTTGCACATGCTAGGCCCTTTTTCTTGATATTTTGCACACGCTTGGCCCTCGTTCTTGCAATTTTGCACAAGCTAAGCCCTTGTTCTTGCTATTTTGCACACGCTATGACCGTTTCCTGCAATTTTGCACTCGATAGGCCCTTGTTCTTGCAATTTTGCACATGCTATGCCCTTGTTCTTTAAATTTTGCACATGCTAGGCTCTTGTTCTTGCAATTTGGCACACGCTAGGCCCTTGTTCTTGAAATTTTGCACGCGCTAGGCCATTGTTCTTTCTATTTTGCACATGATAAACCCTTGTTCTTGAAATTTTGCACTCGCTAGGACCTTGTTCTTGCTATTTTGCACATGCCGGTCCCTTTTTCTTGCTATTTTGCACACGCTAGGCCCTCGTTCTTGCAATTTTGCACACGCTAAGCTTTTGTTCTTGCTATTTGGCACACGCTAGGACCTTGTTCTTGCAATTTTGCACTCACTAGACCCTTGTTCTTGTAATTTTGCACATGCTAGGCCCTTGTTCTTGCAATTTTGCACACGCTAGGACCTTGTTCTTGCAAATTTGCACTCTTTAGGCCCTTGTTAGTGCACTTTTGCACATGCTAGGCCCTTGTTCTTGCAATTTTGCACTCGCTAGGCCCTTGCTCTTGCTATTTTGCACACGGTAGGTTCTTTTTCTTGCAATTTTGCACACGCTAGGCCCTTGTTCTTGCTATTTTGCACACGCTAGGCCCTTGTTCTTGAAATTTTGCACACGCTAGGCCCTCGTTCTTGCAATTTTGAAAATGCTAGGCCCTTGTTCTTGCAATTGTGCACACGCTAGGCCCTTGTTCTTCCTATTTTGCACGAGCTAGGCCCTTGTTCTTGCAATTTTGCACATGCTAGGCACTTGTTCTTAAAATTTTGCGCATGCTAGGCCCTTGTTCTTGCAATTTGGCACACGCTAGGCCCTTGTTCTTGAAATTTTGCACACGCTAGGCCATTGTTCTTTCTATTTTGCACATGATAAACCCTTGTTCTTGAAATTTTGCACTCGCTAGGACTTGCTATTTTGCACATGCCGGGCCCTTTTTCTTGCTATTTTGCACACGCTAGGCCCTCGTTCTTGCAATTTTGCACGCGCTAAGCTTTTGTTCTTGCTTTTTGGCACACGCTAGGACCTTGTTCTTGCAATTTTGCACTCGCTAGGCCCTTGTTCTTGTAATTTTGCACATGCTAGGCCCTTGTTCTTGCAATTTTGCACACGCTAGGACCTTGTTCTTGCAATTTTGCACTCTTTAGGCCCTTGTTAGTGCAATTTTGCACATGCTAGGCCCTTGTTCTTGCAATTTTGCACTCGCTAGGCCCTTGTTCTTGCTATTTTGCACACGGTAGGTTCTTTTTCTTGCAATTTTGCACATGCTAGGCTATTGTTCTTGCAATTTTGCACATGCTAGGCCCTTGTTCTTGCAATTTTGCACTCGCTAGGACCTTGTTCTTGCAATTTTGCCTCGTTAGGCCCTTGTTCTTGAAAATTTTGCATATGCTAGGCCCTTGTTCTTGCAATTTTGCACACGCTAGGCACTTGTTCTTGCAATTTTGCACATGCTAGGCTCTTGTTCTTGCAATTTTGCACATGCTAGGCCCTTGTTCTTGCAATTTTGCACTCGCTAGGCCTTTGTTCTTGCTATTTTGCACATGCTAGGCCCTTTTTCTTGCTATTTTGCACACGCTAGGCCCTTGTTCTTGCAATTTTGCACATGCTAGGTCCTTGTTCTTGCAATTTTGCACACGCTAGGCCCTTGTTCTTGAAATTTTGCACTCGCTAGGCCCTTGTTCTTGCTATTTTGCACATGCTAGTCCCTTTTTCTTGCTATTTTCCACACGCTAGGCCCTCGTTCTTGCAATTTTGCACACACTAAGCCCTTGTTCTTGCTATTTTGCACACGCTAGGACCTTGTTCTTGCAATTTCGCACTCGCTAGGCCCTTATACTTGCAATTTTGCACATGCTAGGCCCTTGTTCTTGCAATTTTGCATACGCTAGGACCTTGTTCTTGCAATTTTGCACTCGCTAGGCCCTTATACTTGCAATTTTGCACATGCTAGGCCCTTGTTCTTGCAATTTTGCACACGCTAGGACCTTGTTCTTGCAATTTTGCCTCGTTAGGCCCTTGTTCTTGCAATTTTGCACATGCTAGGCCCTTTTTCTTGCAATTTTGCACACGCTAGGACCTTGTTCTTGCAATTTTGCTCTCGTTAGGCCCTTGTTCTTGCAATTTTGCATTCGCTAGGCCCTTGTTCTTGCTATTTTGCACATGCTAGGCCCTTTTTCTTGCTATTTTGCACACGGTAGGCCCTTGTTCTTGCAATTTTGCACACGATAGGCCCTTGTTCTTGCTATTTTGCACACGCTAGGCCCTTGTTCTTGAAATTTTGCACACGCTAGGCCCTCGTTCTTGCAATTTTGAAAATGCTAGGCCCTTGTTCTTGCAATTTTGCACACGCTAGGCCCTTGTTCTTCCTATTTTGCACGAGCTAGGCCCTTGTTCTTGCAATTTTGCACATGCTAGGCACTTGTTCTTAAAATTCTGCACATGCTAGGCCCTTGTTCTTGCAATTTGGCACACGCTAGGCCCTTGTTCTTGAAATTTTGCACACGCTAGGCCATTGTTCTTTCTATTTTGCACATGATAAACCCTTGTTCTTGCAATTTTGCACTCGCTAGGCCCTTGTTCTTGTAATTTTGCACATGCTAGGCCCTTGTTCTTGCAATTTTGCACACGCTAGGACCTTGTTCTTGCAATTTTGCACTCTTTGGGCCCTTGTTAGTGCAATTTTGCACATGCTAGGCCCTTGTTCTTGCAATTTTGCACTCGCTAGGCCCTTGTTCTTGCTATTTTGCACACGGTAGGTTCTTTTTCTTGGAATTTTGCACATGCTAGGCTCTTGTTCTTGCAATTTTGCACATGCTAGGCCCTTGTTCTTGCAATTTTGCACTTGCGAGGCCCTTGTTCTTGCTATTTTGCACATGCTAGGCCCTTTTACTTGCTATTTTGCACACGCTAGGCCCTTGTTCTTGCAATTTTGCACATGCTAGGCCCTTGTTCTTGAAATTTTGCACACGCTAGGCCCTTGTTCTTGAAATTTTGCACTCGCTAGGCCCTTGTTCTTGCTATTTTGCACATGCTAGGCCCTTTTTCTTGCTATTTTCCACACGCTAGGCCCTCGTTCTTGCAATTTTGCACATGCTAAGCCCTTGTTCTTGCTATTTTGCACACTCTAGGACCTTGTTCTTGCAATTTTGCACTCGCTAGGCCCTTATACTTGCAATTTTGCACATGCTAGGCCCTTGTTCTTGCAATTTTGTACACGCTAGGACCTTGTTCTTGCAATTTTGCCTCGTTAGGACCTTGTTCTTGCAATTTTGCACATGCTAGGCCCTTTTTCTTGCAATTTTGCACACGTTAGGACCTTGTTCTTGCAATTTTGCACTCGTTAGGCCCTTGTTCTTGCAATTTTGCATTCGCTAGGCCCTTGTTCTTGCTATTTTGCACATGCTAGGCCCTTTTTGTTGCTATTTTGCACACGGTAGGCCCTTGTTCTTGCAATTTTGCACACGCTAGGCCCTTGTTCTTACCATTTTGCACACGCTAGGCCCTTGTTCTTGCAGTTTTGCACATGCTAGGCTCTTGTTCTTGCAATTTTGCACACGCTAGGCCCTTGTTCTTGCAATTTTGCACATGCTAGGCCCTTGTTCTTGCAATTTTGCACACGCTAGGACCTTGTTCTTGCAATTTTGCCTCGTTAGGCCCTTGTTCTTGAAATTTTGCACATGCTAGGCCCTTGTTCTTGCAATTTTGCACACTCTAGGCACTTGTTCTTGCAATTTTGCACATGCTAGGCTCTTGTTCTTGCAATTTTGCACATGCTAGGCCCTTGTTCTTGCAATTTTGCACTCGCTAGGCCCTTGTTCTTGCTATTTTGCACATGCTAGGTACTTTTTCTTGCTATTTTGCACACGCTAGGCCCTTGTTCTTGCAATTTTGCACATGCTAGGCCCTTGTTCTTGCAATTTTGCACACGCTAGGCCCTTGTTCTTGAAATTTTGCACTCGCTAGGCCCTTGTTCTTGCTATTTTGCACATGCTAGTCCCTTTTTCTTGCTATTTTCCACACGCTAGGCCCTCGTTCTTGCAATTTTGCACACGCTAAGCCCTTGTTCTTGCTATTTTGCACACGCTAGGACCTTGTTCTTGCAATTTCGCACTCGCTAGGCCCTTATACTTGCAATTTTGCACATGCTAGGCCCTTGTTCTTGCAATTTTGCATACGCTAGGACCTTGTTCTTGCAATTTTGCACTCGCTAGGCCCTTATACTTGCAATTTTGCACATGCTAGGCCCTTGTTCTTGCAATTTTGCACACGCTAGGACCTTGTTCTTGCAATTTTGCCTCGTTAGGCCCTTGTTCTTGCAATTTTGCACATGCTAGGCCCTTTTTCTTGCAATTTTGCACACGCTAGGACCTTGTTCTTGCAATTTTGCACTCGTTAGGCCCTTGTTCTTGCAATTTTGCATTCGCTAGGCCCTTGTTCTTGCTATTTTGCACATGCTAGGCCCTTTTTCTTGCTATTTTGCACACGGTAGGCCCTTGTTCTTGCAATTTTGCACACGCTAGGCCCTTGTTCTTGCTATTTTGCACACGCTAGGCCCTTATTCTTGCAATTTTCCACACAGTAGGCCCTTGTTCTTGAAATTTTGCACACGCTAGGCCCACATTCTTGCAATTTTGAAAATGCTAGGCCCTTGTTCTTGCAATTTTGCACACGCTAGGCCCTTTTTCTTGCTATTTTGCACATGCTAGGCCCTTGTTCTTGCTATTTTGCACACGCTAGGCCCTTGTTCTTGCAATTTTGCACATGCTAGGCCCTTGTTCTTGCAATTTTGCACACGCTAGGCCCTTGTTCTTGAAATTTTGCACACGCTAGGCCAATGTTCTTTCTGTTTTGCACACGCTAGGCCCCTGTTCTTGCAATTTTGCACACGCTAGGCCCTTTTTCTTGCAATTTTGCATTCGCTAGGCCCTTGTTCTTGCTATTTTGCACACGCTAGGCCATTGTTCTTTCTGTTTTGCACACGCTAGGCCCCTGTTCTTGCAATTTTGCACATACTAGGCCCTTGTTCTTGCAATATTGCATTCGCTAGGCCCTTGTTCTTGCTATTTGCACACGCTAGGCCATTGTTCTTGCAATTTTGCACACGCTAGGCCCTTTTTCTTGCTATTTTGCACAAGCTAGGCCCTTGTTCTTGCAATTTTGCACTCGCTAGGTCCTTGTTCTTGCTATTTAGGCACATGCTGGGCCCTTGTTTTTGCTATTTTGCACATGCTAGACCCTTGATCTTGCAATTTTGCACACGCTAGGCTCTTGTTCTTGCTATTTTGCACCCGCTAGGCCCTTTTTCTTGCAATTTTGAGATCGCTAGGCCCTTGTTCTTGAAATTTTGCAGACAGTAGGCCTTCGTTCTTGCAATTTTGCATACGCTAGGCCCTTGTTCTTGCTATTTTGCACACGCTAGGACCTTGTTCTTGCAATTTCGCATTCGCTAGGCCCTTGTTCTTGCAATTTTGCACTCGCTAGGCCCTTGTTCTTGCAATTTTGCACACGCTAGGCCCTTGTTCTTGCAATTTTTCACACGCTAGGCCTTTGTTCTTGCAATTTTGCACTCGCTAGGCCCTTGTTCTTGCTATTTTGCACATGCTAGGCCCTTGTTCTTGCTATTTTGCACATGCTAGGCCCTTGTTCATGCGATTTTGCACACACTAGGCCCTTTTTCTTGCAATTTTGCACACACTAGGCCCTTTTTCTTGCAATTTTGCACACGGTAGGCCCTCGTTCTTGCAATTTTGCACACGCTAGGCCCTTGTTCTTGCTAATTTGCACACGCTATGACCTTGTTCTTGCAATTTCGCACTCGCTAGGCCCTTGTTCTTGCAATTTTGCACTCGCTAGGCCCTTGTTCTTGCTATATTGCACATGCTAGGCCCTTGTTCTTGCAATTTTGCACACGCTAGGCCCTTGTTCTTGCAATTTTGCACATGCTAGGCCCTTGATCTTGCATTTTTGCACACGCTAGGCCCTTGTTCTTGAAATTTTGCACACGCTAGGCCATTGTTCTTTCTATTTTGCATACGCTAGGCCCTTGTTCTTGCAATTTTGCACTCGCTAGGCCCTTGTTCTCGCTGTTTGCACACGCTAGGCCATTGTTCTTGCAATTTTGCACATGCTAGGCCCTTGTTCTTGCAATTTTGCACACGCTAGGCCCTTGTTGTTGCTATTTTGCACTCGCTAGCTCCTTGTTCTTGCTATTTTGCACATGCTAGGCCCTTGTTCTTGCTATTTTGCACATGCTAGGCCCTTGTTCTTGCTATTTTGCACACGCTATGACCTTGTTCTGGCAATTTCGCACTCATGAGGCCCTTGTTCTTGCAATTTTGCACTCGCTAGGCCCTTGTTCTTGCTATTTTGCACATGCTAGGCCCTTGTTCTTGCTATTTTGCACACGCTATGACCTTGTTCTTGCAATTTCGCACTCGCTAGGCCCTTGTTCTGGCAATTTTGCACTCGCAAGGCCCTTGTTCTTGCTATTTTGCACATACTAGGCCCTTTTTCTTGCTATTTTGCACATGCTAGGCCCTTGTTCTTGCAATTTTGCACATGCTATGCCCTTGTTCTTGCAATTTTGCACATGCTAGGCCCTTGTTCTTAAAATTTTGCACTCGCTAGGCCCTTGTTCTTGCTATTTTGCACATGCTAGGCCCTTTTTCTTGCTATTTTCCACACGCTAGGCCCTCGTTTTTGCAATTTTGCACACGCTAAGCCCTTGTTCTTGCTATTTTGCACACGCTATGACCTTGTTCTTGCAATTTTGCACTCGCTAGGCCCTTATACTTGCAATTTTGCACATCCTAGGCCCTTGTTCTTGCAATTTTGCACACGCTAGGACCTTGTTCTTGCAATTTTGCCTCGTTAGGCCCTTGTTCTTGCAATTTTGCACATGCTAGGCCCTTTTTCTTGCAATTTTGCACACGCTAGGACCTTGTTCTTGCAATTTTGCACTCGTTAGGCCCTTGTTCTTGCAATTTTGCACACGCTAGGCCCTTGTTCTTGCTATTTTGCACATGCTAGGCCCTTTTTCTTGCTATTTTGCACACGGTAGGCCCTTGTTCTTGCAATTTTGCACACGCTGGCCCTTGTTCTTGCTATTTTGCACACGCTAGGCCCTTATTCTTGCAATTTTCAACACACTAGGCCCCTTTTCTTGCTATTTTGCACACGCTAGGCCCTCGTTCTTGCAATTTTGAAAATGCTAGGCCCTTGTTCTTGCAATTTTGCACACGCTAGGCCCTTTTTTCTTGCAATTTTTCACACGCTAGGCCCTTGTTCTTGCAATTTTGGACTCGCTAGGCCCTTGTTCTTGCTATTTTGCACATGCTAGGCCCTTGTTCTTGCTATTTTGCACACGCTGGGCCCTTGTTCTTGCAATTTTGCACATGCTAGGCCCTTGTTCTTGAAATTTTGCACACGCTAGGCCATTGTTCTTTCTGTTTTGCACACGCTAGGCCCCTGTTCTTGCAATTTTGCACACGCTAGGACCTTGTTCTTGCAATTTTGCATTCGCTAGGCCCTTGTTCTTGCTATTTGCACACGCTAGGCCATTGTTCTTGCAATTTTGCAAACGCTAGGCCCTTTTTCTTGCAATTTTGCACACGTTAGGCCCTTGTTCTTGCTATTTTGCACACGCTAGGCCCTTGTTCTTGCAATTTTGCACTCGCTAGGTCCTTGTTCTTGCTTTTTTGCACATGCTGGGCCCTTGGTTTTGCTATTTTGCACATGCTAGGCCCTTGTTCTTGCAATTTTGCACACGCTAGGCCCTTGTTCTTGCTATATTGCACCCGCTAGGCCCTTTTTCTTGCAATTTTGCACTCGCTAGGCCCTTGTTCTTGATATTTTGCAGACGGTAGGCCTTCGTTCTTGCAATTTTGCATACGCTAGGACCTTGTTCTTTCTATTTTGCACACGCTAGGACCTTGTTCTTGCAATTTTGCATACGCTAGGCCCTTTTTCTTGCAATTTTGCACTCGCTAGGCCCTTGTTCTTGCTATTTTGCACATGCTAGGCCCTTGTTCATTCTATTTTGCACATGCTAGGCCCTTTTTCTTGCAATTTTGCACACACTAGGCCCTTGTTCTTGCGATTTTGCACACACTTGGCCCTTTTACTTGCAATTTTGCACACGGTAGGCCCTCGTTCTTGCAATTTTGCACACGCTAGGCCCTTGTTCTTGCTATTTTGCACACGCTATGACCTTGTTCTTGCAATTTCGCACTCGCTAGGCCCTTGTTCTTGCAATTTTGCACTCGTTAGGCCCTTGTTCTTGCAATTTTGCACATGCTAGGCCCTTGTTCTTGCTATTTTGCACACGCTAGGCCCTTGTTCTTGAAATTTTGCCCACGCTAGGCCATTGTTCTTTCTATTTTGCATATGCTAGGCCCTTGTTCTTGCAATTTTGCACACGCTAGGCCCTTGTTCTTGCAATTTTGCAATCGCTAGGCCCTTGTTCTCGCTGTTTGCACACGCTAGGCCATTGTTCTTGCAATTTTGCACACGCAAGGCCCTAGTTCTTGCAATTTTGCACACGCTAGGCCCTTGTTGTTGCTATTTTGCACGTGCTAGGCCTTTGTTCTTCCAATTTTGCACTCGCTAGGTCCTTGTTCTTGCTATTTTGCACATGCTAGGCCCTTGTTCTTGCTATTTTGCACATGCTAGGCCCTTGTTCTTGCAATTTTGCACACGCTAGGCCCTTGTTCTTGCTATTTTGCACCCGCTAGGCCCTTTTTCTTGCAATTTTGCACACGCTAGGCCCTTGTTCTTGAAATTTTGCACACGGTAGGCCTTCGTTCTTGCAATTTTGCACACGCTAGGCCCTTGTTTTTGCTATTTTGCACACGCTATGACCTTGTTCTTGCAATTTTGCACTTGCTAGGTCCTTGTTCTTGCAATTTTGCACACGCTAGGCCCTTGTTCTTTCCATTTTGCACATGCTAGGCCCTTGTTCTTGCCATTTTGCACACGCTAGGCCCTTGTTCTTGCAATTTTGCACAAACTAGGCCCTTGTTCTTGCAATTTTGCCCACGCCAGGTCCTTGTTCTTGAAATTTTGCCCACGCTAGGCCATTGTTCTTTCTATTTTGCACACGCTAGGCCCTTGTTCTTGCAATTTTGCACTCGCTATGCCCTTGTTCTTGCAATTTTGCACATGCTAGGCCTTTTTCTTGCTATTTTCCACACGCTAGGCCCTCGTTCTTGCAATTTTGCACACGCTAAGCCCTTGTTCTTGCTATTTTGCACACGCTAGGCCCTTGTTCTTGCAATTTTGCACACGCTAGGCCCTTGTACTTGCAATTTTGCACATGCTAGGCCCTTGTTCTTGCAATTTTGCACACGCTAGGACCTTGTTCTTGCAATTTTGCACTCGTTAGGCCCTTGTTCTTGCAATTTTGCACATGCTAGGCCCTTGTTCTTGCTATTTTGCACATGCTAGGCCCTTTTTCTTGCAACTTTGCACATGCTAGGACCTTGTTCTTGCAATTTTGCACTCATTAGGCCCTTGTTCTTGCAATTTTGCATTCGCTAGGCCCTTGTTCTTGCTATTTTGCACATGCTAGGCCCTTTTTCTTGCTATTTTGCACACGGTAGGCACTTGTTCTTGCAATTTTGCACACGCTAGGCCCTTGTTCTTGCTATTTTGCACACGCTAGGCCCTTATTCTTGCAATTTTGTACACAGTAGGCCCTTATTCTTGAAATTTTGCACACGCTAGGCCCTGGTTCTTGCTTTTTTGAAAATGCTAGGCGCTGGTTCTTGCAATTTTGCACACGCTAGGCCCTTGTTCTTGCAATTTTTCACACGCTAGGCCCTTGTTCTTGCTATTTTGCACATGCTAGGCCCATTTTCTTGCAATTTTGCACTCGCTAGGTCCTTGTTCTTGCTATTTTGCACATGCTAGGCCCTTGTTCTTTCTATTTTGCACACACTAGGCCCTTGTTCTTGCAATTCTGCACACACTAGGCCCTTGTTCTTGCAATATTGCATTCGCTAGGCCCTTGTTCTCGCTATTTGCACATGCTAGGCCATTGTTCTCGCAATTTTGCACACGCTAGGCCCTTTTTCTTGCAATTTTGCACACGCTAGGCCCTTGTTCTTGCTATTTTGCACATGCTAGGCCCTTTTTCTTGCAATTTTGCACTCGCTAGGTCCTTGTTCTTGCTATTTTGCACATGCTAGGCCCTTGTTCTTTCTATTTTGCACATTCTAGGCCCTTGTTCTTGCAATTTCGCACACGCTAGGCCCTTGTTCTTGCTATTTTGCACCCGCTAGGCCATTTTTCTTGCAATTTTGCACTCGCTAGGCCCTTGTTCTTGAAATTTTACACACGGTAGGCCTTCGTTCTTGCAATTTTGCACATGCTAGGCCCTTGTTCTTGCTATTTAGCACACGCTATGACCTTGTTCTTGCAATTTCGCACTCGCTTGGTTCTTGTTCTTGCAATTTTGCACACGCTAGGCCCTTGTTCTTGCAATTTTGCACACGCTAGGCCCTTGTTCTTGCCATTTTGCACACGCTAGGCCCTTGTTCTTGCAATTTTGCACATGCTAGGCCCTTGTTCTTGCCATTTTGCACACGCTAGGCCCTTGTTCTTGCAATTTTGCGCTCGCTAGGCCCTTGTTCTCACTGTTTGCACACGCTAGGCCATTGTTCTTGCAATTTTGCACATGCTAGGCCCTTGTTCTTGCAATTTTGCACACGCTAGGCCCTTGTTGTTGCTATTTTGCACATGCTAGGCCTTTGTTCTTCCAATTTTGCACTCGCTAGGTCCTTGTTCTTGCTATTTTGCACATGCTAGGCCCTTGTTCTTGCTATTTTGCACATGCTAGGCCCTTGTTCTTGCAATTTTGCACACGCTAGGCCCTTGTTCTTGCTATTTTGCACCCGCTAGGCCCTTTTTCTTGCAATTTTGCACTCGCTAGGCCCTTGTTCTTGAAATTTTGGACACGGTAGGCCTTCGTTCTTGCAATTTTGCACACGCTAGGCCCTTGTTCTTGCTATTTTGCACACGCTATGACCTTGTTCTTGCAATTTCGCCCTCGCAAGGTCCTTGTTCTTGCAATTTTCCACATGCTAGGCCCTTGTTCTTGCCATTTTGCACACGCTAGGCCCTTGTTCTTGCCATTTTGCACACGCTAGGCCCTTGTTCTTGCAATTTTGCACATGCTAGGCCCTTGTTCTTGCAATTTTGCCCACGCTAGGCCCTTGTTCTTGAAATTTTGCCCATGCTAGGCCATTGTTCTTTCTATTTTGCACACGCTAGGCCCTTGTTCTTGCAATTTTGCACTCGCTAGGCCCTTGTTCTTGCAATTTTGCACACGCTAGGCCTTTTCCTTGCTATTTTCCACATGCTAGGCCCTCGTTCTTGCAATTTTGCACACGCTAAACCCTTCTTCTTGCTATTTTGCACACGCTAGGACCTTGTTCTTGCAAATTTGCACTCGCTAGGCCCTTGTACTTGCAATTTTGCACATGCTAGGCCCTTATTCTTGCAATTTTGCACACGCTAGGACCTTGTTCTTGCAGTTTTGCACTCGTTAGGCCCTTGTTCTTGCAATTTTTCACATGCTAGGCCCTTGTTCTTGCTATTTTGCACACGGTAGGCCTTCATTCTTGCAATTTTGCACACGCTAGGCCCTTGTTCTTGCTATTTTGCACACGCTATGACCTTGTTCTTGCAATTTCGCACTCGCTAGGTCCTTGTTCTTGCAATTTTCCACATGCTAGACCCTTGTTCTTGCCATTTTGCACATGCTAGGCCCCTGTTCTTGCCATTTTGCACACGCTAGGCCCTTGTTCTTGCAGTTTTGCACATGCTAGGCCCTTGTTCTTGCAATTTTGCCCACGCTAGGCCCTTGTTCTTGAAATTTTGCCCATGCTAGGCCATTGTTCTTTCTATTTTGCACATGCTAGGCCCTTGTTCTTGCAGTTTTGCACTCGCTAGGCCCTTGCTCTTGCTATTTTGCACACGCTAGGACCTTGTACTTGCAATTTTGCACATGCAAGGCCCTTGTTCTTGCAATTTTGCACACGCTAGGACCTTGTTCTTGCAGTTTTGCACTCGTTAGGCCCTTGTTCTTGCAATTTTGCACATGCTAGGCCCTTGTTCTTAAAATTTTGCACACGGTAGGCCTTCGTTCTTTTAAGTTTGCACACGCTAGGCCCTTGTTCTTGCTATTTTGCACTCGCTATGACCTTGTTCTTGCAATTTCGCACTCGCTAGGTCCTTGTTCTTGCAATTTTCCACATGCTAGGCCCTTGTTCTTGCCATTTTGCACACGCTAGGCTTTTGTTCTTGCCATTTTGCACACGCTAGGCCCTTGTTCTTGCAATTTTGCACATGCTAGGCCCTTGTTCTTGCAATTTTGCCCACGCAAGGCCCTTGTTCTTGAAATTTTGCCCATTCTAGGCTATTGTTCTTTCTGTTTTGCACACGCTAGGCCCTTGTTCTTGCAATTTTGCACTCGCTAGGCCCTTGTTCTTGCAATTTTGCACATGCTAGGGCTTTTTTCTTGCTATTTTCCACATGCTAGGCCCTCGTTCTTGCAATTCTGCACACACTAGGCTCTTGTTCTTGCAATATTGCATTCGCTAGGCCCTTGTTCTCGCGATTTGCACATGCTAGGCCATTGTTCTCGCAATTTTGCACACACTAGGCCCTTTTTCTTGCAATTTTGCACACGCTAGGCCCTTGTTCTTGCTATTTTGCACATGCTAGGCCCTTATTCTTGCAATTTTGCACTCGCTAGGTCCTTGTTCTTGCTATTTTGCACATGCTAGGCCCTTGTTCTTTCTATTTTGCACATTCTAGGCCCTTGTTCTTGCAATTTCGCACACGCTAGGCCCTTGTTCTTGCTATTTTGCACCCGCTAGGCCATTTTTCTTGCAATTTTGCACTCGCTAGGCCCTTGTTCTTGAAATTTTACACACGGTAGGCCTTCGTTCTTGCAATTTTGCACACGCTAGGCCCTTGTTCTTGCTAATTAGCACACGCTATGACCTTGTTCTTGCAATTTCGCACTCGCTTGGTTCTTGTTCTTGCAATTTTGCACACGCTAGGCCCTTGTTCTTGCAATTTTGCACACGCTAGGCCCTTGTTCTTGCCATTTTGCACACGCTAGGCCCTTGTTCTTGCAATTTTGCACATGCTAGGCCCTTGTTCTTGCAATTTTGCACACGCTAGGCCCTTGTTCTTACAATTTTGCGCTCGCTAGGCCCTTGTTCTCACTGTTTGCACACGCTAGGCCATTGTTCTTGCAATTTTGCACATGCTAGGCCCTTGTTCTTGCAATTTTGCACACGCTAGGCCCTTGTTGTTGCTATTTTGCACGTGCTAGGCCTTTGTTCTTCCAATTTTGCACTCGCTAGGTCCTTGTTCTTGCTATTTTGCACATGCTAGGCCCTTGTTCTTGCTATTTTGCACATGCTAGGCCCTTGCTCTTGCAATTTTGCACACGCTAGGCCCTTGTTCTTGCTATTTTGCACCCGCTAGGCCCTTTTTCTTGCAATTTTGCACTCGCTAGGCCCTTGTTCTTGAAATTTTGGACACGGTAGGCCTTCGTTCTTGCAATTTTGCACACGCTAGGCCCTTGTTCTTGCTATTTTGCACACGCTATGACCTTGTTCTTGCAATTTCGCCCTCGCAAGGTCCTTGTTCTTGCAATTTTCCACATGCTAGGCCCTTGTTCTTGCCATTTTGCACACGCTAGGCCCTTGTTCTTGCCATTTTGCACACGCTAGGCCCTTGTTCTTGCAATTTTGCACATGCTAGGCCCTTGTTCTTGCAATTTTGCCCACGCTAGGCCCTTGTTCTTGAAATTTTGCCCATGCTAGGCCATTGTTCTTTCTATTTTGCACACGCTAGGCCCTTGTTCTTGCAATTTTGCACTCGCTAGGCCCTTGTTCTTGCAATTTTGCACACGCTAGGCCTTTTCCTTGCTATTTTCCACATGCTAGGCCCTCGTTCTTGCAATTTTGCACACGCTAAACCCTTCTTCTTGCTATTTTGCACACGCTAGGACCTTGTTCTTGCAAATTTGCACTCGCTAGGCCCTTGTACTTGCAATTTTGCACATGCTAGGCCCTTATTCTTGCAATTTTGCACACGCTAGGACCTTGTTCTTGCAGTTTTGCACTCGTTAGGCCCTTGTTCTTGCAATTTTTCACATGCTAGGCCCTTGTTCTTGCTATTTTGCACACGGTAGGCCTTCGTTCTTGCAATTTTGCACACGCTAGGCCCTTGTTCTTGCTATTTTGCACACGCTATGACCTTGTTCTTGCAATTTCGCACTCGCTAGGTCCTTGTTCTTGCAATTTTCCACATGCTAGACCCTTGTTCTTGCCATTTTGCACATGCTAGGCCCTTGTTCTTGCCATTTTGCACACGCTAGGCCCTTGTTCTTGCAGTTTTGCACATGCTAGGCCCTTGTTCTTGCAATTTTGCCCACGCTAGGCCCTTGTTCTTGGAATTTTGCCCATGCTAGGCCATTGTTCTTTCTATTTTGCACATGCTAGGCCCTTGTTCTTGCAGTTTTGCACTCGCTAGGCCCTTGTTCCTGCTATTTTGCACATGCTAGGACCTTGTACTTGCAATTTTGCACATGCTAGGCCCTTGTTCTTGCAATTTTGCACACGCTAGGACCTTGTTCTTGCAGTTTTGCACTCGTTAGGCCCTTGTTCTTGCAATTTTGCACATGCTAGGCCCTTGTTCTTAAAATTTTGCACACGGTAGGCCTTCGTTCTTTTAATTTTGCACACGCTAGGCCCTTGTTCTTGCTATTTTGCACACGCTATGACCTTGTTCTTGCAATTTCGCACTCGCTAGGTCCTTGTTCTTGCAATTTTCCACATGCTAGGCCCTTGTTCTTGCCATTTTGCACACGCTAGGCTTTTGTTCTTGCCATTTTGCACACGCTAGGCCCTTGTTCTTGCAATTTTGCACATGCTAGGCCCTTGTTCTTGCAATTTTGCCCACGCAAGGCCCTTGTTCTTGAAATTTTGCCCATGCTAGGCTATTGTTCTTTCTGTTTTGCACACGCTAGGCCCTTGTTCTTGCAATTTTGCACTCGCTAGGCCCTTGTTCTTGCAATTTTGCACATGCTAGGCCTTTTTTCTTGCTATTTTCCACATGCTAGGCCCTCGTTCTTGCAATTTTGCACAAGCTAAGCCCTTGTTCTTGCTATTTTGCACACGCTAGGCCCTTGTACTTGCAATTTTGCACATGCTAGGCCCTTGTTCTTGCAATTTTGCACACGCTATGACCTTGTTCTTGCAATTTTGCACTCGTTAGGCCCTTGTTCTTGCAATTTTGCACATCCTAGGCCCTTGTTCTTGCTATTTTGCACATGCTAGGCCCTTTTTCTTGCAATTTTGCACTCGTTAGGCCCTTGTTTTTTGCAATTTTGCATTCGCTAGGCCCTGGTTCTTGCAATTTTGCACATGCTAGGCCCTTGTTTTTGCAATTTTTCACACGCTAGGCCCTTGTTCTTTCAATTTTGCACTCGCTAGGCCCTTATTCTTGCTATTTTGCACATGCTAGGCACTTGTTCTTGCTATTTTGCACACGGTAGGCCGTTGTTTTTGAAATTCTGCACACGGTACACCCTCGTTCTTGCAATTTTGGACACGCTAGGCCCTTGTTCTTGCTATTTTGCACACGCTATGACCTTGTTCTTGCAATTTTGCACTTGCTAGGCCCTTGTTCTTGCAATTTTGCACATGCAAGGCCATTGTTCTTGCAATGTTGCACACGCTAGGCCCTTGCAATTTTTCACACACTAGGCCCTTGTTCTTGTAATTTTGCACACGCTAGGTTCTTGTTCTTGCTATTTTGCACACGCTAGGCCCTTGTTCTTGCAATTTTGCACTCGCTAGGCCCTTGTTCTTGCTATTTTGCACATGCTAGGCCCTTGTTCTAGCTATTTTGCACATGCTAGGCCCTTTTTCTTGCTGTTTTTCACACGCTAGGCCCTCCTTGCAAATTTGCACACGCTAAGCCCTTGTTCTTGCTATTTTGCACACGCTAGGACCTGGTTCTTGCAATTTTGCATTCGCTAGGCCCTTGTTCTTGCAATTTTGCACATGCTAGGCCCTTGTTTTTGCAATTTTTCACACGCTAGGCCCTTGTTCTTGCAATTTTGCACTCGCTAGGCCCTTATTCTTGCTATTTTGCACATGCTAGGCACTTGTTCTTGCTATTTTGCACACGGTAGGCCGTTGTTTTTGAAATTCTGCACACGGTACACCCTCGTTCTTGCAATTTTGGACACGCTAGGCCCTTGTTCTTGCTATTTTGCACACGCTATGACCTTGTTCTTGCAATTTTGCACTTGCTAGGCCCTTGTTCTTGCAATTTTGCACATGCAAGGCCATTGTTCTTGCAATGTTGCACACGCTAGGCCCTTGCAATTTTTCACACACTAGGCCCTTGTTCTTGTAATTTTGCACACGCTAGGTTCTTGTTCTTGCTATTTTGCACACGCTAGGCCCTTGTTCTTGCAATTTTGCACTCGCTAGGCCCTTGTTCTTGCTATTTTGCACATGCTAGGCCCTTGTTCTAGCTATTTTGCACATGCTAGGCCCTTTTTCTTGCTGTTTTTCACACGCTAGGCCCTCCTTGCAAATTTGCACACGCTAAGCCCTTGTTCTTGCTATTTTGCACACGCTAGGACCTGGTTCTTGCAATTTTGCATTCGCTAGGCCCTTGTTCTTGCAATTTTGCACATGCTAGGCCCTTGTTCTTGCAATTTTGCCCACGCAAGGCCCTTGTTCTTGAAATTTTGCCCATGCTAGGCTATTGTTCTTTCTGTTTTGCACACGCTAGGCCCTTGTTCTTGCAATTTTGCACTCGCTAGGCCCTTGTTCTTGCAATTTTGCACATGCTAGGCCTTTTTTCTTGCTATTTTCCACATGCTAGGCCCTCGTTCTTGCAATTTTGCACAAGCTAAGCCCTTGTTCTTGCTATTTTGCACACGCTAGGCCCTTGTACTTGCAATTTTGCACATGCTAGGCCCTTGTTCTTGCAATTTTGCACACGCTATGACCTTGTTCTTGCAATTTTGCACTCGTTAGGCCCTTGTTCTTGCAATTTTGCACATCCTAGGCCCTTGTTCTTGCTATTTTGCACATGCTAGGCCCTTTTTCTTGCAATTTTGCACTCGTTAGGCCCTTGTTTTTTGCAATTTTGCATTCGCTAGGCCCTGGTTCTTGCAATTTTGCACATGCTAGGCCCTTGTTTTTGCAATTTTTCACACGCTAGGCCCTTGTTCTTTCAATTTTGCACTCGCTAGGCCCTTAATCTTGCTATTTTGCACATGCTAGGCACTTGTTCTTGCTATTTTGCACACGGTAGGCCGTTGTTTTTGAAATTCTGCACACGGTACACCCTCGTTCTTGCAATTTTGGACACGCTAGGCCCTTGTTCTTGCTATTTTGCACACGCTATGACCTTGTTCTTGCAATTTTGCACTTGCTAGGCCCTTGTTCTTGCAATTTTGCACATGCAAGGCCATTGTTCTTGCAATGTTGCACACGCTAGGCCCTTGCAATTTTTCACACACTAGGCCCTTGTTCTTGTAATTTTGCACACGCTAGGTTCTTGTTCTTGCTATTTTGCACACGCTAGGCCCTTGTTCTTGCAATTTTGCACTCGCTAGGCCCTTGTTCTTGCTATTTTGCACATGCTAGGCCCTTGTTCTAGCTATTTTGCACATGCTAGGCCCTTTTTCTTGCTGTTTTTCACACGCTAGGCCCTCCTTGCAAATTTGCACACGCTAAGCCCTTGTTCTTGCTATTTTGCACACGCTAGGACCTGGTTCTTGCAATTTTGCATTCGCTAGGCCCTTGTTCTTGCAATTTTGCACATGCTAGGCCCTTGTTTTTGCAATTTTTCACACGCTAGGCCCTTGTTCTTGCAATTTTGCACTCGCTAGGCCCTTATTCTTGCTATTTTGCACATGCTAGGCACTTGTTCTTGCTATTTTGCACACGGTAGGCCGTTGTTTTTGAAATTCTGCACACGGTACACCCTCGTTCTTGCAATTTTGGACACGCTAGGCCCTTGTTCTTGCTATTTTGCACACGCTATGACCTTGTTCTTGCAATTTTGCACTTGCTAGGCCCTTGTTCTTGCAATTTTGCACATGCAAGGCCATTGTTCTTGCAATGTTGCACACGCTAGGCCCTTGCAATTTTTCACACACTAGGCCCTTGTTCTTGTAATTTTGCACACGCTAGGTTCTTGTTCTTGCTATTTTGCACACGCTAGGCCCTTGTTCTTGCAATTTTGCACTCGCTAGGCCCTTGTTCTTGCTATTTTGCACATGCTAGGCCCTTGTTCTAGCTATTTTGCACATGCTAGGCCCTTTTTCTTGCTGTTTTTCACACGCTAGGCCCTCCTTGCAAATTTGCACACGCTAAGCCCTTGTTCTTGCTATTTTGCACACGCTAGGACCTGGTTCTTGCAATTTTGCATTCGCTAGGCCCTTGTTCTTGCAATTTTGCACATGCTAGGCCCTTGTTCTTGCAGTTTTGCACACGCTAGGACCTTGTTCTTGCAATTTTGCACTAGTTAGGCCCTTGTTCTTGCAATTTTGCACATGCTAGGCCCTTGTTCTTGCAATTTTGCACTTGCTAGGCCCTTTTCATGCAATTTTGCACACGGTGGGCCCTTGTTTTTGAAATTTTGCACACGGTACGCCCTCGTTCTTGCAATTTTGCACACGCTAGGCCCTTGTTCTTGCTATTTTGCACACGCTATGACCTTGTTCTTGCAATTTTGCACTCGCTAGGACCTTGTACTTGCAATTTTGCACATGCTAGGCCCTTGTTCTTGCAATTTTGCACACGCTAGGACCTTGTTCTTGCAATTTTGCACTCGTTAGGCCCTTGTTCTTGCAATTTTGCACATCCTAGGCCCTTGTTCTTGCTATTTTGCACATGCTAGGCCCTTTTTCTTGCAATTTTGCACTCGTTAGGCCCTTGTTCTTGCAATTTTGCATTTGCTAGGCCCTGGTTCTTGCAATTTTGCACATGCTAGGCCCTTGTTTTTGCAATTTTTCACACGCTAGGCCCTTGTTCTTGCAATTTTGCACTCGCTAGGCCCTTATTCTTGCTATTTTGCACATGCTAGGCCCTTGTTCTTGCTATTTTGCACACGCTAGGCTCTTGTTCTTGCAATTTTGCACATGCTAGGCCCTTGTTCTTGCAATTTTGCACATGCTAGGCCCTTGTTCTTGCAATTTTGCACACGCTAGGCCCTTGTTCTTGAAATTTTGCCCATGCTAGGCCATTGTTCTTTCTATTTTGCACTCGCTAGGCCCTTGTTCTTGCTATTTTGCACATGCTAGGCCCTTGTTTTTGCTATTTTGCACATGCTAGGCCCTTGTTCTTGCGATTTTGCACACACTAGGCCCTTGTTCTTGCTATTTTGCACCCGCTAGGCCCTTTTTCTTGCAGTTTTGCACACGGTGGGCCCTTGTTTTTTTAAATTCTGCACACGGTAAGCCTTCGTTCTTGCAGTTTTGGACACGCTAGGCCCTTGTTCTTGCTATTTTGCACACGCTATGACCTTGTTCTTGCAATTTCGCACTTGCTAGGTTCTTGTTCTTGCAATTTTGCACACGCTAGGCCCTTGTTCTTGCCATTTTGCACACGCTAGGCCCTTGTTCTTGCCATTTAGCACACGCTAGGCCCTTGTTCTTGCAATTTTGCACATGCTAGGCCCTTGTTCTTGCAATTTTGCACACGCTAGGCCCTTGTTCTTGAAATTTTGCCCATGCTAGGCCATTGTTCTTTCTATTTTGCACATGCTAGGCCCTTGTTCTTGCAATTTTGCACTCGCTAGGCCCTTGTTCTTGCTATTTTGCACATGCTAGGCCCTTGTTCTTGCTATTTTGCACATGCTAGGCCCTTGTTCCTGCGATTTTGCACACACGAGGCCCTTGTTCTTGCTATTTTGCACCCGCTAGGCCCTTTTTCTTGCAGTTTTGCACACGGTAGGCCGTTGTTTTTGAAATTCTGCACACGGTACACCCTCGTTCTTGCAATTTTGGACACGCTAGGCCCTTGTTCCTGCTATTTTGCACACGCTATGACCTTGTTCTTGCAATTTTGCACTTGCTAGGCCCTTGTTCTTGCAATTTTGCACATACAAGGCCATTGTTCTTGCAATGTTGCACACGCTAGGCCCTTGCAATTTTTCACACACTAGGCCCTTGTTCTTGCAATTTTGCACACGCTAGGCCCTTGTTCTTGCAATTTTGCACTCGCTAGGCCCTTGTTCTTACTATTTTGCACATGCTAGGCCCTTGTTCTAGCTATTTTGCACATGCTAGGCCCTTTTTCTTGCTGTTTTTCACACGCTAGGCCCTCCTTGCAAATTTGCACATGCTAAGCCCTTGTTCTTGCTATTTTGCACACGCTAGGACCTGGTTCTTGCAATTTTGCAATCGCTATGCCCTTGTTCTTACAATTTTGCACATGCTAGGCCCTTGTTCTTGCAGTTTTGCACACGCTAGGACCTTGTTCTTGCAATTTTGCACTAGTTAGGCCCTTGTTCTTGCAATTTTGCACATGCTAGGCCCTTGTTCTTGCAATTTTGCACTTGCTAGGCCCTTTTTCATGCAATTTTGCACACGGTAGGCCCTTGTTTTTGAAATTTTGCACACGGTACGCCCTCGTTCTTGCAATTTTGCACACGCTAGGCCCTTGTTCTTGCTATTTTGCACACGCTATGACCTTGTTCTTGCAATTTCGCACTCGCTAGGCCCTTGTTCTTGCAATTTTGCACACGCTAGGCCATTGTTCTTGCAATGTTGCACACGCTAGGCCCTTGTTCTTGCAATTTTTCACACGCTAGGCCCATGTTCTTGCAATTTTGCACTCGCTAGGCCCTTATTCTTGCTATTTTGCACATGCTAGGCACTTGTTCTTGCTATTTTGCACACGGTAGGCCGTTGTTTTTGAAATTCTGCACACGGTACACCCTCGTTCTTGCAATTTTGGACACGCTAGGCCCTTGTTCTTGCTATTTTGCACACGCTATGACCTTGTTCTTGCAATTTTGCACTTGCTAGGCCCTTGTTCTTGCAATTTTGCACATGCAAGGCCATTGTTCTTGCAATGTTGCACACGCTAGGCCCTTGCAATTTTTCACACACTAGGCCCTTGTTCTTGTAATTTTGCACACGCTAGGTTCTTGTTCTTGCTATTTTGCACACGCTAGGCCCTTGTTCTTGCAATTTTGCACTCGCTAGGCCCTTGTTCTTGCTATTTTGCACATGCTAGGCCCTTGTTCTAGCTATTTTGCACATGCTAGGCCCTTTTTCTTGCTGTTTTTCACACGCTAGGCCCTCCTTGCAAATTTGCACACGCTAAGCCCTTGTTCTTGCTATTTTGCACACGCTAGGACCTGGTTCTTGCAATTTTGCATTCGCTAGGCCCTTGTTCTTGCAATTTTGCACATGCTAGGCCCTTGTTCTTGCAGTTTTGCACACGCTAGGACCTTGTTCTTGCAATTTTGCACTAGTTAGGCCCTTGTTCTTGCAATTTTGCACATGCTAGGCCCTTGTTCTTGCAATTTTGCACTTGCTAGGCCCTTTTCATGCAATTTTGCACACGGTGGGCCCTTGTTTTTGAAATTTTGCACACGGTACGCCCTCGTTCTTGCAATTTTGCACACGCTAGGCCCTTGTTCTTGCTATTTTGCACACGCTATGACCTTGTTCTTGCAATTTTGCACTCGCTAGGACCTTGTACTTGCAATTTTGCACATGCTAGGCCCTTGTTCTTGCAATTTTGCACACGCTAGGACCTTGTTCTTGCAATTTTGCACTCGTTAGGCCCTTGTTCTTGCAATTTTGCACATCCTAGGCCCTTGTTCTTGCTATTTTGCACATGCTAGGCCCTTTTTCTTGCAATTTTGCACTCGTTAGGCCCTTGTTCTTGCAATTTTGCATTTGCTAGGCCCTGGTTCTTGCAATTTTGCACATGCTAGGCCCTTGTTTTTGCAATTTTTCACACGCTAGGCCCTTGTTCTTGCAATTTTGCACTCGCTAGGCCCTTATTCTTGCTATTTTGCACATGCTAGGCCCTTGTTCTTGCTATTTTGCACACGCTAGGCTCTTGTTCTTGCAATTTTGCACATGCTAGGCCCTTGTTCTTGCAATTTTGCACATGCTAGGCCCTTGTTCTTGCAATTTTGCACACGCTAGGCCCTTGTTCTTGAAATTTTGCCCATGCTAGGCCATTGTTCTTTCTATTTTGCACTCGCTAGGCCCTTGTTCTTGCTATTTTGCACATGCTAGGCCCTTGTTTTTGCTATTTTGCACATGCTAGGCCCTTGTTCTTGCGATTTTGCACACACTAGGCCCTTGTTCTTGCTATTTTGCACCCGCTAGGCCCTTTTTCTTGCAGTTTTGCACACGGTGGGCCCTTGTTTTTTTAAATTCTGCACACGGTAAGCCTTCGTTCTTGCAGTTTTGGACACGCTAGGCCCTTGTTCTTGCTATTTTGCACACGCTATGACCTTGTTCTTGCAATTTCGCACTTGCTAGGTTCTTGTTCTTGCAATTTTGCACACGCTAGGCCCTTGTTCTTGCCATTTTGCACACGCTAGGCCCTTGTTCTTGCCATTTAGCACACGCTAGGCCCTTGTTCTTGCAATTTTGCACATGCTAGGCCCTTGTTCTTGCAATTTTGCACACGCTAGGCCCTTGTTCTTGAAATTTTGCCCATGCTAGGCCATTGTTCTTTCTATTTTGCACATGCTAGGCCCTTGTTCTTGCAATTTTGCACTCGCTAGGCCCTTGTTCTTGCTATTTTGCACATGCTAGGCCCTTGTTCTTGCTATTTTGCACATGCTAGGCCCTTGTTCCTGCGATTTTGCACACACGAGGCCCTTGTTCTTGCTATTTTGCACCCGCTAGGCCCTTTTTCTTGCAGTTTTGCACACGGTAGGCCGTTGTTTTTGAAATTCTGCACACGGTACACCCTCGTTCTTGCAATTTTGGACACGCTAGGCCCTTGTTCCTGCTATTTTGCACACGCTATGACCTTGTTCTTGCAATTTTGCACTTGCTAGGCCCTTGTTCTTGCAATTTTGCACATACAAGGCCATTGTTCTTGCAATGTTGCACACGCTAGGCCCTTGCAATTTTTCACACACTAGGCCCTTGTTCTTGCAATTTTGCACACGCTAGGCCCTTGTTCTTGCAATTTTGCACTCGCTAGGCCCTTGTTCTTACTATTTTGCACATGCTAGGCCCTTGTTCTAGCTATTTTGCACATGCTAGGCCCTTTTTCTTGCTGTTTTTCACACGCTAGGCCCTCCTTGCAAATTTGCACATGCTAAGCCCTTGTTCTTGCTATTTTGCACACGCTAGGACCTGGTTCTTGCAATTTTGCAATCGCTATGCCCTTGTTCTTACAATTTTGCACATGCTAGGCCCTTGTTCTTGCAGTTTTGCACACGCTAGGACCTTGTTCTTGCAATTTTGCACTAGTTAGGCCCTTGTTCTTGCAATTTTGCACATGCTAGGCCCTTGTTCTTGCAATTTTGCACTTGCTAGGCCCTTTTTCATGCAATTTTGCACACGGTAGGCCCTTGTTTTTGAAATTTTGCACACGGTACGCCCTCGTTCTTGCAATTTTGCACACGCTAGGCCCTTGTTCTTGCTATTTTGCACACGCTATGACCTTGTTCTTGCAATTTCGCACTCGCTAGGCCCTTGTTCTTGCAATTTTGCACACGCTAGGCCATTGTTCTTGCAATGTTGCACACGCTAGGCCCTTGTTCTTGCAATTTTTCACACGCTAGGCCCATGTTCTTGCAATTTTGCACACGCTAGGTTCTTGTTCTTGCTATTTTGCACACGCTAGGATCTTGTTCTTGCAATTTTGCACACGCTAGGCCCTTGTTCTTGCTATTTTGCACACGCTAGACCCTTGTTCTTGCAATTTTGCACACGCTAGGCCCTTGTTCTTGCTATTTTGCACACGCTAGAACCTTGTTCTTGCAATTTTGCACACGGTATGCCCTTGTTCTTGCAATTTTGCACACGCTATGCCCTTGTTCTTGCAATTTTGCACACGCTAGGCCCTTGTTCTTGCAATTTTGCACACGCTAGGCCCTTGTTCTTGCAATTTTGCACACGCTAGGCCCTCGTTCTTGCAATTTTGCACATGCTAGGCCCTTGTTCTTGCTATTTTGCACACGCTGGAACCTTGTTCTTGCAATTTTGCACACGCTATGCCCTTGTTCTTGCAATTTTGCACACGCTAGGCCCTTGTTCTTGCTATTTTGCACACGCTAGAACCTTGTTCTTGCAATTTTGCACACGCTATGCCCTTGTTCTTGCAATTTTGCACACGCTAGGCCCTTGTTCTTGCAATTTTGCACACGCTAGGCCCTCGTTCTTGCTATTTTGCACACGCTAGACCCTTGTTCTTGCAATTCTGCACACGCTAGGATCTTGTTCTTGCAATTTTGCACACGCTAGGCCCTTGTTCTTGCAATTTTGCACACGCTAGGCCCTTGTTCTTGCAACTTTGCACATGCTAGGCCCTTGTTCTTGCAATTTTGCACACGCTAGGACTTTGTTCTTGCAATGTTGCACTCGTTAGGCCCTTGTTCTTGCAATTTTGCACATGCTAGGCCCTTGTTCTTGCAATTTTGCACTCGCTAGGCCCTTGTTCTTGCTATTTTGCACATACTAGGCCCTTGTTCTTGCTATTTTGCACACGCTAGGTTCTTGTTCTTGCTATTTTGCACACGCTAGGATCTTGTTCTTGCAATTTTGCACACTCTAGGCCCTTGTTCTTGCTATTTTGCACACGCTAGACCCTTGTTCTTGCAATTTTGCACACGCTAGGCCCTTGTTCTTGCTATTTTGCACACGCTAGAACCTTGTTCTTGCAATTTTGCACACGGTATGCCCTTGTTCTTGCAATTTTGCACACGCTATGCCCTTGTTCTTGCAATTTTGCACACGCTAGGCCCTTGTTCTTGCAATTTTGCACACGCTAGGCCCTTGTTCTTGCAATTTTTCACACGCTAGGCCCATGTTCTTGCAATTTTGCACACGCTAGGTTCTTGTTCTTGCTATTTTGCACACGCTAGGATCTTGTTCTTGCAATTTTGCACACGCTAGGCCCTTGTTCTTGCTATTTTGCACACGCTAGACCCTTGTTCTTGCATTTTTGCACACGCTAGGCCCTTGTTCTTGCTATTTTGCACACGCTAGAACCTTGTTCTTGCAATTTTGCACACGGTATGCCCTTGTTCTTGCAATTTTGCACACGCTATGCCCTTGTTCTTGCAATTTTGCACACGCTAGGCCCTTGTTCTTGCAATTTTGCACACGCTAGGCCCTTGTTCTTGCAATTTTGCACACGCTAGGCCCTCGTTCTTGCAATTTTGCACATGCTAGGCCCTTGTTCTTGCTATTTTGCACACGCTGGAACCTTGTTCTTGCAATTTTGCACACGCTATGCCCTTGTTCTTGCAATTTTGCACACGCTAGGCCCTTGTTCTTGCTATTTTGCACACGCTAGAACCTTGTTCTTGCAATTTTGCACACGGTATGCCCTTGTTCTTGCAATTTTGCACACGCTATGCCCTTGTTCTTGCAATTTTGCACACGCTAGGCCCTTGTTCTTGCAATTTTGCACACGCTAGGCCCTTGTTCTTGCAATTTTGCACACGCTAGGCCCTCGTTCTTGCAATTTTGCACATGCTAGGCCCTTGTTCTTGCTATTTTGCACACGCTGGAACCTTGTTCTTGCAATTTTGCACACGCTATGCCCTTGTTCTTGCAATTTTGCACACGCTAGGCCCTTGTTCTTGCTATTTTGCACACGCTAGAACCTTGTTCTTGCAATTTTGCACACGCTATGCCCTTGTTCTTGCAATTTTGCACACGCTAGGCCCTTGTTCTTGCAATTTTGCACACGCTAGGCCCTCGTTCTTGCTATTTTGCACACGCTAGACCCTTGTTCTTGCAATTCTGCACACGCTAGGATCTTGTTCTTGCAATTTTGCACACGCTAGGCCCTTGTTCTTGCAATTTTGCACACGCTAGGCCCTTGTTCTTGCAACTTTGCACATGCTAGGCCCTTGTTCTTGCAATTTTGCACACGCTAGGACTTTGTTCTTGCAATGTTGCACTCGTTAGGCCCTTGTTCTTGCAATTTTGCACATGCTAGGCCCTTGTTCTTGCAATTTTGCACTCGCTAGGCCCTTGTTCTTGCTATTTTGCACATACTAGGCCCTTGTTCTAGCAATTTTGCACACAGTAGGCCCTTGTTCTTGAAATGTTTCACACGCTAGGCCCTTGTTCTTGCAATTTTCAAAATCCTAGGCCCTTGTTCTTGCAATTTTGCACACGCTAGGCCCTTGTTCTTGCAATTTCGCATACGCTAGGCCCTTGTTCTTGCAATTTTGCACTCGCTGGGCCCTTGTTCTCGCTATTTGCAAACGCTAGGCCATTGTTCTTGCAATTTTTCACATGCTAGGCCCTTGTTCTTGCAATTTTGCACTCGCTAGGCCCTTGTTCTTGCTATTTTGCACATGCTAGGCCCTTGTTATTGCTATTTTGCACACGCTAGACCCTTGTTCTTGCAATTTTGCACACGCTAGGCCCTTGTTCTTGCTATTTTGCACACGCTAGAACCTTGTTCTTGCAATTTTGCACACGGTATGCCCTTGTTCTTGCAATTTTGCACACGCTATGCCCTTGTTCTTGCAATTTTGCACACGCTAGGCCCTTGTTCTTGCAATTTTGCACACGCTAGGCCCTTGTTCTTGCAATTTTGCACACGCTAGGCCCTCGTTCTTGCAATTTTGCACATGCTAGGCCCTTGTTCTTGCTATTTTGCACAAGCTAGAACCTTGTTCTTGCAATTTTGCACACGCTATGCCTTTGTTCTTGCAATTTTGCACACGCTAGGCCCTTGTTCTTGCTATTTTGCACACGCTAGAACCTTGTTCTTGCAATTTTGCACACGCTATGCCCTTGTTCTTGCAATTTTGCACACGCTAGGCCCTTGTTCTTGCAATTTTGCACACGCTAGGCCCTCGTTCTTGCTATTTTGCACACGCTAGACCCTTGTTCTTGCAATTCTGCACACGCTAGGATCTTGTTCTTGCAATTTTGCACACGCTAGGCCCTTGTTCTTGCAATTTTGCACACGCTAGGCCCTTGTTCTTGTAATTTTGCACATGCTAGGCCCTTGTTCTTGCAATTTTGCACACGCTAGGAGTTTGTTCTTGCAATTTTGCACTCGTTAGGCCCTTGTTCTTGCAATTTTGCACATGCTAGGCCCTTGTTCTTGCAATTTTGCACTCGCTAGGCCCTTGTTCTTGCTATTTTGCACATACTAGGCCCTTTTTCTTGCTATTTTGCACACAGTGGGCCCTTGTTCTTGCAATTTTGCACACGCTAGGCCCTTGTTCTTGCTATTTTGCACACGCTAGGCCCTTGTTCTAGCAATTTTGCACACAGTAGGCCCTTGTTCTTGAAATGTTTCACATGCTAGGCCCTTTTTCTTGCTATTTTGCACACGCTAGACCCTTGTTCTTGCAATTTTGCACACGCTAGGCCCTTGTTCTTGCAATTTTGCATACGCTAGGCCCTTGTTCTTGCAATTTTGCACTCGCTGGGCCCTTGTTCTCGCTATTTGCAAACGCTAGGCCATTGTTCTTGCAATTTTTCACACGCTAGGCCCTTGTTCTTGCAATTCTGCACACGGTAGGCCCTTGTTCTTGCAATTTTGCACACGCTAGGCCCTTGTTCTTGCAATTTTTCACACGCTAGGCCCTTGTTCTTGCAATTTTGCACTCGCTAGGCCCTTGTTCTTGCTATTTTGCACATGCTAGGCCCTTGTTATTGCTATTTTGCACACGCTAGGCCTTTGTTCTTGCAATTTTGCACATGCTAGGCAGTAGTTCTTGCAATTTTGCACACGCTAGGCTCTTGTTCTTGAAATTTTGCACACGCTAATCCATTGTTCTTTCTATTTTGCACACGCTAGGCCCTTGTTCTTGCTATTTTGCATATGCTAGACCCTTGTTCTTGCAATATTGCATTCGCTAGGCCATTGTTCTTGCAATTTTGCACACGCTAGGCCATTGTTCTTGCTATTTTGCACACGCTAGGCCCTTGTTCTTGCTATTTTGCACACGCTATGACCTTGTTCTTGCAATTTTGCACTCGCTAGGTCCTTGTTCTTGCTATTTTGCACATGCTAGGCCCTTGTTCTTGCTATTTTGCACATGCTAGGCCCTTGTTCTTGCAATTTTGAACACGCTAGGCCCTTGTTCTTGCACTTTTGCACCCGCTAGGCCCTTTTTCTTGCAATTTCGCACTCGCTAGGTCCTTGTTCTTGCAATTTTGCACACGCTAGGCCCTTGTTCTTGCCATTTTGCACACGCTAGGCCCTTGTTCATGCCATTTTGCACACGCTAGGCCCTTGTTCCTGCAATTTTGCACATACTAGGCCCTTGTTCTTGCAATTTTGCACACGCTAGGCACTTGTTCAAGAATTTTTGCCCATGCTAGGCCATTGTTCTTTCTATTTTCCACACGCTAGGCCCTTGTTCTTGCAATTTTGCACTCGCTTGGCCCTTGTTCTTGCTATTTTGCACACGCTATGACCTTGTTCTTGGAATTTCGCACTCGCTAGGTCCTTGTTCTTGCAATTTTGCACACGCTAGGCCCTTGTTCTTGCCATTTTGCACACGCTAGGCCCTAGTTCTTGCCATTTTGCACACGCTAGGCCCTTGTTCTTGCAATTTTGGACATGCTAGGCCCTTGTTCTTGCAATTTTGCACACGCTAGGCCCTTGTTCTTGAAATTTTGAACACGCTAGGCCATTGTTCTTTCTATTTTGCATACGCTTGGCCCTTTTTCTTGTACTTTTGCACATGCTTGGCCTTTTTTCTTGCACTTGTGCACACCCTAGGCCCTTTTTCTTGCAATTTTGCACTCGCTAGGCCCTTGTTCTTGCAATTTTGCACTCGCTAGGCCCTTGTTCTTGCTTTTTTGCACATGCTAGGCCCTTGTTCTTGCTTTTTTGCACATGCTAGGCCCTTGTTCTTGCGATTTGCACACACTAGGCCCTTGTTCTTGCTATTTTGCACCCGCTAGGCCCTTTTTCTTGCAATTTTGCACACAGTAGGCCCTTGTTTTTTAAATTCTGCAAACGGTACGCCCTCGTTCTTGCAATTTTGCACACGCTAGGCCCTTGTTCTTCCTATTTTGCACACGCTATGACCTTGTTCTTGCAATTTCGCATTCGCTAGGCCCTTGTTCTTGCAATTTTGCACACGCAAGGCCATTGTTCTTGCAATGTTGCACACGCTAGGCCCTTGTTCTTGCAATTTTTCACAAGCTAGGCCCTTGTTCTTGCAATTTTGCACACGCTAGGTTCTTGTTCTTGCTATTTTGCCCATGCTAGGCCCTTGTTCTTGCAATTTTGCACTCGCTAGGTCCTTTTTCTTGCTATTTTGCACATGCTAGGCCCTTGTTCTAGCTATTTTGCACATGCTAGGCCCTTGTTCTAGCTATTTTGCACATGCTAGGCCCTTTTTCTTGCTATTTTGCACAGGCTAGGCCCTCCTTCTTGCAAATTTGCACACGCTAAGCCCTTGTTCTTGCTATTTTGCACACGCTAGGACCTTGTTCTTGCAATTTTGCACACGCTAGGCCCTTGTTGTTGCAATTTTGCACACGCTAGGCCCTTGTTCTTGCAGTTTTGCACACGCTAGGACCTTGTTCTTGCAATTTTGCACTAGTTAGGCCCTTGTTCTTGCAATTTTGCACATGCTAGGCCCTTGTTCTTGCAATTTTGCACTCGCTAGGCCCTTGTTCTTGCTATTTTGCACATGCTAGGCCCTTTTTCTTGCTATTTTGCCCACGGTAGGCCCTTGTTCTTGCAATTTTGCACACGCTAGGCCCTTGTTCTTGCAATGTTTCACACGCTAGGCCCTTGTTCTTGCAATTTTGCACTCGCTAGGCACTTGTTCTTGCTATTTTGCACATGCTAGGCCCTTGTTATTGCTATTTTGCACACGCTAGGCCTTTGTTCTTGCATTTTTGCACATGCTAGGCAGTTGTTCTTGCAATTTTGCACACGCTAGGCCCTTGTTCTTGAAATTGTGCACACACTAGACCATTGTTCTTTCTATTTTGGACACGCTAGGCCCTTGTTCTTGCAATTAAGCACACACTAGGCCCTTGTTCTTGCAATATTGCATTCGCTAGGCCCTTGTTCTCGCTATTTGCACACGCTAGGCCATTGTTCTTGCAATTTTTCACACGTTAGGCCCTTGTTCTTGTTATTTTGCACACGCTAGGCCCTTGTTCTTGCAATTTTGCACTCGCTAGGTCCTTATTCTTGCTATTTTGCACATGCTAGGCCCTTGTTCTTGCAATTTTGAACACGCTAGGCCCTTGTTCTTGCTATTTTGCACCCGCTAGGCCCTTGTTCTTGAAATTTTGCACACGGTAGGCCTTTGTTCTTGCAATTTTGCACAAGCTAGGCCCTTGTTCTTGCTATTTTGCACACGCTATGACCTTGTTCTTGCAATTTCGCACTCGCTAGGTCCTTGTTCTTGCAATTTTGCACACGCTAGGCCCTTGTTCTTGCCATTTTGCACACGCTAGGCCCTTGTTCTTGCCATTTTGCACAGGCTAGGCCCTTGTTCTTGCAATTTTGCACATGCTAGGCCCCTGTTCTTGCAATTTTGCACACGCTAGGCCCTTGTTCTTGAAATTTTGCCCATGCTAGGCCATTGTTCTTTCTATTTTGCACACGCTAGGCCCTTGTTCTTGCAATTTTGCACTCGCTAGGCCCTTGTTCTTGCTATTTTGCACACGCTATGACCTTGTTCTTGCAATTTCGCACTCGCTAGGTCCTTGTTCTTGCAATTTTGCACACGCTAGGCCCTTGTTCTTGCCATTTTGCACACGCTAGGCCCTTGCTCTTGCCATTTTGCATACGCTAGGCTCTTGTTCTTGCAATTTCGGACATGCTAGGCCCTTGTTCTTGCAATTTTGCACACGCTAGGCCCTTGTTCTTGAAATTTTGAACACGCTAGGCCATTGTTCTTTCTATTTTGCATACGCTTGGCCCTTTTTCTTGTACTTTTGCACATGCTAGGCCCTTTTTCTTGCACTTGTGCACACCCTAGGCCCTTTTTCTTGCAATTTTGCACTCGCTAGGCCCTTATTCTTGCAATTTTTCACTCGCTAGGCCCTTGTTCTTGCTATTTTGCACATGCTAGGCCCTTGTTCTTGCTATTTTGCACATGCTAGACCCTTGTTCTTGCGATTTTGCACACACTAGGCCCTTGTTCTTGCTATTTTGCACCCGCTATGCCCTATTTCTTGCAATTTTGCACACAGTAGGCCCTTGTTTTTTAAATTCTGCAAACGGTACGCCCTCGTTCTTGCACTTTTGCACACGCTAGGCCCTTGTTCTTGCTATTTTGCACACGCTATGACCTTGTTCTTGCAATTTCGCATTCGCTAGGCCCTTGTTCTTGCAATTTTGCACACGCAAGGCCATTGTTCTTGCAATGTTGCACACGCTAGGCCCTTGTTCTTGCAATTTTTCACAAGCTAGGCCCTTGTTCTTGCAATTTTGCACACGCTAGGTTCTTGTTCTTGCTATTTTGCACACGCTAGGACCTTGTTCTTGCAATTTTGCACTCGCTAGGCCCTTGTTCTTGCTATTTTGCACATGCTAGGCCCTTGTTCTAGCTATTTTGCACATGCTAGGCCCTTTTTCTTGCTATTTTGCACACCCTAAGCCCTTGTTCTTGCTATTTTGCACACGCTAGGACCTTGTTCTTGCAATTTTGCACTCGCTAGGCCCTTGTTCTTGCAATTTTGCACATGCTAGGCTCTTGTTCTTGCAGTTTTGCCCACGCTAGGACCTTGTTCTTGCAATTTTGCATTAGTTAGGACCTTGTTCTTGCAATTTTGCACATGCTAGGCCCTTGTTCTTGCAATTTTGCACTCGCTAGGCCCTTGTTCTTGCTATTTTGCACATGCTAGGCCCTTTTTCTTGCTATTTTGCACATGGTAGGCCCTTGTTCTTGCAATTTTGTACACGCTAGGCCCTTGTTCTTGCAATTTTTCACACGCTAGGCCCTTGTTCTTGATATTTTGCACTCGCTAGGCCCTTGTTCTTGCTATTTTGCACATGCTAGGCCCTTGTTATTGCTATTTTGCACACGCTAGGCCTTCGTTTTTGCAATTTTGCACATGCTAGGCAGTTGTTCTTGCAATTTTGCACACGCTAGGCCCTTGTTCTTGAAATTTTGCACGCGCTAGACCATTGTTCTTTCTATTTTGCACACGCTAGGCCCTTGTTCTTGCAATTTTGCACACACTAGGCCCTTGTTCTTGCAATATTGCATTTGCTAGGCCCTTGTTCTCGCTATTTGCACACGCTAGGCCATTGTTCTTGCAATTTTGCACATGCTAGGCCCTTGTTCTTGCTATTTTGCACACGCTAGGCCCTTGTTCTTGCAATTTTGCACTCGCTAGGTCCTTGTTCTTGCTATTGTTGCACATGCTAGGCCCTTGTTTTTCCTATTTTGCACATGCTAGGCCCTTGTTCTTGCTATTTTGCACCCGCTAGGCCCTTTTTCTTGCAATTTTGCACTCGCAAGGCCCTTGTTCTTGAAATTTTGCACACGATAGGCCTTCGTTCTTGCAATTTTGCACAGGCTAGGCCTTTGTTCTTGCTATTTTGCACATGCTAGGACCTTGTTCTTGCAATTTCGCACTCGCTAGGCCCTTGTTCTTGCAATTTTGGACACGCTAGGCCCTTGTTCTTGCCATTTTGCTCACGCTAGGCCCTTTTTCTTGCCATTTTGCACACGCTAGGCCCTTGTTCTTGCAATTTTGAACATGCTAGGCCCTTGTTCTTGCAATTTTGCACACGGTAGGCCCTTGTTCTTGAAATTTTGCCCATGCTAGGCCATTGTTCTTTCTATTTTGCACACGCTAGGCCTTTGTTCTTGCAATTTTGCACTCGCTAGTCCCTTGTTCTTGCAATTTTGCACATGCTAGGCCTTTTTTCTTGCTATCTTCCACATGCTAGGCCCTCGTTCTTGCATATTTGCCCACGCCAAGCCCTTGTTCTTGCCATTTTGCACATGCTAGGACATTGTTCTTGCAATTTTGCACTCGCGAGGCCCTTGTACTTGCAATTTTGCACATGCTAGGTCCTTGTTCTTGCAATTTTGCACACGCTAGGACCTTGTTCTTGCAATTTTGCACTCGTTAGGCCCTTATTCTCTTGCAATTTTGCACACGGTAGGCCCTTGTTCTTGAAATTTTGCACACGGTAGGCCCTCGTTCTTGCAATTTTGCACATTCTAGGCCCCTGTTCTTGCTATTTTGCACACGCTAGGACCTTGTTCTTGCAATTTCGCACTCGCGAGGCCTTTGTTCTTGCAATTTTGCACACGCTAGGCCCTTGTTCTTGCTATTTTGCACACGCTAGGCCCTTGTTCTTGCTATTTTGCACACGCTATGACCTTGTTCTTGCAATTTTGCACTCGCTAGGTCCTTGTTCTTGCTATTTTGCACATGCTAGGCCCTTGTTCTTGCTATTTTGCACATGCTAGGCCCTTGTTCTTGCAATTTTGAACACGCTAGGCCCTTGTTCTTGCACTTTTGCACCCGCTAGGCCCTTTTTCTTGCAATTTCGCACTCGCTAGGTCCTTGTTCTTGCAATTTTGCACACGCTAGGCCCTTGTTCTTGCCATTTTGCACACGCTAGGCCCTTGTTCATGCCATTTTGCACACGCTAGGCCCTTGTTCCTGCAATTTTGCACATACTAGGCCCTTGTTCTTGCAATTTTGCACACGCTAGGCACTTGTTCAAGAATTTTTGCCCATGCTAGGCCATTGTTCTTTCTATTTTCCACACGCTAGGCCCTTGTTCTTGCAATTTTGCACTCGCTTGGCCCTTGTTCTTGCTATTTTGCACACGCTATGACCTTGTTCTTGGAATTTCGCACTCGCTAGGTCCTTGTTCTTGCAATTTTGCACACGCTAGGCCCTTGTTCTTGCCATTTTGCACACGCTAGGCCCTAGTTCTTGCCATTTTGCACACGCTAGGCCCTTGTTCTTGCAATTTTGGACATGCTAGGCCCTTGTTCTTGCAATTTTGCACACGCTAGGCCCTTGTTCTTGAAATTTTGAACACGCTAGGCCATTGTTCTTTCTATTTTGCATACGCTTGGCCCTTTTTCTTGTACTTTTGCACATGCTTGGCCTTTTTTCTTGCACTTGTGCACACCCTAGGCCCTTTTTCTTGCAATTTTGCACTCGCTAGGCCCTTGTTCTTGCAATTTTGCACTCGCTAGGCCCTTGTTCTTGCTTTTTTGCACATGCTAGGCCCTTGTTCTTGCTTTTTTGCACATGCTAGGCCCTTGTTCTTGCGATTTGCACACACTAGGCCCTTGTTCTTGCTATTTTGCACCCGCTAGGCCCTTTTTCTTGCAATTTTGCACACAGTAGGCCCTTGTTTTTTAAATTCTGCAAACGGTACGCCCTCGTTCTTGCAATTTTGCACACGCTAGGCCCTTGTTCTTCCTATTTTGCACACGCTATGACCTTGTTCTTGCAATTTCGCATTCGCTAGGCCCTTGTTCTTGCAATTTTGCACACGCAAGGCCATTGTTCTTGCAATGTTGCACACGCTAGGCCCTTGTTCTTGCAATTTTTCACAAGCTAGGCCCTTGTTCTTGCAATTTTGCACACGCTAGGTTCTTGTTCTTGCTATTTTGCCCATGCTAGGCCCTTGTTCTTGCAATTTTGCACTCGCTATGTCCTTTTTCTTGCTATTTTGCACATGCTAGGCCCTTGTTCTAGCTATTTTGCACATGCTAGGCCCTTGTTCTAGCTATTTTGCACATGCTAGGCCCTTTTTCTTGCTATTTTGCACAGGCTAGGCCCTCCTTCTTGCAAATTTGCACACGCTAAGCCCTTGTTCTTGCTATTTTGCACACGCTAGGACCTTGTTCTTGCAATTTTGCACACGCTAGGCCCTTGTTGTTGCAATTTTGCACACGCTAGGCCCTTGTTCTTGCAGTTTTGCACACGCTAGGACCTTGTTCTTGCAATTTTGCACTAGTTAGGCCCTTGTTCTTGCAATTTTGCACATGCTAGGCCCTTGTTCTTGCAATTTTGCACTCGCTAGGCCCTTGTTCTTGCTATTTTGCACATGCTAGGCCCTTTTTCTTGCTATTTTGCCCACGGTAGGCCCTTGTTCTTGCAATTTTGCACACGCTAGGCCCTTGTTCTTGCAATGTTTCACACGCTAGGCCCTTGTTCTTGCAATTTTGCACTCGCTAGGCACTTGTTCTTGCTATTTTGCACATGCTAGGCCCTTGTTATTGCTATTTTGCACACGCTAGGCCTTTGTTCTTGCATTTTTGCACATGCTAGGCAGTTGTTCTTGCAATTTTGCACACGCTAGGCCCTTGTTCTTGAAATTGTGCACACGCTAGACCATTGTTCTTTCTATTTTGGACACGCTAGGCCCTTGTTCTTGCAATTAAGCACACACTAGGCCCTTGTTCTTGCAATATTGCATTCGCTAGGCCCTTGTTCTCGCTATTTGCACACGCTAGGCCATTGTTCTTGCAATTTTTCACACGTTAGGCCCTTGTTCTTGTTATTTTGCACACGCTAGGCCCTTGTTCTTGCAATTTTGCACTCGCTAGGTCCTTGTTTTTGCTATTTTGCACATGCTAGGCCCTTGTTCTTGCAATTTTGAACACGCTAGGCCCTTGTTCTTGCTATTTTGCACCCGCTAGGCCCTTTTTCTTGCAATTTTGCACTCGCTAGGCCCTTGTTCTTGAAATTTTGCACACGGTAGGCCTTTGTTCTTGCAATTTTGCACAAGCTAGGCCCTTGTTCTTGCTATTTTGCACACGCTATGACCTTGTTCTTGCAATTTCGCACTCGCTAGGTCCTTGTTCTTGCAATTTTGCACACGCTAGGCCCTTGTTCTTGCCATTTTGCACACGCTAGGCCCTTGTTCTTGCCATTTTGCACAGGCTAGGCCCTTGTTCTTGCAATTTTGCACATGCTAGGCCCCTGTTCTTGCAATTTTGCACACGCTAGGCCCTTGTTCTTGAAATTTTGCCCATGCTAGGCCATTGTTCTTTCTATTTTGCACACGCTAGGCCCTTGTTCTTGCAATTTTGCACTCGCTAGGCCCTTGTTCTTGCTATTTTGCACACGCTATGACCTTGTTCTTGCAATTTCGCACTCGCTAGGTCCTTGTTCTTGCAATTTTGCACACGCTAGGCCCTTGTTCTTGCCATTTTGCACACGCTAGGCCCTTGCTCTTGCCATTTTGCATACGCTAGGCTCTTGTTCTTGCAATTTCGGACATGCTAGGCCCTTGTTCTTGCAATTTTGCACACGCTAGGCCCTTGTTCTTGAAATTTTGAACACGCTAGGCCATTGTTCTTTCTATTTTGCATACGCTTGGCCCTTTTTCTTGTACTTTTGCACATGCTAGGCCCTTTTTCTTGCACTTGTGCACACCCTAGGCCCTTTTTCTTGCAATTTTGCACTCGCTAGGCCCTTATTCTTGCAATTTTTCACTCGCTAGGCCCTTGTTCTTGCTATTTTGCACATGCTAGGCCCTTGTTCTTGCTATTTTGCACATGCTAGACCCTTGTTCTTGCGATTTTGCACACACTAGGCCCTTGTTCTTGCTATTTTGCACCCGCTATGCCCTATTTCTTGCAATTTTGCACACAGTAGGCCCTTGTTTTTTAAATTCTGCAAACGGTACGCCCTCGTTCTTGCACTTTTGCACACGCTAGGCCCTTGTTCTTGCTATTTTGCACACGCTATGACCTTGTTCTTGCAATTTCGCATTCGCTAGGCCCTTGTTCTTGCAATTTTGCACACGCAAGGCCATTGTTCTTGCAATGTTGCACACGCTAGGCCCTTGTTCTTGCAATTTTTCACAAGCTAGGCCCTTGTTCTTGCAATTTTGCACACGCTAGGTTCTTGTTCTTGCTATTTTGCACACGCTAGGCCCTTGTTCTTGCAATTTTGCACTCGCTAGGCCCTTGTTCTTGCTATTTTGCACATGCTAGGCCCTTGTTCTAGCTATTTTGCACATGCTAGGCCCTTTTTCTTGCTATTTTGCACACGCTAAGCCCTTGTTCTTGCTATTTTGCACACGCTAGGACCTTGTTCTTGCAATTTTGCACTCGCTAGGCCCTTGTTCTTGCAATTTTGCACATGCTAGGCTCTTGTTCTTGCAGTTTTGCCCACGCTAGGACCTTGTTCTTGCAATTTTGCATTAGTTAGGACCTTGTTCTTGCAATTTTGCACATGCTAGGCCCTTGTTCTTGCAATTTTGCACTCGCTAGGCCCTTGTTCTTGCTATTTTGCACATGCTAGGCCCTTTTTCTTGCTATTTTGCACATGGTAGGCCCTTGTTCTTGCAATTTTGTACACGCTAGGCCCTTGTTCTTGCAATTTTTCACACGCTAGGCCCTTGTTCTTGATATTTTGCACTCGCTAGGCCCTTGTTCTTGCTATTTTGCACATGCTAGGCCCTTGTTATTGCTATTTTGCACACGCTAGGCCTTCGTTTTTGCAATTTTGCACATGCTAGGCAGTTGTTCTTGCAATTTTGCACACGCTAGGCCCTTGTTCTTGAAATTTTGCACGCGCTAGACCATTGTTCTTTCTATTTTGCACACGCTAGGCCCTTGTTCTTGCAATTTTGCACACACTAGGCCCTTGTTCTTGCAATATTGCATTTGCTAGGCCCTTGTTCTCGCTATTTGCACACGCTAGGCCATTGTTCTTGCAATTTTGCACATGCTAGGCCCTTGTTCTTGCTATTTTGCACACGCTAGGCCCTTGTTCTTGCAATTTTGCACTCGCTAGGTCCTTGTTCTTGCTATTTTTGCACATGCTAGGCCCTTGTTCTTCCTATTTTGCACATGCTAGGCCCTTGTTCTTGCTATTTTGCACCCGCTAGGCCCTTTTTCTTGCAATTTTGCACTCGCAAGGCCCTTGTTCTTGAAATTTTGCACACGATAGGCCTTCGTTCTTGCAATTTTGCACAGGCTAGGCCTTTGTTCTTGCTATTTTGCACATGCTAGGACCTTGTTCTTGCAATTTCGCACTCGCTAGGCCCTTGTTCTTGCAATTTTGGACACGCTAGGCCCTTGTTCTTGCCATTTTGCTCACGCTAGGCCCTTTTTCTTGCCATTTTGCACACGCTAGGCCCTTGTTCTTGCAATTTTGTACATGCTAGGCCCTTGTTCTTGCAATTTTGCACACGCTAGGCCCTTGTTCTTGAAATTTTGCCCATGCTAGGCCATTGTTCTTTCTATTTTGCACACGCTAGGCCTTTGTTCTTGCAATTTTGCACTCGCTAGTCCCTTGTTCTTGCAATTTTGCACATGCTAGGCCTTTTTTCTTGCTATCTTCCACATGCTAGGCCCTCGTTCTTGCATATTTGCCCACGCCAAGCCCTTGTTCTTGCCATTTTGCACATGCTAGGACATTGTTCTTGCAATTTTGCACTCGCGAGGCCCTTGTACTTGCAATTTTGCACATGCTAGGTCCTTGTTCTTGCAATTTTGCACACGCTAGGACCTTGTTCTTGCAATTTTGCACTCGTTAGGCCCTTATTCTCTTGCAATTTTGCACACGGTAGGCCCTTGTTCTTGAAATTTTGCACACGGTAGGCCCTCGTTCTTGCAATTTTGCACATTCTAGGCCCCTGTTCTTGCTATTTTGCACACGCTAGGACCTTGTTCTTGCAATTTCGCACTCGCTAGGCCCTTGTTCTTGCAATTTTGCACACGCTAGGCCCTTGTTCTTGCAATTTTGCACACGCTAGGCCCTTGTTCTTGCAATTTTTCACACGCTAGGCCTTTGTTCTTGCAACTTTTCATTCGCTGTGGTGTTGGAACGGCAAATGGCAACGTTACGAATTGAAGAGGATGAAGCGGTTGAAGAAGGGGTGCAGAAATTTTTTGACTTGTTGACGCGGCTTGAGGGAGCGGATTTGAACTATAGTGAGCTCCAAAAGAAGACCAAGTTGCTGGCCCTACTCCCTGAATCATGGTCCTCGCTTATCATCAACTTGAATCGCGACTTGCCCCGCCTCTCGCTCGAAGACGTGAAGCGAGCTATCCTTCAAGAGGATTTCCGCCGCCGTGAGTTGGCGAGTGCGGATGGCGCTAGGGCAGCGATCATCGGCCGTTGATATGGTCGAGGAAGAGGCAGAGGACGAGGGGGAGGAAGGTTTGGTGGCAGCAACTTCGGCGGAGGCCGCGGGAGTGGCGGTTAGGGCAGCAAGGACAAGAGCTACGGGCGCGGTTGCGGCCGATTCGACGGCGAATGCCATTATTGCCAAAAGAGCGGACATATGTGGCGCGATTGCTACAAGCTCCCTGATGTTTGGACCCCTGCTCAAGGCCAGGAGGGTAGAGGAGCAGCAGGAGGGAGAGGACGAGGCCGTGGAGGCCGTGGCGGTCGCGGTGGCGGAGCTGCAAACATGAAGAGCGGAGACAACGACAAGGACCCGAGCGACGATCGGTATCCGGGTCTATTCTACTTCGTGTCGACGCAAGTACCAGCTGGTCCAGAGAAGGATGAAGGCTTTGAGGAGCCAGCAGTTGTGGGGAAGGTGACCCTACACCTCCTAGACTATTGGGTGATCGATAGTGGCGCTACCTTTAGCATGACACCTCGCCCGGACTTGCTCACCGAACTCGAACCGTCATCGGTGAAGCATGTCACATCGGCTTTGGGGCAGCGAGCGGAGGTGAAAGGCATGGGCAAGGCCATGTTCAAGGGTGCTGATGGGAAGATGGTGGGCCTCAAGAACGTGCTTTGGGTGCCCAGCCTTGCTGCGAACCTGATCTCCGTGCGGCGGTTGGCAAAGGCCGGCATGGACACGAACTCGAAGGGAGCCAAGACCTACACCGCAAGGCTTGGAGATCGGATTCTTTGGGACCTTTATGAGGACAGAGATGTCTACAACGAGATGTGGCAGATCCCTGTGGTCCCAATGCCTAAGGAGAGGCAAGTGGCAGCAAGCGTCAGCACCAAAGGTGGAGCGGTTGGTAGCGGCGATTGCGCTGACGGTCGCGCTAAGGAGGAGTCCAAGAAGTGCAATCTTGGAGGGACCAGCAAGCTTGGTGAACATATGGAGAGAGGTGCAGCAGCCAAGGAGCAGTAAAAGGGTGAGAAGAACCCTGAGGCAGCAGCGGAGGAGGACTACGGACAGAGTATGTGGGGCGCTATTGCGAGCGCGGCATTCTCCAATCCAACTTCGGCTACAGGGGAGTGTGATTGGCTCACCTTGCATCGGCGCATGGGGCATGTGGCCCTGCCCATCTTGCAGCAGCTAGTAAAGAATGGGATGGTTGCTGGCATACGTGTGAAGGGGGAGCCCGATGAGGTACTTGGCTGCCCGACGTGCATGCAAGCCAAGTTCACCCGTTTCCCATTCTCTAGTTCGGAGGCAACGGCTAAGGCACCACTTGATGAGGTGGTGATGGACGTGGTGGGCCCCCTGAAGCTTGGAGCTGCTGGAGCTGAGTACTTCCTCACTATTGTGGACGTCTACACCCGTATGACTTGGGTGTACGTGCTGGCCAAGAAGAGCGACGTGGCTGAAACGTTGAAGGCGGATTGGTTCCCGATGGTGGAGCGGCAACAAGACCGTCTAGTCAAGTCAATTCGCATCGATCGAGGGGGAGAGTTCCTGAGCAAGGAGTTTGGATTGTGGCTGAAGAAGAATGGTATTCAGCACTCCCTCACCATGCCATACTCCCCTGCAATGAACGGCATCGCCGAGCGAGCGAATCGGACAATCACGGAGGCGGCACGCGGGTTGCTCATTGAAGCCGGGCTACCCGACTATTTCTGGCCTGATGCGGTGCGGAGCGCGTGTGTGGCCAAGAACAGAGTTTTGACTCATGTGGGAGCAGACAAATGGGTGCCCTATGTGGAGTGGCTTGGAAGAAAGCCAAAGGTGGATATGCTTCGGGTGTTCGGGTGCATGTGCATGGCGCTCGTGCCTAAGCATCTTCGGCACAACAAGCTTGGTGCCAAGGCGGTGTGGGCCGTGCACTTGGGCATGGCTCAAAACAGCAAGGGATGGCTTCTTTGGGACCCATTCACCAAGAAGTTCTTGGTGAGCAGGGACTGCAAGTTCATGGAGAACTTCATGTACAAAGATTGGAAGGCGGAGAATGAGGCGAAGATAGGCGTGCGGTTTGGGGAGGTGAAGAGTTCCGGTTTGGAGCACGTGGAGCTGCCATTGGAGTTGAGCAGCGGCAGCACCACCACAAGGCAATCTTCCCTTGTGAATGGGGGAGAGGAGGCCAAGGATGCAGAGGAAGAAGAGGAGGAGGTGCAGCAAGTGAGCGAGCGTGCACCGTCACTCCCTTCCCGCACTACAAGTGCTCCACGGATTCGAGCCACACCGCAGCAACGCCAAGGCCTTCAAGTCCCTGCAGCTGAGGAGGAAGGAAGGGGGAAGAGGAGAGTTCAACCCCCTAATAGGCTGACCTATGATGCACCGGGAAAGCAGGGCAAGACAGCCCTGGCCGGAGCGGCAATGATGGTCGGAGACGACGAGGAGAGTGACTACGAGGAGTGTGCCTTCGCGTTCTTCTCTCCGGTGGAGATGCCGGGAGAACCAGCAACTCTCAAGGAGGCTTTGGAGAGTAGTGATGCTGAGGAGTGGAAGAAGGCCATGGAGATTGAGCTGAAGAGCATCGAGGAGAATGACACGTTTAAATTGGTGGAGCTACCGGAGGGGCGTACGGTGATAACGTCCAAGTGGCTCTTCAAAATCAAGTCGGATGCTGACGGCAAGATTGAGCGCTACAAGTCTAGGCTTGTAGCCAAGGGGTACCAGCAGAAGGAGAAGGTGGAATTCAAGGAGCTGTTTGCCCCTGTGGTGAAGCCGACGACGCTGCGAACCCTATTCGCGGGAGCCGCCATCAAAGGATGGGTAGTAAAACAAATGGACATCGTAACGGCATTCCTTAACGGCATCCTTGAGGAGGAGATTTTTATGGCACAGCCAGAGGGGTTTGATGATGGTAGTGGCAGATTGTGGAAGCTGAAGAAGGCCCTCTATGGGCTGAAGCAGGCCCCTAGGCAATGGTACATGAAGCTGCGCGAAGTATTGGAGGAGATCGGCTTCACTCCCTCAACGGCCGATCACTCCTTGTTCATGCTTGGCGAGGGGGAGCAGAGGTGCTTCATGGTGGTTTATGTGGATGACATTCTCATATTCTCACCCTCCTCTGACCTTGTGAAGGAGGTGATGCTGAAGCTGCATGACAAGTTCAAGTGCAAGTCCCTTGGTGACGTGAACTTCTACCTTGGGCTCCACATCGAACGAGACGTGGAGAAGCGGAGCATGCGAGTGCACCAACGGAAGTACCTGGAGGCGTTAGCTACCAACTTTGGCCAGAGTGAAGGTCATGTGGCTACTCCCTTTCCCTCTGGGTTCAATTGTGTGAAGGGGCCAGAGGAGGAGAGCGTTTGTGAAGAGGAGAGACGCCGTTTTCACTCGTTGGTGGGCAGCCTCATGTATGCGGCGGTAAACACCCGACCGGACGTCGCGTTTGCTACCGGGCAGCTGGCTAGGGTTGTGCAATGCCCTAATGAGGAGCAGGCAGCAGCTGGAATGAGGGTGGCCAAGTATCTTGGCCAAACACTGACCGTTGGGCTGCAATACTCGGCGGCGGCACAAAGGCGCCAAAAGGTTGCGGATGGTGTTGAACCCGGGCGTTTGTTTCTCACCGCCTACTCGGATGCTTCATATGCATCGGAACCAGAGGACATGACAAGTGTGGGAGGCTTCATCTGCTGTGTTGGTGGAGGCCCAACTACTTGGAAGAGCAAGAAGCAGGTTGACCAAGCTTTGAGCTCGGTGGAGTCCGAGTACATGGCACTCTTCCGTGCCGTACGGGAGATTGTGTGGCAGCGGCGTTTGTTGGCTGAATTGGGGGAGGAGCAGCAAGGACCTACCCCACTCTACTGTGACAGCCAGGGTGCCATTGCTCTTGCTAAGAACCCTGTGTTGCATGGACTCACAAAGCACATGAGGGTGAAGTGGCATTGGACGAGGAGCATGGTGACCGCGGGTGAAGTTGAGTTGCGGTACGTGAAGACCACGGGGCAGCCGGCTGACATGATGACCAAGAGGCTGGTGGAGCAGCAGCATTGGAAGTGTTGCAAGCTGGCTGGGATGGCTCTGAACTAAGAGAGCAAGATCCTACGGCCAACAATCCGAGGGGGAGTTTGTTGGTGCAACCCTACGGTTTGCACTCGGCTTGTTGTCCGTGTGCGTGCATGTGTGTGTGTATGGAATGGTATGAGGGCAAGGGATAATATATATTTCATGCTTATAATTGTGTGTGAATGTTGAGTCATGATGTCGAGTGTGTGTGTCGAGTCAATAGCGAGTTATCGTTAGACGCATGTTACGCGGTCGTTTGTGTCTCGCGCGCGGTTTTTATTTTGCCGTGCGCGGTTTCTATTTTGTCCTGTGTCGAACGTTCGGCGTGTCGCAGGTGTGTGCAAAAGACCCATCAAGAACTCAAGGATGAGTTTTTTATGAAGAGCATGAGCCTTGATGTCAAGCCTCAAGTGATTTCGAAGCTCGCGAAAAGGGTTCACCTCAAGATATTGAAGATAGTTACATTACTTTGTGTAGTGTAACATTTCACTTGGTGTATGTTAGGCCGACGGCCTAAGTCCGCTAAAGAATTAGCGGGGTCGACTAAGTCGAGGATGAAACGCGGCGGAAGACTTTGTCAAACATTATACATGTTCTGCTTGTGTAGGCTACAGTGGGTTAGCCTATAGGGGGTACACAATTCTAGGGTTTCCTACTTGTACTCATTTCACTGCTAGTTCATTCATTCCTGTTCGCTTATTCTCACATGGTATAGAGCGGGTCCTTCTACGGACCGTTTTTTTTTTGGGCCCACCGAAGCGCCCCCCGAGGTGCGATTTTTTTTAGCGACCCCTCGGGTCGTCATTTTCCCTGCGGCCCCGCCGCTTTCACTGACGCGGCCCCGCCGCTCTCTCTGACGGGGCCCCGCCGCCGGCCCTTACGCGGCCCCGTCGCCGGCTCTCACGCGGCCCCGCAGCAGGCTCTGTCGCGGCCCCGCCCCGGCCTTTACGCGGCCCCGCCGCCTGCTCTCACGCGGCCCCGCCCCGGCTCCTTCGCGGCCCCGCCGCCTGCTCTCGTGCGGCCCCGCCCCGGCTTCTACGCGGCCCCGCCCCGGCTTTCACGCGGCCCCGCCGACGGCTTTGTCGCGGCCCCGCCCAGGCCCTTACGCGGCCCCGCCGCCCGCTCACAGACTTTGGCGAAAGAACTATTGGCGAAATAGGCGAAGAAGTTACTGAGTAATTGAAGAAGAGTTGAATGAGAATTGATTGATAATGGCAAGTACAAGCAAGGTTTATATAGCATGCAAGAAACAAGGTTGGAAAGTGGAATGTGGGACCAAGAATTGGAGTGCAAGAAAAGTAGAGTGCCACGTGGCACTAGAGAATCTGAGAAGATAAGGATAATGGTGACTAGGAATGTACTGTTCGGAATGAACAGTAAACACCCCTCTAACACTACCCCCCGCCCAAGGAGGCGACGTCCGCGGCGCCTGCAGACTGAAGGTACGCTTGGAGGCAAGCGTTGTCAGGAGACAGCGAGGACGAAGGAACCCAGCTGTCGTCTGCTGCGTCGTAACCACGCCAACGAACCAAGAAGTCGATGAAAGTGACACCCTCTTGGAGACGGCGACGGTGCCTGAGGATGCGCTGGATCTGGTAGTCGGGCTCGTCGGTGTCAACAGCTACCGGCAGTGGAGTGCGATCACGGCCCGAGAAGGTGGCATTGGGATCGGTGTATGGGCGAAGGAGAGACACGTGGAATGACGGGTGCATGCGGAAATGTGCGAGAAGGCGAAGGCGGTATGCGACTGGACCTAGTGCGCGCTCAATGACGAATGGACCAATGAAACGTGGACGAAGCTTGCTGTCCTGTGGCAGTCGGAGGTTGCGGCTATCCAAGAGAACACGGTCGCCGACTGCGAACGACCCCTCACGACGACTGCGGTTGGTGGTGCGTGCCATGCGTGCATTTGCGAGCTCAAGGTGCTTCCTCACGTGATCATGAATGAAGGTGAGATGCTGGTGGAAGTTGTCCGCACGAGGGACTGTGGGTGTGAGATCGACACGAGTGGGGACATTGGGGTGCTGACCGTAAAGTGCAAAGAACGGTGACATGCCTGTGGCGGAGTGGTGCGTGTTGTTGTAGGCGAACTCTGCCATGCTCAGCTTCTTGTCCCATGCGGCTGCGTCGTGCATCGTGATGTTGCGAAGGATCTGCTCCAAGGTCTGGTTCACACGCTCGGTCTGTCCGTCTGTCTCTGGGTGGTACGCAGACGACATGGCTAAGCGAGTCCTAAACAGTGCGAAAAGTTGCTTCCAGAACTTCGAAGTGAAACGAGGGTCGCGGTCTGAGATGATGGAATCTGGAACCCCGTGCAGTCGGACTACGTTATCTACGAACAGCGTCGCGTCTTCCTCTGCTGTGACCTTGCCGTGCGTGGGGATGAAATGCGCTGCTCGAGAAAACTTATCCACTACTACGAAGATGGCGTCGTGACCCCTAACTGTGCGCGGTAAAGCCATGATGAAGTCCATGGTAACTACCTGCCAAGGGCGGTTGGGCGGTGGAATCGGCTGCAAGAGTCCTGCTTTGCGCTGGCGAGAGGACTTCGTACGCTGACACGTGTCGCACGAGCGAATGTAATCCTCTACGTCTGCTGCAAGCCTAGGCCAGTAGTACGTGCCACTAAGCGTCTTAGCCGTCTTATCTGCTCCGAAGTGCCCTGCACTAACTACGTCGTGCGCCTCTGAGAGAAGGAGCTGTCGAAGAGGGCGGTAGGCTGGAACCCAAATCCGTGTGGTACCCTTCCGTATGTAGACACTACCCTGCACCTCTGCTCCTGCGGGCGGCTGCGGTGTGAAGTCGGGATCTACTGTGTAACCGTGCTCGAAGAGTGCTGTGAGAAGTGGGTGGCCAGCAGTGACTGTGAGACTGGCGAGCTGACAACTAGGGCGAGTGAGCGGATCTGGTGGGTTGCGCACGCCTGGCTTGTACTCTATCCTGTAGTGAAAGCTCCCTTCCATGAACTCCATCCACCTAGCCTGGCGACGACTCAGCTGCGGCTGCGACTTGAGGAAACGAAGCGAACAGTGGTCCGTGCGTATAACACTATCTGCCCCCTCTAGGTAGCACCTCCACACCTTATACGCATGGATGATCGCGAGCGCCTCCTTGTCGTGTATGGGATAGTTCAACTCCGCTCCCCTATGCTTACGCGACTCGTACGCGATCGGCTGCAACCCGCGTCCCTGGTCCTGAAGAAGCACTGCTCCTATGGCCTGATCGGAAGCGTCGATCACTACAACGTATGGGCGAGTGGGATCAGGGTACGACAGTGTCGGTGAGGACGTGAGCGACTACTTCATCTGCTCGAACGCCTGCTGCTGCGCTGGACCCCAAACGTACTCTACGCCCTTCCGAAGTAGGTCGGTGAGTGGACTAGCGATCGATGCGTAACCCTGAACGAAACGACGGTAGTAGTGTGCGAAACCGAGGAAGCTCTGCAACTCCTTGATTGAGGTCGGTAATACCCAATCCTGTACTGCTGCGATCTTCTTCGGGTCAGTCCTAATGCCACTAGCGGATACGACGTGTCCTAGGAACTCGACCTCTGGAAGGAAGAACTCGCACTTCGACTGCTTAGCGTATAACTGCTCCCTCCGTAAGACCTCGAAGACCTTCTGCAAGTGCTGCACGTGCTCATCTTTCGTCTTAGAGAACACTAGGATGTCGTCTAGGTAAACGACAACGAACGACCCTAGGAACTCGGAGAGGACTGTGTTCATGAGCGTCTGAAACGTCGCTGGGGCGTTGGTCAATCCGAACGGTAGAACCCTAAACTCGTACAACCCCTGCTTCGTACGAATCGCCGTCTTGTGCTGCTCCTCTGGAACTACTCGAATCTGGTGGTAACCCGAACGAAGGTCGATCTTTGAGAAGACTCTAGCGCCCTGCACTGCATCGAGAAGATCCTCTACTCTCGGCACCGGGAATCTATTCTTGACGGTGGCGGCGTTCAGTGCGCGGTAATCTATGCACATCCGTAACCCTCCGTCTTTCTTGGGTGCGAAAAGTATCGGCGCGGCCCAAGGCGATCTAGATGGCTGTATGAAACCCTGTGCGAGAAAGTGCCTAACTTGCTGCGTCATCTCCTCTGTCTCCGTTGGACTCAACCTCCACTGCGGCTTCGCTACTGGCCTGCTCCCCGGCTCCAATTCTATTCGATGGTCTACTGCTCGGCTGGGAGGCAACCCTGGGGGCAACTCGTCGGGGAAGACGTCTGCGAACTCTGCTAACAGTGCACTCACCTCAGCAGGAAGAGTCGCCTTCTCACTAACTGCTGCACTCCCTCCTTTCCCCTCCTCAGCTTCCACCTCCTCAAGAAAAACCGCGAAGATCCGTGCCGCACGCTTCACTAACTGTCGCACACGAACAGCATTAATGATAGCTGTGGATGATGTGGCCCCATCGCTCCACTGTGGCAGCTCCCGGAACTCCCCGTCTACCTTGACGCTGCAGCTTCCCTGAGCCCAATCGAACTGAGTACTAACCGTCTGTAGCCAATCTCTCCCGAAGATAAAATCGTATCCGTCCAGCGTCGCAGAGTCGAAATCACGCCTGACTGTGATCGGTCCTAGCACTACGCGCAACTTGCGGATGATCGGTCCTATGTGAAGTGGCGTCCCATCTACCATGCGAGCGTCCTTGAAGTTGACTGCTGAATCTGCTTCGAGATGGAGACGAGAAACTAACGATGAAGAGACGAACGAGTGGGTAGCTCCGCTATCTACGAGAATCTTAACAAGAACTCCGCAAAGCTTCCCTAGAAGTACGACTGGACAATCAACAGTGTCTACCTCGTTCTCCGTAGATGACTGCTGCAAAGCCGTCTCCTCTACGTTGGTAGACGTGGCGGGTACGGGAACCTCCACACCAGCTAGCGACCCGCTATCTACTGGCGGTTTCCGTTTCCCTGCTGCCGCTCCTTAAGCTGTGGGCAGTCTCGCTTCATGTGTCCCGGCTTTTTGCAGTAGTGACAGTTCCCCCTAAATCCCATTTTCTGTGAGCCGTCACTGTTAACTGCACCAATCTCCATGGGCGATGGTCCGTCCCTCGATCAAGCGTCGTTGATCGGTCTGTTGTATCCCCTATCGCGATCGTCACGACCCCGTCGGCTTCGTACTGCGTCGACGCGTTCTGCTGCTGCAACTACCGACTCGAAGGTGGACAACCCGTGAATCGCAATGACTTCCGCTATGTCCGGCTTCAACCCTTCGAGGTAGCGATCGCGCATCTCTGCTTCCGTGATATCGTCTATCTCGTTGCAGATGCTCAAGAACCGTCGTGTGTACTCCTGGACGTTGCCTATCTATCGGAAATGACGCAGACGCTTCCTAGCAGCTTCGGAGGCGTTCACCAAATCGAACCTACTTTTCAGCGCCGCTTCAAATCCTTCCCATGTGGTCGGAACCGTGGTAACACCCAAAGCTAAACTCCCTAAGCTCGAAGTTGCAGCTGCATGCCCCACGCCCCGTTGATGCCCGTCCGTCTGAGCCCTTCTTACAGCAGTTTGAGTGAGTTGGCGCCACCACTCCAAGGCCGGGCCCCTCAGCAGTGTAACAGCGTACTCGATCCGCTGCTGCGCGTCCGCCTCTTGCACCCCGCTCGCGGCGAAGTAGTTGTTCAGCATGAAGAGCCACGTCCGCACGTTCGCGTCGCGTTGACTTGGGTCGAACGACTCGGGTTTCTGCGGCTGGAGTGCGCTTCGACGTTCCGGCAGCGCTTCCGCGCCAGTCGACGTGTTGGGCGCAAGAGTTGGTGTGGCATGACCATGGGGGCTAGAAGCCAATTCACGAAGCTGTTGCATTTCAGCTCGTACCTGTCGATTTTCCAGCGTCAACTCTTGAAGTTTGCGCATGAGTTCGGCAAGCGTGTTGCCCATGCCGTGGGGGACTGCGTGCATGGTTTCGTCCATGTTCGCTCACCGACTCCAAGTCTGCAAGTCGGCACCGCGGGACTATGACGTCGTAGTCTCGTCGTCGACGGTCGCTCGTTGGAAGTCGCTCCCCGCGAAGGCTCTGATACCAAGTGTTAGGCCCGACGGCCTAAGTCCGCTAAAGAATTAGCGGGGTCGACTAAGTCGAGGATGAAACGCGGCGGAAGACTTTGGCGAAAGAACTATTGGCGAAATAGGCGAAGAAGTTACTGAGTAATTGAAGAAGAGTTGAATGAGAATTGATTGATAATGGCAAGTACAAGCAAGGTTTATATAGCATGCAAGAAACAAGGTTGGAAAGTGGAATGTGGGACCAAGAATTGGAGTGCAAGAAAAGTAGAGTGCCACGTGGCACTAGAGAATCTGAGAAGATAAGGATAATGGTGACTAGGAATGTACTGTTCGGAATGAACAGTAAACACCCCTCTAACAGTATAGGCCCTAGTGAAGGGTAGTTTCGAGACCCTTCGTGGTTGGGGATAGTGTGGCACTGTTCCACATCACTGTACCTCGGCTCTTGGGGTTTGTAGGAGCTGGGAGTCATTTCCAACTCGTAACTCTCCCTAACTCTTCCTATCTTGTGTTCTAAGACTATAGTGGCTGCCATAGTGCCGTTCGTTCAAACCGACACTGTGTCGTCAATACTTGGTCAAATCGTGCGATCTAAATTGCCTAGTGTAGGCGACAATAAGACGCTCCAGATTCAAGTTGAATCAAGTCATTTGAAGCAGTGACCAAAATGCTATGAACGTTTGAACCCGATGTGCATAAATCCAACTGTGCACTCTATCTTTTGTTTTAGGCACATTGGAGCCTACTGTGACTAAAACAATCTTCATAGACTCCGTCCTTAGTCTCTTACAGATCGTGCTATTTTGCACATGCTAGGCCCTTTTTCTTGCTATTTTGCACACGCTAGGCCCTTGTTCTTGCAATTTTGCACACGCTAGGCCCTTGTTCTTGATATTTTGCACACGCTAGGCCCTTGTTCTTGAAAGTTTGCACAGGCTAGGCCCTCGTTCTTGCAATTTTGCACATGCTAGGCCCTTGTTCTTGCTAGTTTGCGCACGCTAGGCCCTTGTTTTCGCAATTTTGCACTCGCTAGGCCCTTGTTCTTGCAATTTTGCACTCGCTAGGCCCTTGTTTTGCAATTTTGCCCTTGCTAGGCCCTTGTTCTTGAAATTTTGCACACGCAAGGCCCTTGTTCTTGCAATTTTGCACACGCTAGGCCCTTGTTCTTTAAATTTTTCCCATGCTAGGCCATTGTTCTTGCAATTTTGAACATGCTATGCCCTTGTTTTTGCATTTTTGCACACGCTAGCCCCTTGTTCTTGCAATTTTTCACACGCTAGGCCCTTGTTCTTGCAATTTTGCACTCGCTAGGCGCTTGTTCTTGCTATTTTGCAAATTCTAGGCCCTTGTTCTTGCTATTTTGCACACGCTAGGCCCTTGTTCTTGCAATTTCGCACATGATAGGCCCTTGTTTTTGCAAATTTGCACACGCTAGGCCCTTGTTCTTGAAATTTTGCACACGCTAGGCCATTGTTCTTGCTATTTTGCACACGCTAGGCCCTTGTTCTTGCAATTTTGCACTCGCTAGGCCCTTGTTATTTTGCACACGCTAGGCCCTTGTTCTTGCAATTTTGCACTAGCTAGGCCCTTGTTCTCGCTATTTGCACACGCTAGGCTATTGTTCTTGCTATTTTGCACACGCTAGGCCCTTGTTCTTGCAATTTTGCACACGCTAGGCCCTCGTTCTTGCTATTTTGCACACGCTAGGCCCTTGTTCTTGCAATTTTGCACACGGTAGGCCCTTGTTCTTGAACTTTTGCACATGCTAGGCCCTTGTTCTTGCAATTTGCACACACTAAGCCCTTATTCTTGCTATTTTGCACACGCTAGAACCTTGTTCTTGCAATTTTGCACTCGCTACGCCCTTGTTCTTGCAATTTTGCACATGCTAGGCCCTTGTTCTTGCAATTTTGCACACGCTAGGCCCTTGTTCTTGCAATTTTGCACTCGCTTGGCCCTTGTTCTTGCAATTTTGCACACGTTAAGCCCTTGTTCTTGCAATTTTGCACTTGCAAGGCCCTTGTTCTTGAAATTTTGCACACGCTATGCGGAGATTCACTCTACAACGGCAGTGAGCTAGACTACAGGGTTGGCACGAACTACTAGAGGTGATCTCAGCTTTGCTTGGTTCCTTAGTGCTTGCACAGGAGAAATTGGCAAGAGTTTCCACTAGCAAAGTTGGAATTACAGAATTGAATAAAAGAAGCAATGACAACAATGACTACATCAGGCACCTAGCAACCCTGCAGCTAGCCTGGTCGACTGCCAGCGCAGCTCGGTCGACCGCCTGCCAGCATTGCGTAGAGGAGCCGCGCCAGCACTGCAGAAGGGCGACCTGCCAACAAAGCAGGTCGACGGCGTGCCCCGTAGAACACAGCAGTGCGCGCGCTCGCAGGTGTGCGCAGACGATTGGTCCGACTTGCCTCGTTGGGCATCCGTCGGCTGTTGTCTGCGCCTGACGAGCCACATCGACTTCGGGATACCAGCCCGAAGTTGCCTGCGCCATCGCGATCTCGACGGCATTCGCGTGCCTCCGCAGAACTCGTCGAGCAGGTTACCCGGTCGACCTGGTCGACCCCTGGTGCTCTGGTCGACTCTCAGGTGCCTCTCGTTGACCACTGGGTCTCTCTGGTCGACCACCGGATGCTCCTGGTCGACCACACCTCCCGTCAAGCTACCCCTTGGTCGACGGACCCCTTCCGTCGACCAGAACTGCTCCGTCGACCTCCCGGTCGAACTGCAGTTCGACGAGATGCTCCGTAGACCTCCCCGTCGAACTGTAGGTCGACGGACTGCTTCGTCGACCTCCCGGACGGCTCACCCGTCGCCCAGGCCAGTCAGTTGCAGCTGTCGAGCATCCTGGTTGACAGCAACACCACAGCGGTCCGCTGCCGCTCGACGTAACCTGTCGAGCAACTATCCCAATGTGAACAGTCGGCTGCTACTCCCCTGCATCCGACCAAGTCGTAGACGTTGCCCAAGCGAGGGCGGGGCCAACACTCCATTCCCGTTAACACGCTAGACCCTTGTTCTTGCAATTTTGCACACGCTAGGCCCTTGTTCTTGCTATTTTGCACATGCTAGGCCCTTGTTCTTGCAATTTTGCACTCGATAGGCCCTTGTTGTTGCTATTTTGCACATGCTAGGCCCTTGTTCTTGCTATTTTGCACATCCTAGGCCCTTGTTCTTGCAATTTTGCACACGCTAGGCTCTTGTTCTTGCTATTTTGCACCCGCTAGGCCCTTTTTCTTGCAATTTTGCACACGGTAGGCCCTAAATCTTGAAATTTTGCACACACTAGGCCCTTGTTCTTGCAATTTGGCACAGACTAGGCCCTTGTTCTTGCTATTTTGCACACGCTAGGACCTTGTTCTTGCAATTTAGCACTCGCTAGGCCCTTGTTCTTGCAATTTTGCACACGCTAGGCCCTTGTTCTTGCAATTTTGCACACGCTAGGCCCTTGTTCTTGAAATTTTGCACTCGCTAGGCCCTTGTTTTTGCTATTTTGCACATGCTAGGCTCTTTTTCTTGCTATTTTGCACACTCTAGGCCCTTGTTCTTGCAATTTTGCACACGCTAGGCCCTTTTTCTTGCTATTTTGCACACGCTAGGCCTTTGTTCTCGCAATTTTGCACATGGTAGGCCCTTGTTCTTGAAATTTTGCACACGCTAGGCCCTTGTTCTTGCTATTTTGCACACGCTAGGACCTTGTTCTTGCAAGTTCGCACTCGCTAGGCCCTTGTTCTTGCAATTTTGCACACGCTTGGCCCTTGTTCTTGCAATTTTGCATAAGCTAGGCCCTTGTTCTTGCAATTTTGCACTCGCTAGGCCCTTGGTCTTGCAATTTTGCATTCGCTAGGCCCTTGTTCTCGTAATTTTGCACTTGCTAGGCCCTTGTTCATGAAATTTTGCACACGCTAGGCCCTTGTTCTTGCTTTTTTGCACACGCTAGGACCTTGTTCTTGCAATTTTGCACTCGCTAGGCCCTTGTTCTTGCAATTTTGCACACGCTAGGCCCTTGTTCTTGCTATTTTGGACACAATAGACCCTTGTTCTTGCCATTTTGCACACGGTATGCCCTTGTTCTTGCAATTTTTCACACACTATGCCCTTGTTCTTGCTATTTTGCACACGCTAGACCCTTGTTCTTGCAATTTTGCACACGCTAGGCCATTGTTCTTGCTATTTTGCACATGCTAGGCCCTTGTTCTTGCAATTTTGCACTCGCTAGGCCCTTGTTCTTGCTATTTTCCACATGCTAGGCCCTTGTTCTTGCTATTTTGCACATGCTAGGCCCTTGTTCTTGCAATTTTTCACACGCTAGGCTCTTGTTCTTTCTATTTTGCACCCGCTAGGCCCTTTTTCTTGCAATTTTGCACACGGTAGGCCCTTGTTCTTGAAATTTTGCACACACTAGGCCCTTGTTCTTGCAATTTGGCACACGGTAGGCCCTTGTTCTTGCTATTTTGCACACGCTAGGACCTTGTTCTTGCAATTTCGCACTCGCTAGGCCCTTATTCTTGCAATTTTGCACACGCTAGGCCCTTGTTCTTGCAATTTTGCACACGCTAGGCCCTTGTTCTTGCAATTTTGCACTCGCTAGGCCCTTTTTCTTGCTATTTTGCACATGCTAGGCTCTTTTTCTTGCTATTTTGCACACTCTAGGCCCTTGTTCTTGCAATTTTGCACACGCTAGGCCCTTGTTCTTGCTATTTTGCACACGCTAGGCCTTTGTTCTTGCAATTTTGCACATGGTAGGCCCTTGTTCTTGAAATTTTGCACACGCTAGGCCCTTGTTCTTGCTATTTTGCACACGCTAGGACCTTGTTCTTGCAATTTCGCACTCGCTAGGCCCTTGTTCTTGCAATTTTGCACACGCTTGGCCCTTGTTCTTGCAATTTTGCATAAGCTAGGCCCTTGTTCTTGCAATTTTGCACTCGTTAGGCCCTTGGTCTTGCAATTTTGCATTCGCTAGGCCCTTGTTCTTGCAATTTTGCACTTGCTAGGCCCTTGTTCTTGAAATTTTGCACACGCTAGGCCCTTGTTCTTGCTATTTTGTACAAGCTAGGCCCTTGTTCTTGAAATTTTGCACATGCTAGGCCCTTATTCTTGCAATTTTGCACACGCTACGCCCTTGTTCTTGCAATTTTGAACATGCTAGGTCCTTGTTCTTGCAATTTTGCACATGCTATGCCCTTGTTATTGCAATTTTGCACACGCTAGGCCCTTGTTCTTGCAATTTTGCACACGCTAGGCCCTTGTTCTTGCAATTTTGCACTCGCTAGGCCCTTGTTCTTGCAATTTTTCACATGCTATGCCCTTATTATTGCACTTTTGCACACGCTAGGCCCTTGTTCTTGCAATTTTGCACTCGCTAGTCCCTTGTTCTTGCAATTTTTTCTGCTCATGCTCACTCGCCTTGATGCTCCGTGCCCTGCATTCACTCTTTTCTCACTGCCCTTTACATCCCCGTCCTCTCTTCCCTTGCTTCCGCTCTCTGCTCCAATCCCCCTCTCGTCCCAGCAGGTCGCTCACACGAGAGTGTCAGTGGCGGGGGACATGGAGTGCACAGGCAGCAGCTGCTCTCCACCCAACCCACCCAAAGCTAAGAATTCGCCCTTCCTTTCACCTCCCAGTCCCTCTCGTGTTCTTTTCATTTCCACGTTTATTTTTACTGCATCTCCTGTTGTTTTGTCTCTTCAAATGCAAGCCTCTTGTTTAGCCAAAGTTTCAAGCCACAGACCCCTTTTCTTGGGTAAATCCCCCCAGGTAACAGCAGGTATTCCCTCAGGTTAAGCCTCCCTAGGTATTATTTCCCCTTGGATCTGTGGCTTGTAGCTGAGGCTGCACCAGTGGCCCCCTTCTCTGCTCCCGCATGCCATCTCATGCACTCCTCTCACATTTCTACCCCCAGCCGCTTACTCACTTCTCTTCAGTTCTCTTCTTGCCGATTGAGTCGAGGGGCGTGGGGGTGAACACCGCCACTCCCTCACGCTCCTCCCCTGTGGCTGTGCAGATGGCAGTGGCGGGAGGAAAGGGGGGCAGCACTCCACTCAGTTGGGATGGGATGGGAGAGTATCGGGACTGGGTCGTCTGGAACAATGTGATTCTCTTCTCTCTCATGCTCTCTTGCTGCTGCTTGGTCTTCTCCGCATGCTCACGTCCGTTTTTTGCTCCTTCCCTGCCTTCACGCTTTTGCTGCTCTTCTCCCCATTCTCACTGCTGTCCCTTGCTCCTCTGCCTCCCTCCCTCTCCCCTCCCTCCCAGGACACTGAAGGCTGTAGCAGGGAAGCAGGGGGCAGCAGAAGGGCAGAAGCGGAGGGGAGGGGTAGCGGCAGCAGCAGGGGAAGCAGAGTAGCAGACCGGCAGCAGCAGTAGCAGCAGCGGAAGCGGCAGCAGCAGTAGCAGCAGTGGGGGACAGGGGGATAGGCTAGGCTAGATGAAGCGGGGTGAGGTATGGTACAAGGTAAGGTATGGTACCAGGTGTGGTATGGTGAGCTGATCCCCTCCCCTCTCTCACCCCCCCTCTTCTCCCTACAGGCTGAAGGTGGGAGCACTGGAGCAAGGACGGGATAATGGAGTCCGGCCTCTCTCTCACCTCCCCCTCTCTCCCTTTTTCCTTCCCTCCCAGCAGCACCCTGCCTGGACTACAGAAGGAGTCTCCCTCCCCTAATCCCCCCTTCTCTCTCCACTTCCCAGCATCCTCAGCATCATGGCGCTTTGCACGGCTGCGGTAGGTACAGGTGAGTACGCATGGGGGTGAGGTGTGGGGAGGGTGGGTGGGGGCATGGGAGCAAGCGGGGAGTTCACTGCCTTAGGGGCAGCACCCTCTTGTGAGTCGGGGTGTGGTGGGTGGAATCTATGCAGCACGGCACTCAGTACCAATCTGACGTTAAGGCTTAATGGGCACTGTTACAGCCCAGATTGTCCTCCAGAAAGCGATTGATCGTTGCAATCCGTGACACGTTGCCTCCCATGTTCTCTCAATAGCTGCGACCTGCAAGTTTCCGCTTCTTCGAGGTAGGTGTCAAGTGCTCCACGCCTGCAGGACTCTGGCTCGTCCTCTTCTTGAATCGTCGACTGCTCGGAGTCACCACTTCTGCTTGTCCAGCACCACCACCCTGAGCAACGTTAGCTGCGTCCACGTGGGAGGGTGCAGGAGCGTCAAGAGCTTCAACGGCTGGAGTAGACGACGGAAGGATGGGAGCAGGGGAGCAGCGATAGAGCTCAAAGGAACCGTGCGATTTACAGGGACTACGTTAGGCTTATCAGCTGGAGCAGGAGTCAGCCGAGAGACTGCTTCTTGTCGGCGCGTGGTAAATTGACCTTCTGATAGCCAGAGTTCGGTTCAATATCTTCATCACCATCTGTCTCCTTGGAAGAGGATCTAGAGGCCTTTGCAGCAGAAGAAGCCAGAGAGGCAAACTGTGCGCCGTTACTTTCAGGAACCTCGTCAGGTAACGTCTCGCGCGAAGGTCGAGTCACGTTCTTGCAAGGCAACTTGACCTTCTGATAAACAGAGTTCGGGTCAATATCTTAATCACCATCTGTCTCTTTGGAAGAGGACATAGAGGCCTTTGGAGCAGCCAGAGAGGCAAACTGTACACTGTTATTTTCAGGAATCTCGCCAGGCAACGTCTCGCGCGAAGGTCGACTCACGTTCTTGCGTGGCAACTTCACCTTCGGATAACAGTGGTCAGATCCTTCATCACCATCTGCATCAATGGGAATCTTAGAGGCTTTAGCTGTTGAAGTGGCCGATGCAGGAACCAAGGAATCCATAGGAATTTTAGGCTCAGCATAAGACACTTGATTTTCAGGAACTGCGTATGGATCGCCGAGAGGAACTAATGGCATCCCAGGCGGTGGATTGCTTATATGAGGCACCTTAAGCTTCCAATGCGCCGAGACTCCTATATTTTAACATGAAATAGCTGCTGCATTCACTTTCTTGGGCATGGCCGATTACTAGTGAGAGATGGATGTGAAAACTGGATAACGCAGCATGAGAAGTTGAAAATGTTGAACACTCTAATGTCAAGGAGAAAGCAACCTAAAAGCTCTGGGAGGAAAGCTGCAACAAAAAAGAACGTTTTCATCGACTTGCTGGCTCAGAGTGCCGTCTTGCGTTTAAGCACACAATAGCATTCCGAATTCGAACGTTTGCAGAGATGGATCCCGCTTAGGAAGTGTCAAGGATGGGTTTCCCAGCATAATTTCGCACTTGAGACGATCAACATGAGGTTGTAGAGCAACAATAAGGTCAGAAAGTAACAGCAGCGGTGATTGCTGTAATGGACAACCAGGCATTGCGCAATTGGTGTCAAGCGTCAATCATCACCCAGAAACGACCACCCTTACATTCACCCCTCCTCCGTCAGTTTCTGAGCCTGTTTCGTTGCATCTTCAGCACCTCCTGATGCTGCAGTGAGGGATGTGAAGTGGTCTGGGGGAGTTCGAAGCGGTGCAGGCCGAGTGGAGTTGCAATGGTGGGAGAACGTCATGGCAAGAGCGTCGGCGTTGCTGATCTCGAAGACCCTTCTGCAGCCGTTCGACACCACGCGCACCATCCTGCAAGACCATCCCACTGCCGTCCGTTGGTCCCGTCGCCCCATCTCCCCCTTGCCTTGCTCCCTGCCATCAAACCTTGTCATGACAGGCATGGGTGGTCGGTGATGACGGGGTCAGATCTGGCGCGGGCGCAGGACTCGACCAGTGAAAAGAACGCCTCTCTCCCACCCCCTCTTCTTCCACCTCCTCTCGTCCCACCCCCTCTTCTCCCACCCCATCTTCTCCCACCCCCTCTTCTCCCACCCCTTATCTCACCCTCCCTTTCCTACTCCCTTTTCCTCTCGATTTCCTTTCCTCCATCCCCTATCCCCACCCTCCAGCAAACCACAAAGATGTAAACGACCTCCCTACATGGCGATGTGACCTGGCTTCCACCCCTGAGAGAGTGCGCGATGCTGACATCAGGGGGACCACAACACTCCGCACAGTGGCCCCTCACGAGCAGCATCTACACCAGCACCCCCACACCTGCAAGCCTCCACCTCTTCACCACCTTACACCATACCCTCCAGCAGTCACACCCTCACACCCCCACCCACACCTGCACCAACAGCCATGCCCGCCACGCTGCCTACTAACACCCAGCACACTCCCATTGCATACAACCCCGCCACCACAGGACCAGCAGCACTGGCGCCACCCACAGGTACTACTGCTCCCCCACAACTAGCCACAGCCCCCACCCCTCACACAACCACTCCGCTCAACCCGCAGACCGGCAAGAACCCACCCACACCACCTGCACCACAGAAACCAAACACTTCCAGCCACCATCTTCACAACTCGTTGAAGCACAGGAAGGTGCTGCATCTGGTGCCACTTGCACTGCTTCCTCGCGTCCCGTGCGCTTCGACCGAGCTTCTCCCGCTTCTTGCCCCCCTTCTTGCCCCGCTGCTCGCCCCCCTTCTTTCCCTCCTACTCGCCCCCCTTCTTGCCCCCCTTCTTGCCCCCCTGCTTGCCCCCCTTCTTGCCCCCCTGCTTGCCCCCCTTCTTGCCCCCCTGCTCGCCCCCCTGCTCGCCCCCCTGCTCGCCCTCCTGCTCGCCGCGCTGCCCCCGCCGGCTAGCCCTGGTCTTTCCCGCTGTCGCAATCAACCCGTGGCTCTCCTTCACCAGCGCCTGGATCTCTGCCACTGTCCCCGTAGAGAGAATCTCCACAACCTGGCCCCATTTCTTCGCAGCAGGCTTTCCACGCATCGCTTCTGCCGCGTCGAGTTGCGCCTGAGTCAAGAACTCTCGTCGTGGGAGTTTATACCCCCAAAGCACCTGAGCAAGCTCGGATGCAATGCCAGCCTGCTGCACGTCGTCGTAATAGCCCACAGTGCGCCAATCTTTGTTTGCATCTTTCATTCTAATTTTATAAGGCTTCTGGCGCGTGCACCCAAAAACATCTTTGACATTCTCCCCCCTCTCTTCCCCTTCCTCTTCCCCCCTCTCTTCCCCTTTCTCTCCACCTTCCTCTTCCCAGTCCCCTCCCCATCCTCCTCCCCCACCCCTTTCCTCTCCCCATGCACCTGCAGCTGATGTGGTGGCAGCCGGAGCTTGCAGGAGGTCCTGGATAAACATGTATAGACGGAAACAGAGTGTTAGGGCAGAGAGAAGAGGGGCAAGAAGGAGGTAGGGAGGCAGGCTGCCCCATGCTCCATGCCCCATGCCCCCTGACCCATGCCCCATAACCCACGCAATGCCAGTCATCCACCCCCTTACCTCCTTCGGAATGCGCTTGTTCTGCAGCGCCCTCCAAGACACATCCAAGTTTGTTGTTGCCTCCCCCACCTTACACACACTCTCTCGCTCGCCCCCCTCCACCACTCCCTCGCTCCCTCCACCCCCACCCACCCCTGCCCCTGCTCCTCGTCCCTCCTCACCGCCCTCTCCCCCCTCCCCCCAAGCCCCTCCCCCCTGCAGCAGCAGCTCCTGCATCAGCCGGCTCTCCGTTGTGGCCTGCTCCTCCTGCAAACCGTGGGTGCCACAGAGAGTGTGGGGGTGGGGTGACTGAGATGTGCGGGGGTGGGGTGACTGAGATGTGCGGGGGTGGGGTGATTGAGATGTGTGCGGGTGGGGTGACTGAGATGTGTGCGGGTGGGGTGATTGAGATGTGTGGGGGTGGGGTGATTGAGATGTGTGCGGGTGGGGTGATTGAGATGTGTGTGGGTGGGGTGATTGGAGAAGTGCAGCAGGCTATAGAACTCCACACCAAGTCCAGCAATAAACCCTGGACCATCCCCCTAGGCCTCCCTGATGTCCTCCAGCCTCCACCTATCCCTCTCACTCACCAGTTGCGCTTCCAAGGCCTTCACCTTGCTCTCAAGTTCATTTACAATCCCCTGCCACGACAAAGCTTGTGCTTCTAAGGCTTTGTTAGCCTGCAAGGATAGGAAGGGATGGAAAAGGCACGAACGAGCATAAGAATGAGGAAAGTTCATATCTTTAAACAATCCAAAGTCAGAACGTTCAGAAAGAACGACAACTAGAAATCAAGTGAAATTGCCATACATGATGGTCTACGCTTAGGAAAGAAATGATGAGACAGACGGAGGACAGCCATGGAGTGTGGAGAGTGCAGCATGTGGTAGTGCAGCATGTGGTAGTGCAGCATGTGGTAGTGCAGCATGTGGTAGTGGCAGAGGCTCGATTTCTTTCGACTCACCTCCTTCTCCGGCATGGCAGTCCCTGGAGGGGCGGAATTCGTCATCCACGCAGTCAGCGATCTCACCTCGGTGCAGCCCTCCAGCCTGGTCCTCCAGCTCGACATTGAGAACGTGTTCACCTCCATTGAGAGGAGCGTGTACTTCAATGCACTCCAAGGGCACCCCGCTAGCACCTCTCCTCCACTTCACACGCTCGTTCTATGCAGCATCATCACCGCTGCTGCTAGATCCAAACCTGAATTCCATGCCACTCACCAGCGGAAGGGGAGTCAGACAAGGGGATCCCCTAGCCCCCTTACTCGCGGCGTCTACATGTTGCAGCGGCGCATCCGGATGTCACGGTGCTCACATACGCAGACTACATAACCTTGATAGGACCCGCAAGGGCAACGCTCGGCGCGCTAAGGGAGGAAAGGGACTCCTGGCTTGCCTGGTGTTGCAGCTTGGTCCCAAATGGCACAAGGGCTCATGGGTGCCTGGACCAGTGGTTGCCAACTTGGGCCCATGTTGGGTCTGGCAGCTGATCCATCTGGTCAGGGACAAGCAGCAGTACTACAGTCAGCTCCCCCGAGGACTGATGATGCCACTGGGCGCTTGAGAGGCGCATCAGTTCGCCTGGGTGAGATGGAACAACAAGGCAATGGTCATGGCAGGCTGCCCTACTGTCGCTGAGGAGCTGGTCCAGAGTGCTGACCTCTGCATTGGCAGTGTGTGCAATGGCTGCAGACGGCTGCTTGAACTTTGCGACTGTGCCGAGGCGCCTGAGCCCACGAGGATCTGTGTCAGGAAGACGCTGGCAGTTTTCGACATCTGCCAAGCAGTTGCGGACATGAATCTGAGCATTGCAGGTGACGGGCGCTCAGTTCCTGCCTCCATCACCTATGATCCTTGATGATGACTCGATGAAAACCAGATGCTGCATCAGGTCCCTCATGTCACGCGGACAGTGTTTCGGCGCCTCAGGTATCACTTGCAGTGGTGACCTTAGCCGAAGACCACTGAAGTGCCTCCTAAGCACCGCTGGCTCTGTGAACAAATCCGGCGGCACACGTGCCTCTGCCATTTCATCGTCAATGATCCGCATCTCTATACCACCGTGCTTGACAATGTACCCGTTCTCATCAGCTCCGTCATAAGAGAAGCAGCATCCGGAGACTGGGACATTGGCCCGTGACAACTGCACAGGCTCCTTGGCCACATGCTGGGCACTGAAGGCTGCAACAATTGGGATCGCATTGGTCTCAAGCCACCTGGTGAACTCTGGTATCTTGAGCAACGAGCCCAGGGTACAGGCGCAATAGAGCATCTTCCTGCCACGCCCAGTCAGCTCTGCTACCATGGGCTCAACTGACTCGGCATCGCAGTTCACTCAGCCTGTACCCAGCTTCATCACCTGGTCTTCGTTAATGTTAGGATCGACAAACAGCCAGCGCTCGTCCCTTGGCTTGATGAGCGACAACGACTGGAACCTGCCTGTGCCCTGACCGTGAGGTCAGGGTCCACAATGACCCTGACCTCACGGACTGCACACGTCGCTGCTTCGTAGACAGCGCCGCGGACTATGAAGGACAGTGATCTCAGGCGCCTCTTGAACGTCAGATCAGTGCCAGAGTCTGATCAATGTCAATGGCATCTTGCACAACGTCCACAGTGTTGGGCAACACCTTGTCTGTCCTCACCCTAACAGCCTCAAGGATCACTGCCCCCCTCAGGACCGCCACACAGTGCATACTCAGTGACACGGCCCACGATTCGCGTGTCCAGTTGCTTGTCACTCTCACCGATCTTGACCACCGATCCAGTCGTCGGTGACCTGGCCATCAAGCCCTCAGCAGTGGCCATTAGGTCGATCTCAGGGCGTTTGATCCTGTACGTCAGTGATGCCAGGGTGTGAATCGCAATGACTCCATCACAGGCCACAGTCTCAGTTGTCATGGCCGCCCTGCGAGACTCCTGGCTCAGGTAATGAAAACGGTGCACGCACGCTGGTGTGCCAATGAGCTCTATCAGGAGCCACGGCTTGATGTAGCTCCTTGTGACCGGCGAGGCATCACCTGCCAATGACAAGTGACCAATGGCAACAATTTGACCATCAGGCATCCATTCGCACCTGACAATGTTCGGCCTCCTTGTGTACGGCACCAGGCTGTCCCTGACGAAGTATCCAATGACTGTGAGATCAGGATCAGTGCAGCACAGGACCCAGGTCGAGCCATTGTCTATCAGCCAAGCTGACTCACCGTCCGCCTTGAGCATGAAGACGTGGCCTTCCCCAGGCGACGCAGCTGAGTAGACAACTGGAAGGTCTGCCATCCTGACAGATCTCAGACACGGGATCCAGTGCAGATGCCATTGTGTTGCAGCACCCAGCCAGGTTGGCAGCGTACCCAAGCACCTGAAGCCAGTCCTCATTGCCTGGTGGCATCGGCCCTGTCCACTCTCCGCCAAGTGGACATTGGTCGGGCTCACAACCGATGCCCTCATCTGCCACAGCGTGCCATGGACTGGCCAGCTGAAATGCGTCACCTGATGCCTGTAAGCCCACCTAGGACTGCGCGGAAGACCATCGACCTTGGCCCACTCAACTGATGCTGCGGCAACCATGTTCCAGGCAATCTCGGCGCTTTGTGCCGTGAACTTGGCCTCAAGCTCACCGTGGTCCCTGGACCTGATCTGATCCGTGCTGATCTGGGACTGCCTGCATGGAGCCCATTGCACCTCATTCCAGCTTCATGCATCACATGCCCCTTGCAACCAGTGGCAATGGCATACGAGTAAGCGCTCCTGGCCGCATCGCCCAACAGGCGTAGCTAGTACTCAGACTTCAAGCGACTCAACAGCACAGTGACACTGCGCTCTGCATCAATGCTGCCCGGTATGATCTGGACCTCACCCACAGCTGCTAGTGCCCTTGTCACACTGTCCAGGAGCTTCAGGCAACTCAGTGCATCGCCCTTGCACTCACACCTTACAAGCTCAGGTGCCTCATCAGGCCCCAGACGCACTGTTTCCCAGATGCCTGCCTTGGACTTTCCGCAAATTGGGCAGGGATCCATGACTCACGCAACCAGCTGCAGTTAGGCGCCAACTGGTTGCGAACTCCACTTGCGCAATGGATTCTGGTCGAACCTCTTACACTCGCGTCTTCAGGGACGGTGGCAGGGTTGACTCAGCGCCGTTGCCAATGGCCAACGGGTACAAGGCAATCAATGTCAGCGCTCTCAAGCTTCTGTCATCAGCATGCCCTGGATCGCTGGGAACCCGTTGCGTGCACCATGAGTCCTGTTCAGGCCACCTCTCATCGACGCCAAGTGGGCACGTGCTTGTACCTGCTCACTGCATGCTGGATGAGCCACATGTCACAGATAGGCGTGGGACGCTGACAGAGTTGGCAATAGCAGGTGTGTGCGGCGTGAATGGCTACGGCCATGGGATCAGGGAGACACTCATGGGCAAGAGACGCCTGCTTCGTTACAAGGTGGCTGGCAGGATGCCGTCCAATTGGTTACAAGGTGGCTGGCAGGATGCCGTCCAATTGGTTCAGCCAGGGGCGTAGCAAGCGTCAGTTGGCACGTGGATCCCAGTGTGATCTATCTGCGCAATGCCTGGATGGCCAAGATCAGGTACCTTGCCCCTAGCCTCGAGGCAGACGACAGTGAGCAGGGACTGGTTGACAACACCTTGGTTGAGACCAGCCTGCAGGAGGAGTCCTGGGCCGGGCCATGGTTTTGAGATGCCCAGCACTGGGTGAGGACTCGGTGCATGCTGTGAGAGTCAGGTCGTGGGACAATTGGTCGATTGGCGTCCATCCTGAGTTGTGCGCACCACTGCATCTGGATTTCGATGGTCACGAGGTCCATGTGTTCTTCGCCAGTAGTCCCAGGTCAGTGGCTGACATGCGGTCAGTGGCTGACATGCGGTCAGTGGCTGACATGCGGTCAGTGGCTGACATGCGGTCAGTGGCTGACATGCGGTCAAGGGCGTCAAGGGCAAGGCACAACAAGTTCACTGAGCCTCTGCGTGCTGGACTGATGGACTGGGCCCAAGGCACCCACTGTGAGGACGCTTCGCTGGGATCGTTCAGCAAGGCCTCAACTGTGTCGCTCGAGGCAGTGATGTTATTGCCCAAGCCCCATGACCTGCACAGGCTGGCAAGGTGCAAGACTGAGCTCTGGAACGTCCTGGCCGACAGGTCATCAAGCAAGTCCCAAGCAGGCAGCTTCGTGGACAGCACCAGCCATGCGCATCATGGCGAGGCTCTCTGCCAAAGCGATGCAAGACTCCCTCGACAGGGCCAAGCACAAGAGCACAGGCACTGCAAGGGTCTCGCCAGCATCCTCGCTGATAAGCGGTGAGCACGATGCCATGTCAATCGTCCTCACAAGGACAATGGCACCGGCAGCTGCTTACCTTGCTGCTGATGAGCAGGATTGCAAGCTGGGCCTCATATCAGCCAGGATTGGCAAGAAGCTAGGTTCACATGGCACCCTCTGGCAACTCTGCGTGAGGTCAGCAGCCATGGTTGCACACGAGGTCAGCAGCCATGGTTGCACACGAGGTCAGCAGCCATGGTTGCACACGAGGAGGGAATCAGATGCGATGACTATGAGATGAGGTCACTTGCATGCCTGATGATGGCAATTGCGAGATCTGGGGCAGACATGCCCCTGGCGTTGCCAGAGAGGTCGCGAATCACGTCCAAGCTGGGCTGCAACTGGCTTGTCTGCTGTGTGAATGAGGACCTGTCGTCGATCAGAAGGCAGAGAGCTACTGGCCGATAAGGGATCCGGCATCTGCCTTCGCGTTTCGCACCTTTGCAGCTTGTGCAGAGGACTTGGGTCCGCCCCAGTTTTGAGCTGACGTCAGTTCAGACCACGTGTCGCAGGCCAAGTGAAAACCGTTCCAGTGCAGCTGTGTCGCTCATCAGAGCGTTTTCTGCCAACAGCAGTGTCCTGTAGCAGTCCGCAATGGAGTCAGGCCTGCCAACGAACTGGAGCCTGCCATTGTACTTGAGTCTCAGTAACGCGTCACTGCAGCGCAGCCTGATCTGCCACCTGAGATGGACGGGATGCAGGCTCTCATGAATGCATCATCCTTGTCGAGCGTGATCATGAGCCTGGATCGCCTGGCAACACTGACTAGCTCTGCAACCCACGTCTTGTCAGGGACCATGTGGACGATGGAGCCAGTGCTGGTGCACATGCTGAACATGAGAACTGAGCCCGACAAGTTGCTGTAGGTCATCGTCCCCAGCCTGTCGACAAGCCATCCAGGGCGAGCAATTGACATGCAGATCGAGGCGTACCTGCCCATCAGCTGCAACTGACCCATGCACTCATTAGTCACACACTTGCCATTCAATGATTCTGAGCCTTCTCACTGCTCCCATTGCCTTGGTGCACAGATCATTGTCAGCCACAATAGTTGAAGTTGCCATCAGCGGCTGCAATAGTCACGGTGTGACGATGCATCCGCTCGCTAGCTTCCATGTGCCCAGTCCCAGTATGCGGCGATGATCAGCTATTGGGGAGGCTTGCACAGATTGGACACCGAGCGCAACTTGGCCAACATTGGACAGATTGGACGTACTTGAGACCCTCGTCCAATGGCGCACAAGTGGTTTTTGAGGCGCCTCAAAGATTGGACACCGAGCGCAGCTTGGCCCTGGACGTACTTGAGACCCTCGTCCAATGGCGCATTAGTGCCCCAGCAGCAGACCCTCAGCACGCTACTGGATGCCTGCGGGCTACGCCACACCAGGGGGTGAAGAACAGGCACGAGTATGGGCGCAGGCCGCTACCACCTTCGGAGGCCTCGGCTTGACAGACTTGATAGTAGAAGGCCCGTATGGATTCCTAGTAAGCTACATCCAAGCGCTATCGCTTCCACACAACAATGACATCACTGCAGGGACGCACCTGATGGAAGCCTCAAACGAAGCACAGCAGGAAAAGCAGGAGATAAGCTCCTTGCCATCTCAGTCAACCCTTCCCTACGTCTCAACCCTGAGCATTTCGCGATGGCAGAGCAGTTCGACCGGAGTGGAGCAGCAGCCGAAGAAGTGTGACTGCATGTGAAGACCGAAAAGCCCTTAGCCTGCCTGCCACCCTTTCCCCCCCTCCTAAGCCTACCTCTTCACAGCGAACTCGCTCCTCAACCACTGCGAGCAGTTCGAGATCCTTCCCCTCCAGATGGGTGCGCATCTGCTCGAGTTCAGCGCGCATCTGCTTGACCTCAGCAGCCCTCTGTTGAATGGCCCTCTCCAGCAGTTCAGCATCTCTGTCTGCCATCTCAGAACACTGCAAGAACACAAGGAAGTGATGTTTGGATACAAAAATTATGGCTCATGTGTGACAATTATGCAATGAGGCATCCGGGATAAAGGGAGAAAAGGGAGAGAGGCAGCGTGCATCTCACGTGCCCAAGTACAAAAAAAACAATAACATACATCGAAAATTGTGCCATATGCGTCCGTGAACCCCTCTTGAGAAAGCACGAGCTGCTTCTTGAGTTCCTCTATTTCGTCGGTGCAGGCGTCTAGCAGCGCAATGCACTCGCGGCTCTTAATGCCTCCGGCCTTCTTAACACAATCTGTCAGGGCAGAGGGGACATAGAGGAAGTAGATTAAAAAATGCTCAATCCCCATGCCGCTCCCCTCCCCAGGCCACCCCACTCATCCCCCGCTACCCCCTTCCACATGCCGCTTCCATTCCCTAGCCATTTCCCTCTCTACGACACGCCCTTCCCCATGCCACCTCCCAACCCTCCCTTCCCCATGCCACCTCCCAACCCTCCCTTCCCCATGCCACCTCCCAACCCTCCCTTCCCCATGCCACCTCCCAACCCTCCCTTCCCCATGCCACCTCCCAACCCTCCCTTCCCCATGCCACCTCCCAACCCTCCCTTCCTCATGCCACTCCCCTCTCTCTGCCATTCCCCTTCCCTACCACTCCCATCCCCATGTCACCCCCCTATCCCTGCCACCCTTTTCCCCTCGCCATGTCACTCCCCTCCCTTGTCACCCTCCTCCCTATGCTACACCCCTCCCCTCCTTTCCCATACCACTCTCCATTCCCTGTCACTCCCCTCCCCATGCCAACACCCCCACCCCCCCCCCCCCCCGCCCTTGAACACACCTAGGGCTGCTACCACCTTCTTATCACAATCATTCAATTTGTCATCATTGAGTATCTCGACCAGCTTCTCGTTGAGGCCTGAGCGTATCGCCGCCCAGTCAAACTCTGGGAACACGGCAGATACAGAGGGAAGGACACATACATGTGATTGAAAATGCCGAAAGGAGGGGAGGGGGGGTTGTGGGGGGGTCGAGGGGAAGGGGACGGTGCACCATGCCAAAGAGTAGCAATGACAACATGCACTCAAGGAAGCAAACGTTTTGTATGAATGCATAGAATAAACTCACCACGTGGGAGCGGGCCTGAGCGTGGAATAAGTCTTTCACTGCTGCTGATGGTGCTGCTGCTGATGGTGCTGCTGCTGGGGTGGCTGCTGCTGGGGGTGCTGCTGCTGGGGGTGCTGCTGCTGGGGGTGCTGCTGCTAGTGGTGCTGCTGCTAGTGGTGCTGCTGCTGGTGTTGCCGTTAGCAGCCATGTCTGAGAGAATATTGTGGGATAATAAAAGGAAACGTGGGGTGAAGGAAGAAAACGAGTGTTTCACACACAACAAAGGTACAAACACAAAGCGACAATATTTGAAAGAACCTCACAAAAACGTCACTAGGTGGAACACGCTGGCCCCACCGCAGGTGGAGGTGCCAGTGCGCTTTGAGGGAGAGGCAGGAGCGGGTATTAACCAGAAAAACTACTGCGGGTGGAGGTGCCAATGCTGTGAGGACGAGGGGGCAGGGACGGAGGAAAGGAGCAAGTGTCCAAGGAAGGGGGCAGGCCAGCAACGGCAATAGCAGACGGTAAAGACGAGACGGTGGTGGCATGGGCGGGTGTACCAGCAGCACCAGAAGTAGAAGGGAAGGACGAGGAAAAGGGGACATGGGCGGGTGTACCAGCAGCAGTGGAAGTAGAAGGGAAGGACGAGGAAAAGGGGGCATGGGCGGGTATACCAGCAGCAGTGGAAGTAGAAGGGAAGGACGAGGAAAAGGGGGCATGGGCGGGTGTACCAGCAGCAGTGGAAGTAGAAGGGAAGGACGAGGAAAAGGGGGCATGGGCGGGTATACCAGCAGCAGTGGAAGTAGAAGGGAAGGACGAGGAAAAGGGGGCATGGGCGGGTATACCAGCAGCAGTGGAAGTAGAAGGGAAGCACGAGCAGGTGGGGGCAGGAGCGTGCGTATCAGCAGCAGCGGATGCAGAGGAGAAGGACGAGCAGGTGGGGGTAAGAGCATGTGTACCAACCGAAACGGTGGGCAACAGGGGGCAAGGTGGACTAGAGGTAGCAGGCTGGTGGACGAGCGTGATATCTATACTACTCAGCAACGTCACCTATCCGAGTCGGGGCGTTGATGTGGGACGTAGAGAGAGTTGGTGAGGATGTGAATGGCGAAGCGTACCTTCACAGAGTTGAAACGGAGGTGTCTGTCTTTGGCCAGTAGCGCGCCAAATCAGGCCTCACCCGCCAAGCAAGAATATGATTCTGCATGTAAAATAAGGTAGACAAAAATAAGGCAGGATGCGGGATGGGGTCGCGTAATGATCTAAGAAGGTGAGAGAAAACAAGAGGTAAAGCGGCAACAGTGGGGTGGTATTGGAATGACAGGATGATCGATGAGATACAAGTGATACGTAGCGTGGGAGGTGTCACCTCAGCACATCATCGTCTAGTGCTCACCCAATGCGCAAGGTGCCTGCTTGGTTTGTCGCCAGTCCGTCACCACTCAGATCCGTCCTTGTCCGCAGATGAGAGTCAAACGGAATATAGCGATGCGGTACAAGGAGTGCAGGGTGTGCAGGGCACAAGCCTGAAGACATGGGTGTGAAGGGAAAGGATACATTTGTCGGATAAGGAATGTATGACTGCAACAAGGAGAGAAGATGGTAGGGTTTAGGCCGGGGGTGATCATATGGGATGGGGACTGGGAATGGGAAATGCAGGGTGGGATGTGGTTGTACGGAAGCAGTGCAAATGACAGGCACCTGAAACGACTGCGTGGGACCAGAGGACAGGCCGATAGAGCAAGGTGGAATGGGAATGGGAAGGGTAAGAATAATCAGCCCAATTCGGTGGCCCGTGCAACCCGCCCATCCCGTATCCCGATCCCGATCCCGATCCCCGTGGGTGAACACACTGCCACCTCATGCACGGTACGCACATGAAGCCGTGTGATAGCACGAGCAGCTCGGAGCACGTGGCCACGATCTGCACGCTGTGTCGCTCCAGCGCCGCCTTGGACGCCCGCAGCTTCGCCGCCTGCACGGCGCACCCGATTGTGTGAACATAAAGATCCGATGCAGCACACATCAGACAGCACAAAACACACAGGCCGTACCCGCTTAGAAGGAAAGCGGCGTCTCGCTGGATGTGGCGAATTCAGATGAACAGCGGCGATTTCAGATGAACAGCACGTGTAACAAGGTGATACTCGGTAGCTTGTGTCTACAAGAAGCTTGTGTTTACACGGCAAGCAAGACGAAAAGAATGACGTGAAGTGAAGTGAAGTCAGCTTCGAAAACTGGAAGTATGCTACTGGAGCCATAGATAATGTTATTCCTAAGTGGCGCGCTGAAGTGGGGTAGAATCCAGATGTTTTCTGGCGTGGCGTGCTAAGGTGGTGATTGGTCAGTCTAGGAGTAAGCGGAGCAAATTCAGAAAGCGGAGCTGGCGTGCTTGCATGTTAGACTAACTCCAAGGCGGGACCACCCCGGCGGCGCGGTCAAGGAACCGATTTAGTGTGTTTGTGCTCCGTTTTGCAAATATAAAACCACATGGTTCTGTGCAATCAGAAGCAGTTCCTTTTCCTCTACACCCCCAACCTTGCACGAAGGATTATGGTTATATTTATATTTTATAAATTCTAGATGAGAGTGCGACTCGTGGGTGCTGTTGTGTAGGTCACGGAAAGTGTTCGGAAAATTCGGAGATTTTGTGCGCATGTTTTGGCGTACGACGGGCCAGCCAGAAATTTTCTGTCGACCTGTTCCCGACCGAACCAGGTATGGGGTTGTGACGCCTACTGGAAAAAGGAAAGTGGGTGTTATCTTCCTCCTCAGGCACAACTTTCTTCCATACCGTCTGGTAACCACTCTTTTCGCTACTTGGAAAATTGGAAAGTGTCTTTGGCCCACCGTGCTGTCGGTCCGAACCTTCGTGCGGAAAATGAAGCAGCTTCCAGGACAGGCTCGTGTGTCGTTCGAACTTCCAAAATCTTCATTTCCGTTCTGATTGCACTCATTCACGTATGCTGACCAGGATTTTATCTATCGTTCTCGCGGAGTACACGTCGCGCGACGTCAAAAGTCACCTTATTTTTTAGGCGGAGTGAACGAGAGGGCGATTTTATTATTATTAAAATTTTGTGCCAGAAAAACAACCACAATAATGGACGATCACGTCAGTACTGCGCGTGCGCATGACTTCGCGCGCTCTCCGCCTACGCGCGGTTGCGCGTCAGCCATGCGCAAAGGCCGCGAAGTGCGCGAACTAGTGGTAGGCGACGCCGCCGGCGCGAGATGGTGGATGCGCGAGCAACGATGGGAGGGCCTCGCGAGGGATTCGGGAGAAATAACGCGAGCGGAGGGAGTTAAAAGCGCCGCGGTCCGTCATCCCATTAGCTTCTCGCACTGCTCCACCTGCCCCTCTTCTCGACTGTAATTTGCTTTGTGCGCGGAAGTGCGCGCGAAGGAGCGCGCGGCGCAGACCTCCGCCGCGACGAACGTCGCGCCGTTGCCAGGTGAGGCGGACGACGCGGGAGGGAAGGGAAGGGAAGGTGGGGAGGGAAGGGCGCAGTGGGGAGGGGGGAAGGTGGGGAGGGAAGGGCGCAGTGGGGAAGGGGGAAGGTGGGGAGGGAAGGGCGCAGTGGGGAGGGGGGAAGGTCGCGGCGCTGCCCTTCGCCGCGTCGGACGTGGGCGCATGCTTGTCCTCGCTCCCACACCTCCACTTTTCGTGCTCACTCACTCCCTCTTCTCCTCCCCACCGACCCCCGCTTTCCGTCGCCTTCCCCCCTTCCTGCCCACCACACCCTCTTTGCCAGCCTTTCTCCTGCCCATTTCCCCCCACCCGCCCCGCCTTCCCTTCTCTATCCGCTCTGCCCGCCACCCTTCACCTCCCCCCTCCCCCCATTGCCCGACCCCTTCTGGCCCTCACCAGAGTGGCAGCAGCTGCAACGCGCACAAGGTGCGGCGTGCCATGGCGTGTGTGTATAACCAGGGAGGTCCACCCGCCACCTCCCTCCCCCCTGCCTCACCCCACTCCGTTCCATGACCCCCCCTCCCCCTCCCTCGCTACCCTATTTGCCCCTAACCCTCTCCACGCTGGCAGCAACAAGCAGAATCACCATGGGGAGCAGCAATGCGCCCCTCTCCCCCCGCCAAATTACCCCTTTCCCTCCGTGTGTGATGACACAAGTAAGGGAATATTTGTCAATATCACCCCTTCCCCTCCCCCTCTCCTCCCCCTCCATTTCCCCATCCCAGTCAGCCCCCTTTTTCCCCCCCTCCCTTCCCCCTCCGTTTCATACATAGGCATGTTTACTAAAGTGAAAACCCCGATTGTTTTCGCTTGCCCTTTTCCTCGCTTGCTTGCATGCTGACAGGATTCCTTCTACCGTGGGTTGACAGAGGAGGAGCTGAAACATGCGAGTGATTTCAGCTTAGACCATCCTGGTAAGCGGGTAACCAGTTGTTAGTTCTGGTATTCGTACAAAATAATATTGTTTTTTGAGACGTCTAGAAAAGAATCTCATTTCGCGTTGACCATCCTGGTAGCACGGTAACAAGTTAACAACCACTCACTTAATCGGGTATGCATTGATCTCGTCAGCTAGTTCACCTTTCGACTGTCCTGGTAACCACAGCTCAGTCTGTATGCATATAGTTACCCTGCACATGGTGCTGCCACTGCTGGTGGTAACCACCAGCTCTTCTCTCATGAGTTGAGAGAGGAAGAGGTGAAGCATGCCAGTGACTTCAGCTTTGACCGTCCTGGCAACCACAGCTCAGTCTACATGCACATGGTTGCTTACCACTGGCGGTAACCGCGACCTCGTTTTGGGGAAGTCTCAAAAACTTCTTGAGAATTCTCAAAAAACGCCCTCAGCCTGTGTGCATATGGTTACCACTGTATGTGGCACTGGTGGTAAGTTGGTAACCACCACTCCGTTTCTTGCAAGTTTACGAAAGAAGAGCTGAAGCATGCTAGTGACTTCGGCTCAAGCAGGGTTGGTAAATATTTTGGATCGACTCAAATGTGATCGAACTGTGGAACTGCCTCGCTTGTGCTTGCTTACCTACCTCCTTCCTCCATCTCCTCCCTCTGCTTCGCCCCTCTGCCTCCCCCTTCCCCTCCCCCACGGTATCCTCTCTTTGCCTTCCCCCACCTGTCTCGTTTCCTCCCTCTGCCTGCCTCCTTCCCTCTGTCTACTCCCTGACTGCTCCACTCCCTCCTCCCTCACTTCCCTCAGTTGACTTTGACACCGATGCACTGTTCGTAAAGAGGACTGGTCGGTAGAAATTCCAGTGTATAACCGCAAGACACCCGAACAGTTCCCGGATTCGAGGACGGTGTATTTGAAGGGAGGGAAGGTGTCTGTGGGGGAAGGTGACTGTGGGGGAAGGCGACTGTGGGGGAAGGTGACTGTACGACCGTGCTTGTGCATGCATACCTTTGCGGTTTATGCTTAAACCGGTCTGTGGGGATTCAATGTAAATGTCCCTAAGACACACCAAGAGAGCGGGGTCGTGAGGAAGGTGAGTGTGAAGAGGGGAGTCGAATGTGGAAGGAAGGAAGATGGGTGAATGGGTGAGAGGTGTGTGTTTGACAGTGTATGTATGGGTGCGTTCGCCCTTATTGCTCTCGGGGAGATCTGAGATCCCAGTATATGACTTCAATGTCTTCTCTACCTTACTTCTCACTCTTATTAGCACTCATGGATTGTTCTTTTCTTCTCACGTCATGTATTCCAAGACATAGTTACTGTTTTCATCCTAAAAGAGAAACAAATCTGCTTGTTTCCTATCCATTCTTCCCTTTCCTTCCCCCCTACCCTTTACCCCCCTACCCTTTACCCCCCTACCCTTTACCCCCCTACCCTTTACCCCCCTACCCTTTACCCCCCTACCCTTTATCCCCCTACCCTTTACCCCCCTACCCTTTACCCCCCTACCCTTTACCCCCCTACCCTTTACCCCCCTAACCTTTACCCCCCTACCCTTTACCTCCCTACCCTTTACCCGCCTACCCTTTACCCCCCTACCCTTTACCCCCCTACCCTTTACCCCCCTACCCTTTACCCCCCTACCCTTTACCCCCCTACCCTTTACCCCCCTACCCTTTACCCCTTCCCTACCCCCCCCTCTCTCCCAGCCCACCACTCCCGCTTCCCACCCAACACACACTCAACATTCCCTCCCATCCTGCTTCCTGCAGCAGCCATCCTGATTCCCCACCTACAGGGCCACACAGCATCATCCAGCATCATCCGCCCACCCCTTCCCTACCCCCACGTCCCGTGCACCATCATCTCCGGCTGATGGACCATGCAGCAGCATCCATGCATGATGACTAGCGCACCACGGCATTTCTTACATGGGGAAATTTGGGTCTGTGCTCATGATGATGGTTTGGTTTTCCAGCGGTAATACATACCGTATGACCATGTTTATGAAGTTACTGGTGTGATGCGCATTTCAATTTCTACTATGTCTTCGTTTGGTATTGGCTCTCAGGGATTAATAACATTGCTACTTTGATTTGAATATTTGAAAACACTCTCACATCTCCCCTCTCCCCCCGCCCCTCCACCCTCTCACGCTGGCAGCAACAAGCAGAATCACCATAGGGAGCAGCAATGCCGCCCCTCGCCGCCCGCCAATTTACCCCCTCTCCTCCGTGTGTGATGACAAAAGTAAGGGAATATTCATCCATATCACCCCGTCCCCTCCCCCTCTCCTCCCCCTCCACTTCCCCTCACCATCCCAGTCAGCCCCCTTTCCCCCCCCCTCCCTTTCCCCTTTCCCCCCCCCTCCCTTTCCCCTTTCCCCCCCCCTCCCTTCCCCCTTTTCCCCACCCGAGGGTGCGGCTCGTCCCTCCCAGGGGATGCCAGCATGGTCGCCGTGACTCGGAAGAGGAGAGAACATTTCCGGTGCTGCTGGCCTCGGCCAAGAGTGAGCTTTCATACGCCTCACAAAACCCTCTACCCTCTATTTCCGCTTCCCCCTTCCTTCCACTCTTCCCCTCCCCCTCCCCTCCCCCGCTTCCCCTCCCCTCCCCTCCCCCTCCCCTCCCTCTTCCCTTCTCCCCTCCCCTCCCCTCCCCCCTGTGGCTGTGGAGGCGCCTCAGAAGGCGGCGACGGTGGTGGGCGGCGCTGCCCTGCGCTGCCACGGGCGAGGCGTGGGCGGCATGCTGGTGCGGTGAGGTCCGTGAGTGCCAGCTCGCTCTCCCCACCCACCCTCCCACCTCTTTGCCCCGTGCACTGCACTGCCTGCTCACCTGCTCCCACCCCCTCCACTCGCTCCTCCACTGCTCCGCCGTGCTGCACTGCACTCCCTCCCACCATTCGCCTCGCCTCTCTCTCCATTCCCGCATGCCTCCCTACTCTCTCCCTGCATCTTCATCTGCACCCCACTTGCCATTCGCACCGCTCCACTCTCTTCCCTCCCATTCCCCTCTCTGTTTCCTAGATTTCTCACCCTTCACACCCCCTCTCCCTCCCCTCCCCACGCATGCTCGAGCGCTTTCCGCATGTGCGCGGCTGCGTGCCAGGCAGGCCTGAAGGGCGGGAAGACGGAAGAAGGCGACGCCTTGGCAACCGCTTCGGGCAATGGCGCAGTGAGGGCGGGTGAGTGGGGATGGCGCAGTGAGGGCGGGTGAGTGGGGATGGCGCAGTGAGGGCGGGTGAGTGGGGATGGTGAGAGCGGGTGAGTGGCAGTAGCGCGGGGAGGGCAAGTGAGTGGCAGTAGCGCGGGGAGGGCAAGTGAGTGGCAGTAGCGCGGGGAGGGCAAGTGAGTGGCAGTGGCTGGGGGTGGGGGGCGCGGGTGAGAGGCAGTGGTGCGGGGAGGGCGGGTGAGTGAGGTAGCTTTTCCTTTCCTCCCCTCTTCTCCACGCTTCCCCCCTCCCCACAATTATCCCACAAGCTATCCGTTTGAATTTCCAGAGTTCAATCCCTGCAGCCTTCCCGTGGGGGGCGGGGAAAGCGACCAATCGACCAGCAGGGGGCGGAGCCGAGGACGGTGCTGGCAGGCCCACCCAGTGCACACTGTCATTGTGGCCCCCCCTTTCTGATATCCTTCTCCCTTCACCACCTCGCATTGTGCTCTCCTCCCCTCTTCAACACGAGCTGAATGACCGGCTGGGGGCTGAGCTGAGGGCAGTCCTGGCGGGGTCGATTCGTGAGGATTGTCATTGTGCTTCTCCATTCCTTTCCCTTCACTTCCTTTCCCCCTGTTTCCCCTGTCTCCGTGTGGCAGGAGCTAAACAACAGGCTGAGGCCAATGCTGGCAGGGTCGAGCAATGAGCAGATTGTTCTTGTCAGCAGATGGGTCGACGACAGGCCCCCAGAAGTCAGAGAAATTTCTCTGATTTACCTAAAAAAGTCTGATATTTCAGCCTTTTTTTTAGTGAACTCTGAAAGTTCAGAGTTTTTTTTGCTGTGAACTCTGAATATTCAGAAAAAAAAAAAAAAAATGTAGGTCTTGTCTGCTTTTTCAGCCTTTTCCTCAGAGTGTACTCTGATCCATGAGCGGTTTAGTGGGTATTGTCAAATGTTGCACATTGATGTGATAGGCTGTAGTGAGTTGCACTCTAGGGGGTACAGCTTCTAGGGTTGCTTATTTGTACCCCATTCGTTTCTATTCCTACCATTTCCGTTGCATTCCTATTCTGAGATGGTATCACGAGTAGGTTAGATCCTCGTTCGTTTTTAGCTAGCCTCCGCGCCCTACGCGCCCTACGCGCCCTCCGTGCTCTCGCGCCCTCCGCGCTCTCTCCTCGCGCCTAGCCCGTGCCCAGGGCTCAGGTTTGCAGTGTAATTTACCCTTCTATACTGATTACAAGGGTGAATTTTTGGGTCTACACTGATGTGCTGGGGTAATTTTTTGGTGAGTTAGTGTTACACTGATCTGTAAGTGTAATGATTTAGGCCACACTGATGCTCTGGGGTAATTTTTCCCTTAGCGAAGATTACCCTGAAGAGCGTACAGGGACTCCCCCCCCCCCCCCCCCCCCCCCTCGGAAACTCTACTGATTGAGAAGAAGTTTCCTAGAACCTTCGTAACGATACACCCAATTTCGTAATGATGCACTACGACGCCAGCACACGTGAGTACTGACAACCGACACCGTGTCACTCCGTGTCTGCTTGCAACCTACCCGTTACTGTAGATGCGATGCAACCTGATTGGTCGAAGCTGCACTCTCTGCAAGAACGTCAACTTTCTTGACTCGGAAATTTGGGACTCGAGGTTTCCGAACACACTCGAAATTTGCTGACTTGGCGAAAAATACAAGTGTTGCAGCGAAACCAGACAAGCCACTGCGCTCGACTTTTGAGTTCACATCACAACTCCCACCCACCAGCGCCCAACTTACGATAGTAATCGTGCGCGATTTGGGCCTCGAGCTTGATTGCAGCCAGCACATATTGAGCAGCCTAAAGTACAATCAGGGTTAAAAATATTCCTACACTGATGCCTCTGGGTAAAGTTTTCAAAACTTCAAGTTACACTGATCCATCAGTGTTTCCAAAAAGGGCACACTGCTCAGAAGGGTTTTGAAAATGTCTACACTGCTAATCGTGAGTAGGCAAAATCCAAACCTAAGCCCTGCCCGTGCCCTCCCGCGCTGTCCAGCCTGTCGCGCGCCCTCCTTAGACCTCAGCGCGCCCTCCAAAACCATCGTGCGCCCTCCGTAGACCGCCGCGCGCCCTCCTCAACCGCCGCGCGCCCTCCTCGACCGTTGCGCGCCCTCCTTAGACCGTCGTGCGCCCTCCTTAGACCGTCGTGCGCCCTCCTCAGCCGTCGTGCGCCCTCCTCAACCGTCGTGCGCCCTCCTTAGACCGTCGCGTGCCCTCCCCTCCGCCTGTCGCGCGCCCTCCTCCGTCAACGCTTCCCGCACACCAACGTGCGCTCAGCGCACACCTGCGTGCACTTACCACACACCTGCGTGCGCTTACCGCACGCCTGCGTGCACTTACCGCATCACTCTGTGTGCGCTTCCCGCACACCTGCGCGCGCTTTCCGCACACCTGCCTGCACTTACCACACACCGCGCGCACTCACCGCACACCTGCGTGCACTTACCGCACACCTGCGTACACTCACCGCACACCTGCGTGCGCTTACCGCACACTTGCGTACACTTACCGCATCACTCTGTGCGCTTACTGCATCTCTCTTCCCTTCACCTGTGCACCAGTCCCACACCATTCATACTGCACTTGGCTCCCGGCTCAGCGGCTGGCAGCCGCTCTTCCCTCCGGTAGCGCCACCTAGGTTCGGTTAGAGCCCCGCCCCACGACTATTTTCTCGCCGACTGTCTCTCGTCGGTTTCCCCGCTGGCGTCCCTAGCCCTCCGTAGTTTTCCTCCTCGTTCTTAGCTCCGCCTCCGCCGTGCTCCAGTCGCCTCTAGCATGGGCTCCGCTATGGAGGCCCGTCGCCTCCGTTTCGATGCTGAGGGACGCCCGATCGAGTTCGGTACCTGGCAGCGCCAGACCACGCGCTTCCTCACCAGCCAGCGACAGGACGGCGCCACTCTGTGGGCTCACGCGTCTGGTGCCCTACAGGCCCCCCCGTCCCCCGCCGCCCTGCCTACCACCCCGGAGCCGACCCTTACGGCCCAGGCGGAGTACGACCGTCGGGTCCTGGCCAGGAACGTGTGGCTCTCGCGTGACGCTGCCGCCGCTCTCACACTGTCGGAGCTTCTCCCCCCGACTGAGGCCGCCCACTTTGACCAGGTGGAGACAGCCCAGGGGGTGTGGGATGCTATTGTTGCCCGCTACTCCACCCCCTCCTCTGCCTCCCTCAGTCGCCTCCTCATGCCGTTTGTGTTTCCCGACCTAGGCTCGTTTGCGACTGTTTCTGATCTCGTGACTCACCTCCACTCGCTTGACGCCGGTTTCCGTGCTGCCTGTACCGACGCACAGCTCCTTGTTGCTCCCCCCCCCCCATGTGGCTCACTGTGCACTGGTTAGTCACCCGCCTCCCTGACCGCCTTGCCACTGCCCGCGACGCGCTTCTTCAGAAGCACCCCACTGAGCTCACTATCGACCTCCTAGCGTCTGCTCTAGGGACCATCGAGAGCAGTCTCCTCACCGTTGCCTGCGCCACTGATGCGGTGGCCCCCCGTCTCTTTGCGGGGTGTGCCGCCCCTCAGCTTCCCACTTTCACCGCTACCCGCGCTTCTGCTGCTGTGTCGGTCTCTGATGACACCGCTTCCGTTTCTGCCGCAGACTGGCAGAAACGGGGCAAGAGTGGCAAGAAGGGCGAGAAGGGGGGAGGTGGAGGCGGTGGAGGCGGCGGTGGAGGTGGTGGTGGAGGTGGGAGCGCCGGTGGTGGCGGAGGCGGCGGCGGCGGCGGTGCACCTGGGGGAGGGGGGCTTGGAGGAGGTGCTGGACAGACAGGCCCACCCACAGGTGGTGGCCCGACCGGTGGGGGCGTTCCCCCCCAGCAGCAGCAGCCACGGCAGCACCTGCCACAGCACGGACAGCAGCAGCAGCAGCAGTAGGGACAGCAGCACCAGCAAGCGCCGCAGCAGTTCCAGCAGTGGGGGCCTCCGCTGCAATGGGGTCCGCAGCAGCACTGGGGTCCCCCGCCGCAGTGGGGTCCGGGAGGCCCTGGGAGCACCAGCCGCAGCAGCAGTACTTCCAGCTGGGCCCCTCGTCCCCCTCGCCGTGACGCTGGCCCGTGCACCCACTGGTGCGTCACCGGGCCGGGTAGCCCCTGTCTCTGTGGTCGCGACGACCACTCTGCTGCGCGGTGCTTCCGCCGCCTCGACGACCTCTACCGGGCTCGTTGGGGCCCTCTAGCGGTCACGCCTTGCTGGTCTCGTCTGTTAACCCGTAAGATTGATGTATTTGCTTAGTCCATGGACGATGCGCGTCAGCATGCTTTGTATGTTGATGCTGACTTTACTGCTGATGGATCTGGGTGCTCCCGTGTTCGTAGGTTAGCCTGCTTGCCTCCTGCTAGTGTAGCCTTGTGCCTGTCTAGCTTAGGTGCTTGTGTTGCTGCTCTAGGTGCTTGTGTAGCGACTGAGTCAGGTGACCCACCGGCTGAGGCCTCTCTTTCGTTCACGCTGGACTCGGGCGCGTCTCAGTGCTTCTTCCGCGACCACACGACCCTTACGCCACTGCTCACACCTGTGTCGGTGGCTCTGGCTGATCCTACCTCTGGACCAGCCGTTGCGCGTAGCTCCACCACCCTCCCATGCCCTGTGGTCCCCTCTGGTGTCATGCGTGGTCTCCACATCCCCTCGTTCACCCGGAACTTGGTGGGTGTTGGATACCTCCAGGACAGGGGGATCACAGTTACCTTCGTGGGGGGTGGGCGGACTGCAGTCTGTACTGACGCTACCACAGGTGCTGTTCTGGCCACGTTCACCAGGGAGCCCCGCTCCAGTCTCTACGTTCTCCACACCGAGCGCTCCCCAGTCGCGTCCTCCTCTCAGGCCGTTGCATCCCCTCCGGCCCAGGTCCCCAGTCCAGTTGCTGTATCTAGCCAGGTAGTCGTGTCCAGTCCTGTCGCTGTGTCCAGTCCAGTCGCCGCGTCTTGCTCCTGTCGCTCTCTCGCCCACCGCACCGTCCTGTGGCACCACCGTCTTGGCCACCCGTCGATCCCTCGCCTTCGTGGCATGCTCAGTCAGGGACTCGTCACAGGTTTCCCACGCACCTTCCCGTCGCTCCCTCTCTCGCTTGCCCCTCCTTGCTCTCCTTGCGTCGCTGGTCGCTTATGCGCCACTCCCCACTCCTCCTCCCTTCGTCCGGCCACCGCTCCCTTCGAGACTCTCCACTTGGACGTCTGGGGCCCTGCCCCGACGCAGGGGTCTGGGAGGGAGCGTTACTTTCTAGTGGTCGTCGACGAATTCTCCAGGTACACCACAGTGTTCCCTCTTGCGAAGAAGTCTGAGGTGACTGCTACGCTAATCAGGTGGCTTATAGCCACTGAGGGCACTCGTGGTCGTCGAGTCAGTTGTCTCCACTCCGACCGTGGGGGCGAGTTTCGCTCCGGCATTCTCGGCGGATTCTGCGGCGAACAGGGCATCACCCAATCCTGGACGCTGCCTGAGTCCCCACAGCAGAATGGGGTTGCTGAGCGCCGCATAGGCTTGGTCATGGACATCGCCCGCACGTCCATGATCCATGTCCGTGCGCCCCATTTTCTGTGGCCCCACACGGTTCGCTACGCCGCACACCAGCTGAACCTCCAGCCGCGTGTCTCGCGGCCCGAGGCTTCACCGACCAGTCTTTGGACTGGTTCCCCTGGTGTCGGGTCGGCCTTTCGAGTCTGGGGCTGCCTTGCGCTTGTTCGCGACACCTCCGCGGACAAGCTCTCGGCACGCGCCGTCTCCTGTGTCTTCCTTGGTTTCCCAGTGGACTCTGCCGACTGGTTCTTTTACCACCCTCCCCTCCACCAGTTCCTAGACTCCCGTGACGTCCGGTTTGACGAGTCCGTGTCCTACTACACCCGGTACCCCTGTCGAGGTCTCCCGGTACCCCCTCCCCCTCTTTTCCTCGCACCCTCTCCTCCTCCTGCTCCCGCTCCTCCGGTACCTCCGCCCCCCCCTGGTCCTGCCCCGCCTGGTATGTCCCACGCTACCCCTCTCCCCTCGGTCGTGCGTCAGGTAGTGTCTCCCTCCCCACAGTCCTCCTCACAGTCCCCTCAGCAGCCTTCGGCACTTCCGCGACAGGTTACTGTGGACTCTGCTGGTGTTGGAGCTGGAGGTGCAGCCGCTGGGGGTGCTCTCTCGCGGGGTACTGGAGCTGGAGGTGCTGGCGCAGGTGGCGCTAGCTCTGGGGGTGCTGGAGCTGGGGGTGCTGGCGCAGGTGGCGCTAGTTCTGGGGGTGCTGGAGTTGGAGGTGCTGGCACTGGCGGTGCTAGTTCTGGGGGTGCTGGAGTTGGAGGTCCTGGCACTGGCGGTGCTGGTCCTGGGGGTGCTGAGTCTGAGGAGGCTAGAGCTGGAGACCCTGGTTCTGCGGAGTCCACTCCGCCTCCCCACCGCCACGACACGCGTCTCCAGGCTGCCCGTCGGCGTGAGCATGAGGAGCAGGAGCGGTTGGAGAGGGAGCAGCAGGAGCTGCGGGTGCTGGACCTTCTGGAGCAGCAGCAGGAGCAGCAGCGGCAGCAGCAGCAGCCACAGCAGCAGCAACAGCCGCAGCCGCCGCCGCAGCTGCAGCAACAGCAGCAGCAGCCGCAGCCGTCGCCGCAGCCGCAGCAGCGGCAGCCGCAGCCGCCCCCGCAGCTTCCTCTAGAGCGGCAGTTGTTCCCACCTGTGAGTGGCCTGCGGGCCCTTGGCCTATCCTCCTCTCCTTTTGTCTGCTCCCCGTCTCCTCCTGTGTTTGTTCCTCCGTTGCCTCCTCCTGACGACCGTCCGGCGATCTGGTCTTCTCCTCCTCCTCAGTCTCCTCCTCCTTCTGTCCGTCGCGACTTGATCACCCGTTGTCCTCCGCGTGCTCGTCACTCGTCCCCTGTTACTGACCTCCACACTGCCCTCCTTAGTTCGTCTCGTCGTCGTTCTCCTTCTCATGTGTCCGTTCTCCCATCTCCTCCTCCGTCCTCTGTCACAGAGCCCCCCACTCCTATCTCTGACTACTACCGCGAGTTTCGTCTTGTTGCCGCACGTGTCCTCGCCACTCTTGTCACCGACTCTCGTTTCCCTCCGTCGTCTGCCTCGGCTCTCACCGCCGATGTCGCTGAGTTTGCTGCCGCCAGTCGCCTTGACTACGCCACCCGTGTGGTGCCAGTTCCTCCCTACCGTCCTCTGTCCGTCGGGGGTGGGTTTGCCCTTGGGTGTGACGTCCTACAGGACAGAGAGTCTGAGTTGGAGTACTGGGCAGCCGCTTCTCCCTCTGTGTGTGCCATGCTGCTCTCCCCTGAGGGAGACCCCGACGCCCTTGACATACCGACTCCTCGCACTTATCGCGAGGCAGTGTCAGGGGCGTGGGCCTCTCAGTGGAAAGCGGCTATGGACTCAGAGTTGGCATCTTGGAGGTCCACAGGCACCTACGTCGACGCAGTTCCCCCTCCCAGGGCGAACGTAGTCGATGGCATGTGGCTCTTCAAGGTGAAGCGGCCGCCTGGAGCACCGCCGGTGTTCAAGGCGCGCTACGTGGCTAGGGGCTTCAGTCAGCGTGAGGGAGTTGACTTCTTCCAGACCTTCGCCCCGACACCGAAGATGTTTACTCTTCGGGTGTTACTCCACATAGCAGCGCAGCGAGACTACGAGCTGCACTCCCTTGACTTCTCCACTGCGTTCCTCCAGGGCCGATTGCACGAGGAGACCTGGCTGCGCCGTCCTCTTGGCTTCACTGATACCTTCCCACCTAAGACCCAGTGGAGCCTGAGTCGACCAGTCTACGGTCTCCGACAGTTGCCCCGTGAGTGGCACGACACTCTTCGCTCCACGCTTCGTGACCTTGGGATCAGCCCGTCCTCCGCCGACCCGTCGCTGTTTGTTCGAGCGGGTTCTACTCCTTTCTTTATCCTTGTCTACGTCGACGACTTGGTGTTTGCCACAGCAGACAGGGCAGCCTTGGCTCAGGTGAAGTTCGAACTGCAGAAGAGACACAAGTGCACTGACCTGGGTGAGCTGCAGCGTTATCTTGGCTTGCAGATCACCCGGGACAGAGCCGCTCGCACCATCACACTGACGCAGTCACACATGGTGCAGCAGGTCCTTCGGCGGTTCGACTTCCAGTTCTCCACCACACAGCCCACTCCTCTTGCTGTTGACCACAGACTCGCGGGCCCCTTTCCTGACGAGCCCTTTGAGTCCAGTGGACCCTACGCAGAGCTGGTGGGCTGCCTCATTTACCTGATGACTTGTACTCGATCGGACCTCGCCTTTCCCCTCAGCATCCTTTCTCGCTTTGTTGCGACTGGGAGACACCGCCCTGTCCACTGGACAGCTGCTGTGAGGGTGGCGAAGTACCTGGCGACTACATCAGGCATGGGGCTTGTGCTTGGAGGGACTCAGCCTGTGGTGTTGACTGGTCACTGTGACTCTTCCTACGCTGACGACGTGGAGACTCAGCGCTCGACTCAGGGTTACTGCTTCAGTCTGGGAGTTGGTGTTGTGTCGTGGAGGTCTACACGGTCGTCGTCTGTGGCTACTTCCAGTGCAGAGGCAGAGATCTACGCGGGTGCCATGGCAGCACAGGAGCTTCGCTGGTTGACCTTCTTGCTCGCAGACCTTGGTGAGCGGCCTCGCTCTGCACCGACCTTGTACGCTGACAACAAGGCCATGATTCTCCTGTGTTGAGAGCCTCGACTGAAGAGCAGAGTGAAGCATATTGACGTGAGGTACTTCCTCCTGCGAGAGCTGCAGCGACGCGGTCAGGCACGCCTGGACTTTGTGGCCTCAGAGGCCAACACTGCAGACGTCTTCACCAAGGCCTTGGCGCTTGGTGATCACCACAGGTTGTGTGTGCAGTTGGGGCTTGTTGAGGTAGGCCCTCGGTTGCTGTAGTCCTTCTGCTTGCTCTGCTCGTTGTGCTTTGTATTTATATCCTAGTAAACTCTTGAACTGGCCGTGTGGCCGCTTGCTTGCGCTCGGAATTTGTGTGGTGTCCTTGAGATCCACCCTGAGCTTGCCTTGTTTCTTGCTTTGACTGGTCTTGTGACCGTTCGTTCACCTTGCTTGCTTTGGTGCCCCTCACTTTGCCTATGGGGGTGTGTCAAATGTTGCACATTGATGTGATAGGCTGTAGTGAGTTGCACTCTAGGGGGTACAGCTTCTAGGGTTGCTTATTTGTACCCCATTCGTTTCTATTCCTACCATTTCCGTTGCATTCCTATTCTGAGAGGTACCTACTCTGGTATTCTTGTGCGAAATCTGCACTAACAGCCGCGATGAGCGCTGCAAGTACAGTTTGCAGTCAAGCTGAAACAAGGACAGCAGTCAAGCTGAAACAGTGACAGCAGTGTCGCGCGGCGCAATCACCACCTCGTTGTAGGCTGATCCATCAGCTTCCGTAATGATGTCAACTCTTTGTAATCAGACTTTTATACTCTTGAACTCTGAAATTTCAGAGTTTTTTTTTTTGTACCAAGTCTGATTAATCAGACTAAAAATGTGTACTAAGTCTGACGAATCAGACAGCCCCAAAACGAATCTGAGGGTCTGGTCCACGACTCTACTTAATCTGCAAGTCTGGTGCCGGGATGTACTTAGGGCGTGTTCCTACGGCCCCTTATCAGGGCAACCTCTTATCAAGCTCGCTACTTTTCACCCTGAAAATTCCCTAAACCCGAAAACCCTCGCTACTTTTACCAGGCAAGGATGACAAGAGGTTTGCCTGATAAGAGCGTAGGAACACGCCCTTAGTCTAGTGTCTTGTGTTTTTATTACCCTAGAAAGGGAGAACTTGTTAACTGAAGCTGGCCAGATTGTTGCTACCGTATGTTTATTTCTAATTGATTATTTAGATCCTACCCTAGTCTAAAGGCTACCAATGAAGACATACTACCCTCAAACAGCCAAGCATCTAGATAATGCTCATAGCTACAATGGCTAAATCTTGCCCTTCATCTTAGAACCATGGTGGATGCTGCTGCTGCCGGTGCGCGTTGGTAGATCCTCAGGTCCAGAATCCCCACTTCGGATGTCTCTGCTAGCAACTCCAATATCACAGCCGTTCACCATTGTACCAAACTTGAGTGACCCCAAGGTCTCATCAGTTGAAGAGCTGTCTGGTGATATGTTGAGGAACATGACGGTCCTTGACTGCTTCTCAATTGATTTCTGCTGAGTCAATAATCCGCATCAGGAGCCAAGGCTGGAACATCACATGGTATGGAGTACAAACATTCAAGCTAATACGTACCTGGAGTAGGTAGGTCAATTTCCCGTCACGGTACCGTGGTAGTTCCCCCTTAGCTCTTGCCTCTAGAACGTGGGACAAGCAGCTTAAACTCTTGTTGATGTTCTGAAGGTGGGTGTGGCATTTGGCAGAAAAATCATTGTGTGACCGTGTGCGTGAGATGAATGTAAACACAAATGAAAACAGTACTTACAATGGACTCCGTCCTTGTCGCTCCTGTTGCGTTCGACCTCTTGAGTCTTTCGCTTCCTGCCAGATCAATCAAGTTGAGGATGCCGTGTGTTGTTTCGCCAGTGTCCTGACAGGGACGAGACGGATTAATAGTGAGAGCTGTCACAAGTTTTGCCCAAACAGCTGCAAGACTTGAGTTACGTTTAACACTCACCTTATTCCTGCCGTTCAGCCTGAGGGTGAAAACGGCATGACTTCGTGACGACTCCTCGTTCATGTCTGTCCTTCCAACAGCCCTGCAAGTAAACATGATCAAACTTAGTACCTCTTGCTTGAACACAAGTGCAAAATCCACAAGTAAGCTGTCATCATCCGTACCTCTTTTTGTGTGCATAAGCGAAAACCGCAGCTGCATCCTCTACAGACTGCACAGTGACAACTCTGAGGCCAAGCACTGTAGTGCTGCCATCCTTTTCGTGAATGATGTTGTACAGAGAAAGCTCCGCCTTCTTTGCTGCCGCACTTCCCTTCTCAGGCTTCGAGCTTGTAGCCTCGTCATCGTCGTTGTATCCCTTCAGCAGGTCGCGGATGGCCTCGTTGTGGATCTCGAGAAGGGAAGCCTGCAGGACACCAAAAAGCGATTGCTGCAGGTTGCACAGAACCACCAACAACAATAGATGCATGAACGCACCTGAACGGTGTAATTCCATCCCGTGCTGGCCTTTTCACGGATGGCTTGAAAAATCTGCTGCATGGAACGTGGAATCACTCCACGGAGAGTCTCGTCGGTGCTGTCCCCGAACATGGTAAAAGTCTTTCCAGACCCGGTCTGGCCATACGCGAAAATACACACCTGAAAAGAAAACCGTGAAAAAACTGGGCCAGGAGGTTGTTGATTAACGGATTAATCGAATTCCCTCTTCTTACCTTATAGCCATCCAATGCGCTAATAACGAGGTCTGCAATCTCTTTAAAGATAAGTGTCTGAGTCGTATCAGGCGAAAAAACCTTGTCGAACTTAAAATCTCCTTCATGCCCTGATCACCCATGAAAACAAATATGTCAGAAGGGACTTTTGTGACGACAGTTGTGCCAAAGAATAAAGTAGCTCACCTTTAACAGCGATCTTGTTGTCAATGTTGTTCTTAGGAATCAGTACAGCCATGGCATCAAGATTCATTTTTCCTTCCTTCGCACTGAGGGGGCGAACACGGCAAAACACCCTAATGTTCCCTTGCGATAACTGCAGGCACAGAGAAAGTCAAGTGAGCCTCAGCTGGATGGAAGAAAAGCTCTTGAGAACAACGAGAGCCAAACCATGAGCCGGTCGCGGATATCCTTCATGCTCTTTTCCATCTTCTGCAGCTGGAGCTTCAACCGTGTATTTTCTGCCTTAAGATCGCACTCAGTTTGCGATAGAACCTGAAGAAGACGAGAGAAATATAATCAGACCGTGACTGACTTTTCGCATGCTATGCTTCAGATGAAGAGAAACCAAACCTTCAGATTCGTTAGCTCGGATGCCTTCTGATCGAGTTTGAGTCTACTCGACAGTTGAGCGATCACAATCTGACACGAGACACGCACACATGAGAAACCTTACGTGATCTACTAAAAAAATGAAGCGAAAGTACAAGTTGAGTGTCGACAGCCTTTCCGCGTTCCTCAAGAGACTTCTGGAGCTTGTCAATCTGAGAGTCGTGAGCACAGACGTGGTAGTTAGTGCGCGTGTTTTAACCCAGAACGAATGCTGTAGAAAGGAGCTCTGTCAGATACCTGATCCTCCATCTGCGCGTTGGCTGCCGACGTTTCGGCCACCTCCTCAGTTCTGACCTGGAGAAGCCTCTCAGTTTCCACAAGCTTTGACTTAACCTGCAAAGCAATTAAGGCATGAGTTAGAGAGAGGTCGAAGAGCTTAGAATGTAAAAAACGTCCCACACCACACGTACCTCTTCGGAATCCTGCAGAGAAGCCTCCGAGGTACCCAAGGAATTTTCGAGCTCCATAATGCGAGCACGAAGCATGGCATTTTCGTTAGCCTTTTCATCTCGGTCAGTGCGTAAGGCAAGAAGTTCTTGCGCCGTCTGATCAACGTCCTGCAAGAACAGTTTAAGAAAATGTGTGTGTTAGACGCACTCAAGAAAACTCTGACAAAGAAATGATTTGCTACCTCGCTGGAAAAATCGAGCTTTCTCTTTTTCTCCAGTTCATTCCCCAACTTGTACTCCTCATCCTGCGGGTCAACATCCTTGATACGGTCAGTCCTGCTGGATGAAGTCAGATCTAACCTTCTAAAAAAAGGACTAGAACGTATAGAAGTCAACTTATCAAGAGGCAAACGGGCTGGTCTTTGGGAGGCACTCATAGTTGCACTCCGATGGGAATTTTCGTGCACTGATCGCTGAGGGTGATGGGAATTTCCGATAGCATTTGTAGGGTTGGGACCGAAGCAAAGCGCAACAGTTAGAAAGTGGGTCATCAGTGAGCATCTGACGACCCGCACGCACCGCCAAAATGTGAGGATCCTGCTTTGACGTAGATATCGATTTCGACATACACCCGAGGCTAGGTCTGTAAAAGTTTTACGTAACAGCATTTATATATTATTGTTACGAGTGCAATTGAGTGAACGAACGAGAATTGCACTATCAAAGCAAGAATACAATGAGCGAAGGCATGAGCGAAGAATATATAGCGAAACTACAGTGGTAACGGTAATGGACTGTGGTTGTCGCGCGACGAGCCTGGGACTGAGGTTTGGAAAATGTCGAAGTGGAGGCCCGGAGCGCGGGTTACCAGCCGAGCCGTGAGGTCGGGGTGCGATGTGCGAAAATGGCGGGGTGATTGTCGATGCGAGGATCGCGAGTGGTAACGGTGCTGACCGAGGCGCTACAGTGATGTACGCGTTGAGCAGGGATGCGAAGTAAGGAAAGTGATTTTCCTTACACTACCCCCCCTCCTAAGGAGGTCCTCCTTACGAAAGAGCGTGGACGTCCCTGAAGTTTCGGCTGCGCAGATACACGGTGAGAACAGGGTGGTTGTCGATTCTGTCCAGGGGAACCCAGTTGTCCTCGGTGGGTGTACGGTCTTTCCAGCGGATCAGGAACTCGATCTTTCGGGCTCCTCGAGGGTCGCGAACTCCGTGGCTCAGGATTTTGTCGGGGGTGATGATTGGTTCGGTTGGCGGTCGTGCCATGCTGGCTGGGCGATTACGTGGGAGTTGGCTTGTGGATGGTACGTAAGGGCGAAGCAGGCTGACGTCGAACGAGGGGCTGGCGTACCAGTCAGCAGGGAAGAGGAGGTGTGCGGTGACAGGTGTTATCATATGGCTAATTCGAAATGGCCCACAGTATCGAGGGCGGAGTTTCGGGGTGATGGGCAGGCGGAGGTTTTGAGTGTCGAGTAAAACGAGGTCGTCGGGTGTCAACGGGAGTTGGGTATTGGCCCCGTCCTCGCTTGGGCGGAGCCGACTTCGTGGTCGGGTGTGAGGGGAGCAGCCGACCTGCAGCAGTGGGTGAGCTGGTCGACGGGGAGTACGACCTGCACGGGGGACCACTACATGGGCGCCAGCTTTAGGATGGCGCCGACTTCGGGGAGGTCGACTTGGGAGTCGACCTGTGAAGGACGTCAACTTGGTGACGTCAACTTGGGGAAGCCGACTTCGGTGGTCGGCTAACGAACTGCTAGTCGACATGTTAGTGGTCGACTGGACCTGGTGGTCGACGAAGGAGGGGCCGACGTCGACCTCGACTCAGGACGCTGAACAATTGGGCGTCGAGTAGCGGGGCGTCAATTTCGTGACGCCAGCTTCGGGTGGCCGACGTGGGTGGTCGGCCAACGACTGTGCTGGTCGACGTGAAGCTGTTCGACCAGAGGGGACGTTGACCTGGAGAAGGTCGACCGATGGTGTCGTCGACCTGGTGAGGTCGACGTGGAGGTGGTCGTCGACCTGGGAGGTCGACGGGCACGTATGGGATCTGCTGGTCGACGTGGTTGCCTGGTCGACCAGATTACCTGGGTGACGAAGTGCTGCGGAGGAGCGCGACGGTCGCCCAGGCGAGGTTGGCGAGCCCGACCTCGGTGGTGGTATCCCGAGGTCGTTGTGGCGGATCAGAGGCAGTCGTCAGCTCAAGGTTGACGTGGTGTGTGCGCCGTGCAGGTGACGAGACCTTGCGCGCCAATCATCTGCGCACAACTACGAAGCAGGGTGCACTGCTGTCCTGCGTGAGCAACGCTGTCAACCTTGCCTTGCTGGAGCGCGGTCGACCGAGTCGTGCTGGAACGCGGTCGACCACGCTGCGCTGGCAGTTGGCCGACCTGAATGCTTGCTCTGATGTAGTCTTGCTATGCCAACTTCATTGTACCAATTATTATGAACCTTTTCCTAGTGGAACTCTTGCCAATTTTCCCCGTGAACTAGCAAGTAGTGTGCACACAAGGAAAACGACTAAGGAACAGAGAACGCAGAGATCACACGAGCACACGTGCCTAGCCCGTAGCCTAGCTCCCGTTGCTGCAGTTATCTCCGCATGGTGCGGTGAGCGTGGACGACATTGCGACGTAGCTCAGTCTAGCCGACGTAGCGCATCCCGATCGTGTTCGTAGACCGGCAGCCGTGCAGTCACTAGCGTGCGCGTAGGCGACGCCGAGGTGATGGATACCCTGAAGGGACGGCTGGAGGATGCGAGGAGACGCCATGAGGCCCAGGAGTATGGGGCGATACCCTGGGCAGTCGTCGAAGTCGGACTCCGCTCCGTGTGGGCGGCGGAGCACCCCCCTTCTCGACCTGCCTCTCCTCGACCGGTGAACAACGACGGCGGCGTCGACGTGGGTGTCAACGCCGGAGAAGGTCAGGTCGGCAGCAGTGCGGGAGGCACGTCGAGGCAGAGAGGTGTGATACACGCCGGTGAAGTCAGCGGCGTTCAGGCGCGAGGGATGCAGTCGTCGGCGGCTGCAGGCTCCTCGCATGGCGACGCTGGTGGGCGTCGAAGTGGGCTGTCGCCTATGTCGGCGTCCCAGGTGACGGCAGGTGGGATTGCACCGAGCTACGGCTACTTCAAGTTTACGCCGGACAGGATCTCGGTCACCCCTCCGCTGGTCGGTCGACCCGACATTCTCACCTGGAAGGAAGCCATCGAGCCCCAGCTGGAGATGGCCGGGCTGATCGGCTTCGCCCGAGGGACCGTGGCGACGCCGGGGGAGCACCACCCCGACCTGCGTGCGGAGTTTCGCGCCGTGCAGCTGTTGACCTTCACGGTCATCTCGCGGTGCTGCTCGCCGGGCGTGCAGATCGCCTTGAAGTGGTGCCGGGAGTACCTCGACGCCGGCCACCGGGCGTGGCACTTCATTGAGTCGATGTACTAGGTCACCGACGACCTGTTCATCGCCCAGCTGGAGGGACAACTGACGCACCTGCGTATGGGTGACGAGGAGAGTGCGACCGACTACTGCAACCGAGCCAGGCGAATTCTCGCCACCATCAGGATGGCCGGCGCGCAGTACTCCACGGCGTCGTACATCACCCATGTCATGCAGGGTCTCTCTAGCAGCTACAACCTGCTGAAGCGGCTGTCTATGGCGCCGAGCACAAGGGCGACGCTCAACGAGGACAACCTGACCTCGTATATCCTGCAGGACGAGGCGATGCAGGAGGCTGAGCGGTCGCAGGAGCTCTTGGCGCAGGCGAACTTGGTCACCTCAGCGAAGCAAGGAGGCCGACTAGGACAGCGCGGGCAGTCTGGCGGTGGTGGTAGCAGTGGCTGGAAGCCGGCCAAGGAGGTCGACAAGAGAAAGTCGACCAAGGACGGCGGTCGAGGAGGAGGAGGTCGACGTCGGGAGTGCTGGATCTGCCACAGCCCCGATCACCTCTCCTTCGAGTGTCCCGACCGCAGCGACTCTGACGACGACGATGCAAAGGGAGGCCGTGGGAGGTCTGGCAGCCGTCGTCCTCGTCGTGGAGGAAACCAGCCGCGCAAGGAGAAGCAGTCGACCAAGACATCGACTTCGGCGAAGGACGCCGACTCCGTTGCAGGCGGCAAGGGGCGAGACGACAAGACGGCGTCGTGCTCGCTGGTCGGCGTCGTGGAGCCGACCATCTCTCTGGCGCCGGAGGCCGGAGAGGACTTCCAGGCGGTGGCTGCAGCTGTGCAGGCGAACCCGGCGGTGGTCCTGCTCGACAGTGGTTGCTCCCACCACCTGATGGGGACGAAGGAAGCCTTCGTCGACTTGCAGCCGAGCGGCGCCATCAGGCATGTGCGCGGCTTCAATGGGGCACTGCAGGATGTCCAGGGCTGCGGCACCATCGCCCTGCAAGGAGAGGCCGGGAAGGAGGTGCTCATCCCCGACGTGTTGTACGTCCCGGGTGTGCGAGCCAACCTGCTGTCGGCCGGCCAGCTGAAGGAGCATGGCGTGAAGCTGCAGGAGGACGGAGACGGCATGCTGCTCGTCTCGGCAGCAGGGGAGGTGCTCGGGCGGGCGACGTACTCTGGGCGAGTCCTCTGCACTGACCTGCGTCCCTGCGCGACGAGGTCGACGCCGCCCATGACGGAGGTGGTGGCTCTGCGGGCGATCGTCCCGAAGGCGAAGTCGACGCCGGACCGGATGCATGCGAGACTTGCGCACGTCGGCATGGACACCATACGGAGCTCGGCGAAGAACGAGGTCGCCATTGGGCTGGACCTCAAGTCGGCGATGGACGCCGACTCCCCGTGTGTCTCGTGCGTTGGTGGGAAACAGGCGCGGCACACCTTCCCCGACCAAGGCTCCGACGGCGACGACGTATTGGCCGTCGTGCACATCGACCTGTGCGGGCCGTTTCGCGTGGCTGCCAAGGATGGCAGCCTGTACTTCTTGCTGCTGAAGGACCGCAAGACCCGCTACGTGTGGGTGAAGCCGGTCGCCAAGAAGTCCGATGCGTTGCAGGCGTTCGTACAGTGGCTGGCGGTGGCTGAGCGGCAGACGAAGAAGTCGGTGCTGATGCTGCGCTCTGACCGGGGAGGGGAGTTCCTCGGGAAGCAGTTCACCGACTTCGTGAACGATAAGGGGATCGTTCACGACCTGACCTGCCCATATACCCCGCAGCAGAACGGCATGGCGGAGCGGGAGATGAGGACGGTGGTGGAGTCAGTACGGACAATGCTACTGCACATGGGTGTGCAGCACCACTGGTGGCACCTTGCTCTGCGGCAGGCTGTCTGGGTCCGCAACTGCCTTGAGAGGTCGACGCTGCCGCCAGGGACGACGTCGTACCAGCTGCTGACAGGGAAGAAGCCCGACTTGTCGCTGGCGCGGGTGTGGGGCTGCATGGCGCAGTTCCTTGTCCCGGAGCCGCAGCGTGGTGGGAAGCTGCAGCCGAAGGCCAGGTGGGGCCTGCACCTTGGCGTGTCGGCGGCGAGCAAGGGCTGGGAGCTCCTCGACGTCAACACCGACCGAGTGGTCACCACGTCGGACGTGGTGTTCTACGAGGAGATGTCGCTGGCCGAGTGGAAGACTGAGCATGGGCCGGTGCCCGGCCGCTCGCCGTCCACCCTGCCCTCTGACACCTCGTCGGCGACGCTGCCGCTGCTTGCCGAGGTCGGTGAGCTTGCTACTGAGGACGTCGAGGACGTCCGCCCCTCTACCCCTCTCCCTCTGACCCCTACCCCTCCCCTCGTGGCCGACCTGCGTGGGCTGACCTCGGTGTCGGCCTCCGGTGATGAGGGGAGTAGTGGGACGCCGCCTTCGGCGCCGGCCAAGTACATCGCCGGCGGCCGACGTGACGAACGGCAAATCGACGTGGGATTGCAGTCGACAGGGGAGCAGCAGGTCGAGGAGCAGCAGCCGACAAGGGAGCAGGCTGCCGTGAAGCCGACCACGGAGCAGTCGACGACCGGGACGTCGGCATGGGAGCCGACCACAGGGGAGAAGTCGGCTGGAAAGCCGACCACAGTGGAGCAGTTGGCTGAGCTGCCGACTGAGGAGCAGCAGGACGCCGATGACAGCGACGATGGAGGGGACGCCGAGGAGGTCCAGCAAGGACCGCGACGTTCAGGCCGACTTCGGAGGCCGCGTGACTTCTTCGTCCCCGCTGCCTTCACCACGGTGTATGACGTGGACGATGACGACGACCTGCTGTACGACGACGCCGAGGAGGATGAGGAGTTTCCGGAGCTCGACCCCGACATGCTAGCCGACCCCGAGCACCGTTGGGACATCTCGACGATGACGGTGAAGGAGGCGTTGGCGAGCTGGAAGGGCCCGGCGGTGAAGGCCGCCATGGAGGAGGAGATTCGCAGCCTCATCAACATGGGCACTTGGGAGCTGGTCGAACGCCCGCCGGGGGTGAACGTCATGAAGAACCGGTGGGTGTTGACGACGAAGTACCACATCGACGACACCGTCGAGCGAGAGAAGGCAAGGCTGGTCGTGAAGGGCTTCACACAGGTGTACGGCGCCGACTACGACGAGACGTTCGCGCCGGTGAGCAGCTACGTCACGCTGAGGATCTTCCTCAGCATCGTCGCCGTCCTCAACCTTAACCTGATGCAGCTCGACATGAAGAACGCCTTCCTGCAGAGCAAGCTCGATCGGGTGCTATACATGTCCCAGCCGGAATACTTCAACGACGGAACCGGCCAGGTGTGTAAGCTGCTGAAGAGCCTATACGGGCTGAAGCAGTCGCCGCTGTTGTGGTACTTGGCGCTCAACGATGTGCTGGTCGGCGCCGGGTGGAAGAAGAGCCAGGTCGACGAGGCTCTTTACTTAAAGGTCGGCGAGGATGGAGCGGCCTGCTGGGTGCTGGTCTACGTCGACGACCTGCTCGCCACTAGCAGCAGCACCGCGATGCTGAAGGAGCTGAAGGAGCTGCTAGAAGCTGCCTTCGAGCTGCGCGAGATCTCGCCGGTGCGGAAGTACCTTGGGCTGGAGATCGTGCGCGACAGGTCGGCGGGGAAGCTGTGGCTGCACCAGCAGGGCTACGCCGACAAGCTGCGTAGGCGCTTTCTGGACGAGGAGCAGACCGGGCGTACCCCGAAGACGCCGGTCTCAATCGGTGCCTACGCCGAGCTCACCTTCGATGACGAGGAGGCGCAGGAACGGCAGGAGGAGGAGTACCGGCAGAAGGTCGGCTCGCTGCAGTTCGCGGCGACGACGACAAGGCCGGACATCGCCTTCGCTTGTAGCAAGCTGGGGAGCGGCCTCACGGTGAGGAGCGACCAGCACTGGCATGAGGTCGATCGCTGCCTCGCCTACCTCGCCAACACACGCGACACCGCCCTGGAGTTCGGCGGTGGACCTGAGTCGCTGGAGCTTGTCGGCTACGTGGACGCCGACGACGCCGGTGACAAGCAGAACAGGATGAGCACGAGCGGCTACGTGTTCGTCTACGAAGGGGCTGCAGTCTCCTGGTCGAGCCAGCGCATCAAGTGCGCGACGCTGTCGTCGACCGAGTCGGAGTACGTGGCGGCCACTGAAGCTGGCAAGGAGGGACGCCGCCTTCGCTTCCTCCTCGCCGAGTTCCGGCAACTGAACGCCAGGAAGCCAACTGTCCTGCGCGTGGACAACAAGTCGGCCATCACGGTCGCCGAGGGCATGGGGTTGACGGGCAACCTCAAGCACATGGAGCGGCGACTGGCCTGGCTGCAGCACATGGTGAGGCGCGGGAAGTTCTCGCTGCAGTACATCCCAACCGCTGAGCAGCCGGCCGAATTCCTGACGAAGGCGCTGCACTATCCGGCCTTCAACCGGTGCTCCGTCGCAATCGGCCAAGTGCGCTTGGCCGACGTGGGCGACGGCGACAACGACGTGCAGCAGTAGGTGCCATGCCCTTTTGCATGGCTGGTGCGGTGGACGACGTGCTATGTGTTGGGTGCACGTCGACAAGCTAGTCTCCGAGCTGTACTGCCGTGTGGGCTGGGTGCCCAAGCGTGAACGCGGCAGGGGAGTGTCAACGGGAGTTGGGTATTGGCCCCGTCCTCGCTTGGGCGGAGCCGACTTCGTGGTCGGGTGTGAGGGGAGCAGCCGACCTGCAGCAGTGGGTGAGCTGGTCGACGGGGAGTACGACCTGCACGGGGGACCACTGCACGGGCGCCAACTTTAGGATGGCGCCGACTTCGGGGAGGTCGACTTGGGAGTCGACCTGTGAAGGACGTCAACTTGGTGACGTCAACTTGGGGAAGCCGACTTCGGTGGTCGGCTAACGAACTGCTAGTCGACATGTTAGTGGTCGACTGGACCTGGTGGTCGACGAAGGAGGGGCCGACGTCGACCTCGACTCAGGACGCTGAACAATTGGGCGTCGAGTAGCGGGGCGTCAATTTCGTGACGCCAGCTTCGGGTGGCCGACGTGGGTGGTCGGCCAACGACTGTGCTGGTCGACGTGAAGCTGTTCGACCAGAGGGGACGTTGACCTGGAGAAGGTCGACCGATGGTGTCGTCGACCTGGTGAGGTCGATGTGGAGGTGGTCGTTGACCTGGGAGGTCGACGGGCATGTATGGGATCTGCTGGTCGACGTGGTTGCCTGGTCGACCAGGTTACCTGGGTGACGAAGTGCTGCGGAGGAGCGCGACGGTCGCCCAGGCGAGGTTGGCGAGCCCGACCTCGGTGGTGGTAGTTGGCCGACCTGAATGCTTGCTCTGATGTAGTCTTGCTATGCCAACTTCATTGTACCAATTATTATGAACTTTTTCCTAGTGGAACTCTTGCCAATTTTCCCCGTGAACTAGCAAGTAGTGTGCACACAAGGAAAACGACTAAGGAACAGAGAACGCAGAGATCACACAAGCACACGTGCCTAGCCCGTAGCCTAGCTCCCGTTGCTGCAGTTATCTCCGAATCGGGCTGGTAAGTGACAGGTCTGCGGTGGCGGTCGGCGTTGCGTTTTGCGATGATGTTTGATTTTTTTATTGCTTCTGCCGCCCTGGTCCGTGCTGCTTGTAAAATCTCGGCGAACTGTTGTGCGCGTGGGACGGGGTTGTCGGGATTCGGGGTCATGGGTACTGTTGGGTCTTGTCCGTAATTCAGGTAAAATGGTGACTGTTGGGTCGTGGCGGATGGGGCGTTGTTGTATGCAAATTCCATGCGTGGCAGTTGCTGTTCCCACGTGTTTGGATCGTCGCACGTGGCCCGAATGAGCTGCTCCATGGTCTGGTTTGTCCCTTCGGTCTGTCCGTCAGTCTCGGGGTGATACGATGAACTGAACTGTAGGCGCGTGCCGAACTACTGCCACAGGTTTCGCCAGAAATTGCTAGTAAACTTCGTGTCTCTGTCGCTGATGATCGATGCTGGTATCTCGTGCAGTCGAACGACGGTAGAGATGAAGAGGCGGGCTGTTTCCTCGGCTGTGATTGATTTCTTGCAGGCTGCGAAGTGTGCCATTTTCGTCAGTCGATCGACGACGACCAAGATCGCGTCATTCCCACTCGCCCCGGCCGGTAACCCCGTGACGAAGTCCATCGTCACTTGCTGCCAAGCACGCTCTGGAGGTGGGATTGGCTGCAATTGTCCCGCCGGCCGCTTCCTGGTTGACTTCATGATCTGGCAAGTGGGACACGACGCCACGTGTCGTTGCACGTCGGTCAACATTTCGGGCCAGTAATAGTACCGCTGCAGCTGCTGCCGTGTTTTCTCTACTCCGAAATGTCCCGAGGTAACTCCGTCGTGTGCCTCCTGTAACAGTAATTCCCGTAGTAGTGTGTACCCTGGTACCCAGATGCGGTCGGTCCCAGCTTTTACGTAATAGACTCCCTTGGCTGCTGCGAATTGCTGCAAGTTTCCTCCTGTGAAGAATGGGTATGTTTGATATCCGTGGGTAAATAGTCCTGTTAGTTGAGAAGAAGTGAACAAGAATGAAATGACTATGAACGAAGTGAGTACAAGTAGGAAACCCTAATTGGGTTGTACCCCCTATGGGATACCCCACTATAGCCTACACAAGTAAGTAAGCTATAATGTTCTGACACACCCCCATAGGCAAAGTGGGGGAGAACAAGGGGTCACAAGACCAGTCAAGCAAAGCAAGGCAAAGCTCAGGGTGGATCACAAAGTCACCACACAGTCCGAGCACAAGTTCAAAGGCCAGAAGGCCAGTTCACATGCAAGATCACATATATAGGTATACAAATGGCTAAGCAAGCAAGAGCAAGAGTATATATATGTGACAGTACAAGCAAGGTCAAGAAGTAAGCAAGTGAGGCAAGACAGGCACAAGGCCCAACTGAGTGCAGAAGCGCTGATGATCACAAGGCGCAAGCGCCTTGGTGAAGACATCAGCAATGTTGGCCTCAAAGGCCACGTACGCAAGCCGCAACTGTCCACGCTGCTGCAGCTCACGCGCAAGAAAGTAGCGGAGAGCAATGTGCTTTGTCCTGTGCTCCAGTCGCTGCTCTCGACACAAGGCCAGCATGGCCTTGTTGTCTACGTACAAGACTGGAGGAGAACGAGGCGGCTCTCCAAGGTCGGTCAGCAGGTAGGTGAGCCAGCGAAGCTCCTGGGCAGCCATAGCCCCGGCGTAGATCTCAGCCTCACAACTGGAGCCGAGAACAGAAGACGAGCGGGTAGCCCGCCACGAAACAGAGCCGGAACAAAGGCTGAAGGTGTAACCCTGTGACGACCGCTGCGTAGCCTGGTCGTCAGCCCAAGAAGCGTCCGCGTGCCCAGTGAGGACCACTGGACTGCGCCCTCCAAGCACTAGCCCCATGCCCGACGTACTGCACAAGTAGCGCAACACCCTCTTCGCTGCAGCCATGTGCTCTGGTCGGTGTCTCCCAGGAGCAACATAGCGTGCAAGAATGCTAAGAGGGTATGCAAGGTCACGTCGTGTGCAGGTCATCAGGTACATGAGGCAGTCGACAAGCTCTGGATACGGGCCACTCGACTCTACGGACTCATCCGAAGGCAGAGCTGAGAGCGAGTGGCGAGTAGGCAGAGGAGTGGCCTGAGGCGAGGAGTACGTGAAGCCGAAGCGCTGAAGGACCTGCTGCACCATGTGTGACTGAGTCAGGGTGATGGTGCGGCGTGCTCTGTCCCGGGTGATCTGCAAGCCAAGGTAGCTGCGCAGCTCACCCAGGTCAGTGCACGTGTGTCTCTTCTGCAGCTCGGAATTCACGTAGGCGAGTCCAGCAGTGTCAGCAGTGGCAAAGACCAAGTCGTCGACGTACACGAGGATGTAGAACGGCGGCAGAGAAGTGTCGGTGCGCAGAAACAGCGACGGGTCGGCAGTAGAAGGAGCAAACCCAAGTGCCGCCAGTGTAGTCCTCAGTGTGTCGTGCCACTCACGTGGCGCCTGGCGGAGACCGTAGACTGGACGCCGGAGACTCCACTGGGTACCAGGATGGAAAGACCCAGTGAAGCCAGGAGGGCGGCGCAGCCAGATCTCCTCGTGCAGGCTGCCCTGCAAGAAAGCAGTGCTGAAGTCGAGAGAGTGCAGCTCGTAGTCACGGTGAGCAGCGACGTGCAGTAGTACCCGAAGAGTGGTCATCTTCGGGGTCGGGGAGAAGGTCTGAAAGAAGTCAACTCCCTGCCGCTGACTGAAACCACGAGCCACGTAACGCGCCTTAAAGACAGGCGGAGAACCCGGCGGCCGCTTCACCCTGAAGATCCACATGCCACTGACGATGTTCGCCCCAGGAGGGGGAACAGCGTCAACGTAGGTGCCTGTGGACTTCCAGGAAGCCATCTCTGCATCCATAGCTGCCTGCCTTTGAGAGGAGTAGGGACCCTCTATCGCCTCCGCGTAAGAGCGCGGAGTCGGGATGTCAAGTGCATCCGGGTCTCCCTCAGGGGTGAGCAGTACGGACACGAGATGAGGTGAAGCGGTTGCCAGGCACTGGAACTCCTCCTGCCTGTCCTCAAGGACGTCCGTGCCAAGGGCACACTCACCCCCGACGGACGGAGGACAGGCAGACTCAGACTCAGCGACAAGACTAGCAGCGTAGTCTAGACGACAGCGAGCAGCAAAGTCGACGAGCTCAGTAACAAGGGCAGACGCAGCAGTGGACTCGAAAGAAGGGTCAGTGACGTCAGTAGCAAGGAGACGCGTGACAGCAGGACTGGCAGCACGAAGAGAGTCCGACGCACGGTCGGCGACAGTAGGAAGAGAGGACGCAGGAGGAGAAGGCAAAGGGGCACGCAGAGGAGCAGTGGTCGGACGCAAGGACATCCGGTGCGTGCCAGGGACAGGAGGAGGACGCTGACGCGAACCGCGACCACTAGCGCGCGCAGCACGAACAAGCAACGCAGGACGAGACGCAGGCTCACGACGCTCAGTAAGACCTCCTGTAGGACCAGCGTAGGGAGAAGGAGCAGGCAAAGGGGAGGCAGGGTGTAGCTATGACTGGGACTGGACAGGCTGTGGACCCTCGAAGGGAGGAAGAGGAGGAGGACCAGGAGAAGGTGAAAGACCAAGAACCTGCTGCAGGAGCGGAACGAAGTACAGTCGGGGCCGCGCGGCGACGCCAGAAACAGCAGGGACAGGACCAGTACCCCAAGCAGGAGTACCCGCTCCAGCAGCACCTCCAGCAGCACCTCCAGCAGCTCCATTCGAAACCGCAGGTCCGGCAGCTCCAGTACTCCCAGGACGAGCACCTCCGGGACCCGCGACAGTAGCACCCTCAGTAGCCGACGAACCTCCAGCACCAGCAGTACGGCTCCAGCGCCGGGCAAACCACTCGCGAAGCTCCTGTGGAGAGAGTGGCTCCCGGCGAGACGAAGTACCGAGAGAGCCCCCAGGCTCAGCACCCCCAGGCTCAGCACCCCCAGGCTCAGTACCCCCAGGCTCAGCACCCCCAGGCTCCGCACCCCCAGGCCCAGCACCCCCAGGCTCAGCACCCCCAGGCTCAGCACCCCCAGGCTCAGCACCCCCAGGCTCAGCACCCCCAGGCTCAGCACCCCCAGACGTAGCACCCCCAAGCTCAGCACCTCCAGCAGCACCAGAGTCACCAGTGACCTCAACAGGCTCGACTGCGTCTACCTGGGACACACGTGACGGGGCAGACCCTGAGGGGGGAGGGGGTCTACCGGGAGGGGACCTGGGACAAGAAAGAGCGGGGGGGGGGGGGAGAGGGACGGAGTGCGGTAGGGGAAGAGGCGGTAGTAGGGTACCGACTCGTCGAACGTGACGTCCTGGGAGGACAGAACACGGCGAGAGGTGGGGTGGTAGAACTGCCACCCAGGGGCGTCGTGAAGGAACCCCAGGAAGACGCAGGGAGCAGCGCGAGGGGACAGCTTGTTCGCAGACAAGTCACGAACAAACGCCCGAGATCCCCAGACCCGGAACGCCGACGCATCGCCAACCTTCCCCGTCCACAGCAGGGCTGGGGAGGTCTCCGGCCTGGAGACCCTGGGGTGGAGGTTGATCTGATGCGCCGCGTACCTGACCGCAAACGGCCACAGAAAATGGGGAGCTGCCGCATGCATCATAGACGTACGAGCGACGTCCATGACCATGCCAATGCGGCGCTCTGCAATCCCATTTTGCTGCGGTGAGTCCGGAAGCGTGAAGGTCTGACGGATGCCTCGCGCACGACAGTAGGCACGCAGAAGGCCAGAGAAGAACTCTCCGCCTCTGTCCGAGTGCAGACGCAAAACAGGAAGGTCCGAGCCAAAGCTCTGCCTGAGCTGGAGACGAGCTGCGCGGATCCAATCGATCAGCACCGCAGTGACATCACCCTTGCTGCGCAAGGGGAAGACTGTGGTGTAACGCGAGTAGTCGTCAACAACGAGCAGGAAGTAGCGCTCCTGACCCTGTCCACGGACGCGGGCTGGGCCCCACACGTCCATATGAAGCGTCTGCAACGGGGCCTCTGTCGGAGGAAACTGGGAGGAGTGAGGGGCAGCACGCTGGCGCCCCTCGACACAGGGGACACAGGCAGGGCCAGGGCCCTGAGGAAGGGGAGGGAGGGACCGGGGAAGACCAGACACAAGAAGACGGGAGGCCATGCCTCTGAGCCGAAGCAGAGAGGGGTGGCCAAGGCGGTGGTGCCAGAGGAGGGTCTCGTGAGACAGACGGCGACACGAACAGGGGGCAGACTCAGGACCAGACCTGGACGCTGCAGCAAACACCTGACCAGACGAAGGGACCCTACCAGACGCAGCACCTGGAGGAGAAGCAGTGGTCAGTGTGTACAGGCTCGACCCTGGCTGACGTGTAAACGTAGCCAGGTGGCGACCTGTGCTAGCCTCTGTGCAGTGTGTCACCCGCTGACGAGCAGGAGTGAACTGGTGGACACCCGCATCCTGTAGGTCAGCACCACTCACCAGGTTCGTAGAGAACGAGGGGAGGTAGAGACTCAGGGTGCCAGAGGGAGCCGCCGGACACGGGAGGACTGTGGAGAAACAAGACAGGACAGGACCCCCAGAGGGGTCAGCCAGGGACACCGCAACCGGCCGACTAAGCGGCGTGAGAGTGGTGCGGTCCCGAAAGAAGGAGCGAGAGGCCCCAGAGTCCAGGGTGAAGGTGTGAGAGGCCGAAGCCGACACAGCACCTGAGAGTGCAGACTCACCAGTACCTGAGGGTACAGACGCACAGGCACCTAGAGCAGCAGCCTCACTGGCACCTAGAGCAGCAGCCTCACTGGCACCTAGAGCAGCAGCCTCAATGGCACCTAGAGCAGCAGTACCAATGCCCGGGTCGGGCGGGAAACACCGGTAACAGTCACCCTCATCACTAACAGTCACAGCATACATGGCAGCAAGGATAGCATCAAAGTCAAGATCAAAAATAGCTACACCAGCCCTAGACAGCTCTCCCTAGCGGGGGATCTCAGAGGCCTCCGGAAACTGCTGGCGCCAAGCGTCTGTGAGGCGGCCAAAGCAGCGGCGGGCGGTGTGGGTGCCCCCACACTGCTCACCCGCGCGGTCGCCGGTGCGAAGGACGTAGGTGCAGGGACCAAACGCCCCACCACGCTGACGCTGAGAGTACCACTCACGGAGCTGCTGAGGGGCGGGGACGTCGCGAGAGCGCTGCTGCTGCTGCTGCTGCTGCTGCTGCTGCTGCTGCTGGTGCTGACCACCCCCAGTGCTGCTCCGCTGGGACGAGCCACTCCGACCACCTCCACCACCGCCACCCCCGCCTCCGCCGCCACCGCCGCCACCGCCACCCTCGCCCCCGCCGCTCCCACCGCCACCTCCGCTACCTCCTCCGCCGCCACCTCCGCCTCCACTGCCGCCACTAGTACCTCCACTCCCGCCACCACCTCCACCGCCACCCCCACTCCCCCCGCCGCCCCCACCTCCTCCGCCACCGCCCCCGCTAGCTCCACCCGCTCCCTTGCCCCCCTTGCCTCTGCCAGAGTGGCGCCTACCGCTTGGGGCAGACGCCGCACCGACCGACTCTAAACCAACGAGGTCGGCCGCAGCAGCAGAGGCGACAGAGGGCAACAGGGGGGAAGGAGAACACCCCTCAAAGATGGGGGTGCGAGGGTCACCACGAGAGGCCCCTACAGCGACTATGCTCTTCTCGGCCGCTAGCAGGGACTTCTCGAGGAGGTCGACAGTGAGGGTGGTGGGACAGACAGAGAGAAACTGGTCCCTAACTACACGAAGGGACTCAGGGAGACGGGTGACTAGAAAGTAGAGGGTGATGTACATGGGAGGGGGGTTTGCGGCGCAGAAGTCAGCAGGAAGCGCAGCTCGGTAGCGAGTGTCACTAGCGCGGAGGTGGGTAAAGAGGTCAGCGACTGTGGGAAAGGCAACAAGGTCAGGGAAGAGGTACGGTAGCATGAGGCGGCTCAGTGTAGCAGAGGAAGGGGAGGAGTAGCGCGCAAATACAGCGTCGTACAAGGCCTGAGCGGTCTTGCACTGACTAAATTGTGCACGCTCGGAGGAAGGGAGGTGGCGACGCACAGCAAGACGTGCAGCAGCATCGCGTGTGGCCCACTTGGAGCGAACAGTGGGGTCAGCATCAGCAGGAGGGGCAGGGACAGCGCCAGAGACAAAGTCAAAGAGAGAAACTTCATCTACCGTATCGCATAGCAAGTACAGCTGCAGGTCGTCGACCCAGACCGCAAAGTCAATGGCGCGACCCTCAGCGTCAAAAGCCAGGACACTAGGGGTGGCCATGATAGCAGCCGACAGTCTCACCGGACAGGAAGGGTCGAGCAGCTCAGCAGCACAGCAACACGGCAGTACAGCAACTCCGCCGGCCCAGGAGCAGCAGCAGCCCCACAGGAGCAGGAGCTCGGCACCTCAGGCGGCTCGGGCGGCTCGGGCGGCTCTGGCGGCTCGGGCGGCTCTGGCGACTCGGGCGGCTCGGGCAGCTCGGGCGGCTCTACTGGGCGGGCGGCTCGTGCGGCTCGGGTGACGCGGGTGGCACGGGCGGCGCGGACGGCTCACGGGCGGCCCGTTGGGCGGCTGCACGGGCGGCTGCACGGGCGGCTGCACGGGCGGTTGCACGGGCGGCTGCACGGGCGGCGCACGGGCGGCTGCACGGGCGGCACGTCGGGCGGCTGAGGGCGGCTGCACGGGCGGCACGTCGGGCGGCAGCACGGGCGGCTGCACGAGCGGCTCGTCGGGTGGCGCACGGGCGGCTGCACGGGTGGCACGTCGGGCGGCTGGCGGGCGTCGGGCGGCTAGTGCGTCGGGCGGCCAGCGGGCGTCAGGCGGCTAGCGCGTCGGGCGGCTAGCGGGCGTCGGGCGGCCAGCGGCACGTCGGGCGGCCAGCGGCTAGCAGTGCGTCGGGCGGCCAGCGGGCGTCGGGCGGCTAGCGCGTCGGGCGGCTAGCGCGTCGGGCGGCCAGCGGCACGTCGGGCGGCTAGCGGGCGTCGGGCGGCTAGCGCGTCGGGCGGCTAGCGCTCAGGCGGGCAGCTGACGGGCGGCTCTGGGCGGCGTGCGGGCGCTAGGGAGCTAGGGCGGGCAGCGGGGCGCGGGCGCTAAGGCGGCGCGCGGGCTGCTAAGGGCGGCGCTCAGGCTCTAGGGCGGGCGGCGCGCTAGCGGCTAGGGCAGAAAAAAAAAATTTCGAGGTAGTGGTGGTGGGCCCTAAGCACAGTTCCCACAGGGGAACCTGCTCGATACCATGAGAAGAAGTGAACGAGAATGAAATGACTATGAACGAAGTGAGTACAAGTAGGAAACCCTAATTGGGTTGTACCCCCTATGGGATACCCCACTATAGCCTAGACAAGTAAGTAAGCTATAATGTTCTGACATTAGTAGCGGGCTGGTCTGGGCGAGTAGTATTGCATGGATCTGGGCAGTGGGGCGGGTCAGTGCGTCGGCGATATTCGAGGCTCCTTTTTTATAGGTGACTGTGTAATAGAAATTTGACTCGAGGAAATCGAGCCACCGAATCTCTCGTGGGTTGAGGTGGGGCTGTGCACGGAGGTACTGTAGGGAGCGATGGTCTATCCGTACTGTCACGTCTGCGCCGGTCAAGTAGCAGCGCCACACTTTGAATGCATGCACGATCGCGAGCATTTCGCGGTCGTGAATCGGGTAATTTCGTTCAGGCGGATGCAGTTTTCGTGATTCGTAGGCGATGGGCTGGAGGCCGTTGCCGAAGTCCTGTAACAGTACGGCTCCAATAGCGATGTCGCTTGCGTCTGTAACAACTTCGAAGGGTCGATGTGGGTCAGCGATGCGTAGCACGGGTGGTGAACAGAGAACAATTTTCAGGGCAGAGAAGGCAGCATGCTCTTTCTCCCCCCACGTAAAAGCGACCCCCTTGCGCAGTAAATCCGTTAGCGGGGCTGTTAAACGGGCCATGTCGGGGACGAACCGACGAACGTAATTAACGAACCCTAAAAAACTCTGTAGTTCCGTGATGTTCGTCGGGGGATGCCACGCTTTTACGGTATCCAGCTTCTTGGGGTCGATTTCAACTCCAGCCTCCGAAATAACGTGCCCTAAGAATTCTAGCCTGTCCCGAAAAAACTCGCACTTGGAGCCCTTGGTGAGTAACCGATGTTCCTCTAAAATTTGAAACAGTGCTTCGAGATCGACTAAGTGTTGCTGCTGGTCGCGACTGTAAACGAGGATGTCGTCGAGGTAAACTATCACGCATTTATCTAAAAGTGGCCTAAACGCCTCGTTCATGGTCATCTGAAATGTTGCAGGCGCGTTGGTCAGCGCGAAAGGCATCACCGTGTACTCGAATGACCCGTACCTAGTTCTAATTGCTGTCTTGGCGCAGTCCGATGGTTCGACCCGAATCTGATGGTAACCCCCCCGTAAGTCTATTTTCGAAAATACCCGTGCTGTTCGCAGCTGGTCGATCAGTTCGTCGGCGCGGGGGATGGGGTACCGCGATTTGACTATTACTCTGTTGAGCGCTCGGTAATCAATGCACATGCGAAATCCTCCGTCTTTTTTCGGTGTGAACAGTATCGGTGCGGCGAACGGTGACGAGCTCGGTCGGATAAACTGCTTCTCTAACAGATAATCTAACTGCTTCCTTAGTTCGTCGAGCTCGGGCTGTGTCAGTCAGAACTGGCGCTGTACAGTTGGCTGTGCCCCCGGTTCTAACTCGATCCTATGGTCATGTGCCCGCTGAGGTGGCAGCCCTTGCGGTAAGTCGTCTGGAAAAATCCCCGAGTACCGTTTCAACAGTTCCTGAAGTTCGGGCGGTACTGCTGCCAACAGTTTCTGGAAATCGCTCGGCTGCCCCTCTTCTCCTACTAATGATATATCTACTGCGTACACGTCAGCTCCCGCGGCGACAACCCGTTTCATCGTGATGGCGTTGACGTGGACCGTTGAAGACTCGGGCGACTGCCAGCGAGGTAATTTGACCCAGTTACCACTACTTCGCACGGTGCAGCTACCCGTCGTCCAGTCGATTCGCGGGTTATACCGTCGCAGCCAATCACGTCCCAATAAAATGTCGTGCCCATCCAGTGTCGTTGCGAGCATTTCCTGTGTAAACCCGAAGTTCCCCCCGCAGCGGACTTTTACTCGCTCCACCTTTTCCCGTATGGCCAGTGGCGTGCCGTCGACTAAGCGTGCGTCTATCTCAGGTAAGCAACGGTTAAGTGTTAACTGCAGTTTCCGTGCGGTCGCGGTATTAACTAAACTGTGACTTGCTCCTCCGTCAAAAAAAATCTTCACTGCTGCTCCCTGTATTTTCCCGTAGATCAGTACTGGGCAATCCGTCGCTGTACCCTCCTTATTCATCCGAGCCCGATCAATACTGTGACTCGGTGAGGGTCGGTGTGGTTGGGCGAGCAGGCAGTCTCGTCAGTAGTTGGCCCAACTTCTACTGACTGCTGGCGTTTCCCTGCCTCTGAGACTCCCTCCCCTGCTCTGCTCCGCGGCGCCTCACCTCCTCTGGGCATTCGCTCTTGCGGTGGCCCGGCCTGTTGCAAGCAAAGCAGCGCCCCTTAAACGGTGCGGCAGCTGCATTCGTTGCAACGGCGTGTACAGTGGCGTGCTCGGTCGGTCCCCGAGGGCGATGTCCGTAGTAGGACCCCGGTCTCGGTCGGCGTAGGATGTCGATTTTCTCGGCGAGCGCGAGAATCTCGTTGAAGTTAGAGAGTCCGCGCATCATTATTTCGTGCGAGATATCCGGCTTCAGCCCTTCGACGTAACGGTCCACCCGCTCCGCTTCGTGCATGTAGCCGACCTGCTCGCAAAGTGCGAGAAAACCGCTTGTATAATCTTGAACCGACCCGAGCTGGCGCCAAGTGCGCAATCTCTGACGCGCCGAAATCGAAGCCGCGATCGGCTCGAAGCGCGCCCGAAGCCGTGCGCACCACGCATCCCACGTGCTGTATTGGGCGGTCTCGCAGAACGAACTCCAGGTGACAGCTGGACCCGTGGGCCCTTCCTCGTGCGACGGTGGCTCGTAGGCGCGTGGCGACGTCACGATGACTCGCCACCAGTCCATGGCAGGGCCCCTTAGCAGCGAAACTGCATACCGGATCTTCGCGGCGTCCGACTCGACGTAGTTTGCGTCGAAGAAGACGTTCATCGTGAAGACCCACGATTGAACCGTCGGACCTCCGCGTTGGCTTGGGTCGAAGCAGGGCGGGCGTTGCGGCTTGAGCGGCATTGGTGCCATGATGGCCTGTTCGCCACTTGTCGCCGCAAATTCCACGTGACGACGGGCTTCCCGGGGCTCCCGCGGGCTTGGTGCGATCCTGCCTCCTCCCATGCCAGGCATCGGCTGGGCGGCGCCGTCACTGGCTGCGCCTGAGCGTTGTCCCTGTCAGAACATTATAGCTTACTTATTTGTGTAGGCTATAGTGGGGTATCCCATAGGGGGTACAACCCAATTAGGGTTTCCTATTTGTACTCACTCGTTCTTAGTCATTTCATTCTCGTTCAGTTTTCCTCATGGTATCGAGCAGGTTCCCCTGTGGGAACTGTGCCTAGGGCCCACCACTCGAAATTTTTTTTTTCTTGCCCGAAGCGCACTCATCCCGGGTCGCGCCTCGGGCCACTGCTTCCCCGAGCCGCCCTAGCGGCCGGCCTTACCTTCGCGGCCCCGCCAACCAGTGAACGCGGCCCCGCCGCCCCTGATCTCGCGGCCCCGTCGCCCCTGCTCCAGCGGCCCCGCCGCCCCTGATCTCGCGGCCCCTCCGCCCCTGAACTCGCGGCCCTCGCCGCCCCTGATCTCGCGGCCCCGCCGCCCAAGCGCTCACGGCCCCGCCGGCCCAGCGCTCACGGCCCCGCCGCCCCAGCGCTCACGGCCCCGCCGCTCCTGATCTCTCGGCCCCGCCGCCCTAACGCTTACGGCCCCGCCGCCCCAGCGCTCCAGGCCCCGCCGCCCCTGATACGCGGCCCCGCCGCCCCAGCGCTCCCGGCCCTGCCGCCCCTGATACGCGGCCCCGCCGCCCCAGCCCTCCAGGCCCCGCCGCCCCTGATCTCGCGGCCCCGCCGCCCCAGCGCTCCTGGCCCCGCCGCCCCTGATACGCGGCCCCGACGCCCCAGCGCTCACGGCCCCACCGCCCCAACTCTCACGGCCCCGCCGTCCCTTGCTCTCGCGCCGCCCAACTGCAGCAGCCGGGCCGCCTGACTGCAGCAGCCGAGCAGCAGTGCAGCCGAGCCGCCCTTGCACCCGAGCTGCCCGGCAGCCGAGCCGCCCCGCCCGAGCCGCCTGGGAGCCGAGCCGCCCGGGAGCCGAGTCGCTGAGTAGCCGAGCCGCCTTTCTACCGAGCCGCCCGACCTGCCCTGCCCGGTGAGCACTCTACCGCTATCACTGCGTGCCCTTCCCCTACTGCTTGCACTGCTTCACTGTCGTCGTCATGGCTACCCCTAGTGTCCTTGCTTTTGACGCTGAGGGTCGAGCCATAGACTTCGAGGTCTGGCTCGACGACCTGCAGCTATTTTTACAGTGCGATAGGGCGGACGGACTGTCTCTCTTTGACCTCACCTCTGGCGCCGTCCCTTCCCCTGCTGCTGATGCTGACGCCACTGTTCGCTCACAGTGGGCCACGCGCGATGCTGCTGCACGTCTTGCTGTGCGTCGCCACTTGCCTACCGCTGAGCGCGCGCACTTTAGCCAGTACAAGAGTGCCCAGACCTTGTACGACGCTGTAGTTGCGCGCTACTCCTCCCCTGCCACTGCTGCACTGAGCCGCCTCATGCTCCCCTTCCTCTTCCCTGACCTTGCCGCCTTTCCCACTATCGCTGATCTCATCACGCACCTCCGCACTAGTGACACTCGCTACCGCGCTGCGCTTCCTGCTGACTTCTGCGCCAAGAACCCCCCCCCCATGTACATCACTCTCTATCTCTTAGTCACTCGCCTCCCTGACTCCCTTCGTGTAGTTAGGGACCACTTCCTCGCAGTCTGTCCCACCACCCTCACAGTCGACAGCCTAGAGAAGGCCCTCCTTGCGGCAGAGAAGAGCATCGTCGCTGTAGGAGCCTCTCGTGGCGACCCCCGCGCCCCCATCTTTGAGGGGTGTTCTCCTTCCCCTCTCTTGCCCTCTGTCGCCTCTGCCGCTGCGGCCGACCTCGTTGGTCTTGAGTCGGTCGGTGCGGCGTCTGCCCCTAGCGGAAGACGCCGCTCTGGCAAGGGCAAGGGGGGCAAGGGAGCGGGTGGGGCCAGTGGAAGCGGTGGAGGTGGAGGTGGAGGCGGCGGAGGGAGTGGGGGTGGCGGTGGAGGTGGTAGCGGGGGTGGGGGTGCTAGTGGCAGCAGTGGAGGCGGGGGTGGCGGCGGCGGTGGCGGTGGCAGCGGAGGTGGCAGAGGTGGCGGCGGTGGAGGTGGAGGCGGGGGCGGTGGAGGCGGAGGCGGGGGTGGCGGAGGTGGAGGTGGTCGGAGTGGAGCTTCGCAGCGGAGCAGCACTGGGGGAGGTCAGCGCCAGCAGCAGCAGCAGCAGCAGCAGCGTTCTCGCGACGTCCCCACCCCTCAGCAGCTCCGTGAGTGGTACACGCAGCGTCAGCGCGGTGGGGGTTTTGGTCCCTGCACCTACGTTCTCCGCACTGGCGACCGCGCTGGAGAGCAGTGTGGGGGCACCCATACCGCCCAGCGCTGCTTTGGCCGCCTGACGGACGCCTGGCGCCAGCAGTTCCCGGAGGCCGCGGAGATCCCCCGCTGGGGAGAGCTGTCTAGGGCTGGTGTAGCTGTTTTTGATCTTGACTTTGATGCTATCCTTGCTGCCATGTATGCTGTGACTGTTAGTGATGATGGTGACTGTTACCGGTGTTTCCCGCCCGACCCGGGCATTGGTACTGCTGCTCCAGGTGCCGGTGAGGCTTCTGCTCTAGGTGCCAGTGCGTCTGTGCTCTCAGGTGCTGGTGAGGCTGCTCTCTCAGGTACTAGTGCGTCTGCGCTCTCAGGTAATGCGTCGGCTTTGGCCTCCCACACCTTCACCCTTGACTCTGGGGCGTCTCGCTCTTTCTTTCGGGATCGCACCACACTCACGCCGCTTAGTCGGCCGGTTGCGATTTCCCTGGCTGACCCCTCTGGGGGTCCTGTCCTGTCTCGCTTCTCCACAGTCCTCCCGTGTCCGGCGGCTCCCTCTGGCACCCTGTCTGGTCTCTACCTCCCCTCGTTCTCTACAAACTTGGTGAGTGGTGCTGACCTACAGGATGCGGGAGTCCACCAGTTCACCCCTGCTCGTCAGCGAGTGACGCACTGCACAGAGGCTAGCACGGGTCGTCACCTGGCTACGTTTACACGTCAGCCAGGGTCGAGCCTGTACACACTGACCACTACTTCTCCTCCAGGTGCTGAGTCTGGTAGAGTCCCTTCGTCTGGTCAGGTGTTTGCTGCAGCGTCCAGGTCTGGTCCTGAGTCTGCCCCCTGTTCGTGTTGCCGTCTGTCTCACGAGACCCTCCTCTGGCACCACCGCCTTGGTCACCCCTCTCTGCTTCGGCTCAGAGGCATGGCCTCTCGTCTTCTTGTGTCTGGTCTCCCCCGGTCCCTCCCTCCCCTTCCTCAGGGCCCTGGCCCTGCCTGTGTCCCCTGTGTCGAGGGGCGCCAGCGTGCTGCCCCTCACTCCTCCCAGTTTCCTCCGACAGAGGCTCCGTTGCAGACGCTTCACATGGACGTGTGGGGCCCAGCCCGCGTCCGTGGACAGGGTCACGAGCGCTACTTCCTGCTGGTGGTTGACGACTACTCGCGTTACACCATAGTCTTCCCCTTGCGCACCAAGGGTGAGGTCACTGAGGTGTTGATCGACTGAATCCGCGCAGCTCGTCTCCAGCTCAGGTGGAGCTTCGGCTCGGACTTTCCTGTTTTGCGTCTGCACTCGGACAGAGGCGGAGAGTTCTCCTCTGGCCTTCTGCGTGCCTACTGTCGTGCGCGAGGCATCCGCCAGACCTTCACGCTTCCGGACTCCCCGCAGCAAAATGGGATTGCAGAGCGCCGCATTGGCATGGTCATGGACGTCGCTCGTACGTCTATGATGCATGCGGCTGCCCCCCATTTTCTGTGGCCGTTTGCGGTCAGGTACGCGGCGCATCAGATCAACCTTCACCCCAGGGTCTCCAGGCCGGAGACCTCCCCAGCCTTGCTGTGGACGGGGAAGGTTGGCGATGCGTCGGCGTTCCGGGTCTGGGGATCTCGGGCGTTTGTCCGCGACTTGTCTGCGGACAAGCTGTCCCCTCGCGCTGCTCCCTGCGTCTTCCTGGGGTTCCCCTCCGACGCCCCTGGGTGGCAGTTCTACCACCCCACCTCTCGACGTGTTCTGTCCTCCCAGGACGTCACGTTCGACGAGTCGGTACCCTACTACCGCCTCTTCCCCTACCGCACTCCGTCCCTCCCCCCCCCCCCCCGCTCTTCTTGGTCCCAGGTCCCCCCCACCGGTAGACCCCCTTCCCCCTCAGGGTCCTGCCCCTTCAGGTGTGTCCCAGGTAGACGCGGTCGAGCCTGTCGAGGTCACTGGTGACTCTGGTGCTGCTGCGGGAGCTGAGCCTGGGGGTGCTGGGACTGGAGGCGCTACGCTTGGGGGTGCTGAGCCTGGGGGTGCTGAGCCTGGGGGTACTGAGTCTGGGGGTACTGAGTCTGGGGGTGCTGAGCCTGGGGGTGCTGGGCCTGGGGGTGCTGAGCCTGGGGGTGCTGAGACTGGGGGTGCTCCGCCTGGAGGTGCTTCGTCTCGCCGAGAGCCACTCTCCCCGCAGGAGCTGCGTGAGTGGTTTGCCCGGCGCTGGAGGCGTGCTGCTGGTGCTGGAGGTTCTTCGGCTGCAGAGGGTGCTGCTGCCGAGCATCCTGGAGGTTCTCGTGCTGTGGGTACTGGAGTTGCTGGGTCTGAGGGTTCTCCTGGAGCTGGTGCTGCTGAGGGTGTTGGCGCTGCGACTGCCGCTGGCGGTCCGACTGGCAGTGCTCCTGGTGGTGCTGCTGGAGGTTCAGGAGCTACTGGAGGTGCTGCTGGAGGTGCTGCTGGAGCGGGTACTCCCCCTCGGGGTACTGGTGCTGTCCCTGCTGTTTCTGGCGTCGCCACGCGGCCCCGACCGTATTTTGTTCCGCTCCTGCAGCAGGTTCTTGGTCTTACACCTTCTCCTGGTCCTCCTCCTCCTCCCTTAGAGGGTCCACACCCTGTCTCGTCACAGTCACAGCTACAGCCTGCCTCCCCTTTGCCTGCTCCTTCTCCCTACGCTGGTCCGACTGGAGGTCTCACTGAGCGTCGTGAGCCCGCGTCTCGTCCTGCGTCGCCTGTTCGTACTGCGCGCACTAGTGGTCGCGGTTCGCGTCAGCGTCCTCCTCCTGTCCCTGGCACGCACCTGATGTCTCTGCGTCCGTCCACTGCTCCTCTGCGTGCCCCTTTGCCTTCTCCTGCTTCCTCTCTTCCTGCTCTTGCCGACCCGGAGTCGGACTCTCTTCGTGCTGCCAGTCCTACTGTCACACGTCTCCTTGCTACTGCTGTCACTGACCCTTCTTTCGAGTCTTCTGCTGCGTCTGCCCTTGTCACTGAGCTCGCCGACTTTGCTGCGCGCTGTCGTCTAGACTACGCTGCTAGTCTTGTCGCTGAGTCTGAGTCTGCCTGTCCTCCGTCCGTCGGGGGTGAGTGTGCCCTTGGCACGGACGTCCTTGAGGACAGGCAGGAGGAGTTCCAGTGTCTGGCCGCCGCTTCACCTCATCTCGCGTCTGTACTGCTAGCCCCTGAGGGAGACCCGGATGCACTTGACATCCCGACTCCGCGCTCCTACGCGGAGGCGATAGAGGGTCCCTACTCCTCTCAGTGGCAGGCAACTATGGATGCAGAGATGGCTTCCTGGAAGTCCACAGGCACCTACGTTGACGCTGTTCCCCCTCCTGGGGCGAACATCGTCAGTGGCATGTGGATTTTCAGGGTGAAGCGGCCGCCGGGTTCTCCGCCTGTCTTCAAGGCGCGTTACCTGGCTCGTGGCTTCAGTCAGCGGCAGGGAGTTGACTACTTTCAGACCTTCTCCCCCACCCCGAAGATGACCACTCTTCGGGTACTGCTGCACGTTGCTGCTCACCGTGACTACGAGCTGCACTCTCTCGACTTCAGCATAGCTTTCTTGCAAGGCAGCCTGCACAAGGAGATCTGGCTGCGTCGCCCACCTGGCTTCACTGGGTCTTTCCCTCCTCGTACCCAGTGGAGTCTCCGGCATCCAGTCTACGGTCTCCGCCAGGCGCCACGCGAGTGGCACGACACACTGAGGACTACGCTGGCGGCACTTGGGTTTGCTCCTTCTACTGCCGACCCGTCGCTGTTTCTGCGCACCGACACCTCTCTGCCGCCGTTCTACATCCTCGTGTACGTCGACGACTTGGTCTTTGCCACAGCTGACACTGCTGGACTCGCCTACGTGAAGTCCGAGCTGCAGAAGAGACACACGTGCACTGACCTGGGTGAACTGCGCAGCTACCTTGGCTTGCAGATCACCCAGGACAGAGCACGCCGCACCATTACCCTGACTCAGTCACACATGGTGCAGCAGGTCCTTCAGCGCTTCGGCTTCACGTACTCCTCGCCTCAGGCCACTCCTCTGCCTACTCGCCACTCGCTCTCAGCTCTGCCTTCGGATGAGTCCGTAGAGTCGAGTGGCCCGTATGCAGAGCTTGTTGGCTGCCTCATGTACCTGATGACCTGCACACGACCTGACCTTGCATACCCTCTTAGCATTCTCGCACGCTATGTTGCTCCTGGGAGACACCGACCAGAGCACATGGCTGCAGCGAAGAGGGTGTTGCGCTACTTGTGCAGTACGTCGGGCATGGGGCTAGTGCTTGGAGGGCGCAGTCCAGTGGTCCTCACTGGGCACGCGGACGCTTCTTGGGCTGACGACCAGGCTACGCACCGGTCGTCACAGGGTTACACCTTCAGCCTTTGTTCCGGCTCTGTTTCGTGGCGGGCTACCCGCTCGTCTTCTGTTCTCGGCTCCAGTTGTGAGGCTGAGATCTACGCCGGGGCCATGGCTGCACAGGAGTTACGCTGGCTCACCTACCTGCTGACCGACCTTGGAGAGCCGCCTCGTTCTCCTCCAGTCCTGTACGTAGACAACAAGGCCATGCTGGCCTTGTGTCGAGAGCAGCGACTGGAGCACAGGACAAAGCACATTGCTCTCCGCTACTTTCTTGCTCGTGAGCTACAGCAGCGTGGACAGTTGCGACTTGCGTACGTGGCCTCTGAGGCCAACACTGCTGATGTCTTCACCAAGGCACTTGCGCCTTGTGATCATCAGCGCTTCTGCACGCAGCTGGGTCTTGTGCCTGTCTTGCCTCACTTGCTCACTTCTTGACCTTGCTTGTACCTTTACCTATATATACTCTTGCTCTTGCTTGCTTGACTCTTGTATATCTCTATATATGATCTTGCATGTGAACTGGCCTTGTGGCCCTTGAACTTGTGCTCGGAATGTGTGGTGACTTTGTGATCCACCCTGAGCTTTGCTTTGCTTTGCTTGACTGGTCTTGTGACCCCTTGTTCTCCCCCACTTTGCCTATGGGGGTGTGTCAGAACATTATAGCTTACTTATTTGTGTAGGCTGTAGTTCCTGTAGTTCCGTCACAAAAGTTTGTGACCGTGGGACCGGGTTGTCGAGAGAAGTCGCGGTGGGAACCGTCGGGTCCATCCCGTAATTCAGGAAAAACGGGGAAGGATTAGTCGTGCTGGATGGGGCGTTGTTGAAAGCAAATTCCAGCATCGCGAGAGAATCTTCCCGGCGAGCGGGGTCGGGGCAGTTTGTCCGGATTAACTGCTCCATGGTCTGGTTGGTCCGCTCGGTTTGACCATCGGTCTGCGGGTGGTACGCTGTTGAGAACTGTAGCTTCGTGCCGTACTGCGCCCATGTCTCCTTCCAGAACTTGGATGTGAATTTTGGGTCACGGTCACTGATGATCGCCGAAGGGATGCCGTGTAGTCGCACGACCGTCGAGATGAAAAGTCGCGCAGTTTCTTCGGCTGTGATTGTCGTTCGGCATGGTGCGAAGTGCGCCATTTTCATGAAGCGGTCGACGACGACGAGAACAGCGTCGTTGCCTGTCGGCCCAGCTGGCATCCCCGTGACGAAATCCATCGTCACTTGCTGCCACGGTCGTTCAGGTGGCTCGAGGGGTTGCAGCAGTCCAGCTGGTCGTTGGCGTGTCGATTTCATAGCTTGGCACACCCTGCATGATGACACATATCGCTGCACGTCGTTAGAGGAGTCAGGCCAATAATATCGACGGTGCAGTAATTTCTGGGTTTTATCAACCCCGAAGTGTCCGGAGAAGTTCGAATCGTGGACCTCCTGGATGAGAAGTTCACGCAGCAGCCGGTAAGTGGGAACCCAAATCCGGTCGGTTCCGGCTTTTAGGTAATAGTCCCCTTTCTGCGTCGTGGCCTGCCGATGATTCCCGGTCGTGAAGAATGGGTCCGTCGAGTAGCCATGGGTGCATAGTCCTGTAAGGAGCGGATTCGAATGGTTGATGAGTACTGCAGCGGATTGTACTGTCGGTCGGGTCAGGGCGTCGGCGATGTTATTCGCCCCTTTCTTGTACGTGATGCGGTAGGTGAAATGGCTCTCCATGTAGTCGAGCCATCGGATCTGTCGTGGGTTAAGGTTGGGTTGGGCTCGCAGGTACTGTAGGGATTTGTGGTCCGTGCGAACAGTGACGTCGGCGCCCACCAGGTAGCATCGCCATAGTTTAAATGCGTGTATGATGGCGAGCGTCTCCTTGTCGTGGATTGGGTAGTTGCGTTCGGCTGCCTGCAGCTTCCTTGATTCGTAGGCTATCGGCTGCAACCCGTTCCCGAAATCATGGAGAAGTACAGCTCCGATGGCGAAATCTGAAGCGTCAGTTACAACTTCGAATGGCTTCGATGGGTCGGCGATGCGCAGCACAGGAGGGGACACGAGAAAATTCTTGAGTTCCTGGAAAGCCGCTTCTGCCTCCCCCCCCCACACAAAATTCTTGTCCTTGTGCAGCAGGTCGGTTAGCGGTCCGGTTATCCCCGCCATATTCGGGATAAATCTCCTGACGTAATTTACGAATCCGAGGAAACTCTGGAGTTCCGTGACGTTCGTCGGGGACTTCCACTCCTGTATGGTCTTGATTTTCGCCGGGTCGATTTTAATGCCGTCGCGCGAGATGACGTGCCCCAAAAACTCCAACTCCTGCTTAAAAAACTCGCACTTAGAGCCCTTGGTGATGAGTCGGTTCTCCTGTAGCCGCTTAAACACTGCGTCCAGGTCACGGAGGTGCTGTTCCCTTGTCCTGCTAAAGATGAGGATATCGTCCAAGTAGACGATGACGTATCGGTCTAGAAGGTCCCGAAAAACCCTGTTCATGGTCAATTGGAAAGTCGAAGGCGCGTTCGTGAGGCCGAAAGGCATCACTGTAAATTCGTAACTCCCGTAGCGTGTGCGAAACGCAGTCTTGTGACAATCGTCGGCGAAGACTCGTATTTGATGGTAACCGCCACGTAAGTCAATCTTCGAGAAATAGCGAGCGCCACGAAGTTGATCGAGTAGGTCGTCGGTGCGTGGGATTGGGTAGCGGGACTTCTGTTGAACAAGGAATGAAATGACTAAGGATGAAATGAGTACAAATATGGAAACCTAGAAATGTGTACCCCCTATAGGCTAACCCACTGTAGCCTAAAGAACTACAACAATATATATAATGTTGACACACCCCCATAGGCGAAGTGGGGGAGAACTAGGGGTCACAAGACCAGTCAAGTAAAGCAAAGCAAAGCAAAGCAAGCTCAGGGTGGATCACAATGTCGCCACACAATCCGAGCACAAGTTCAAGGCCACAAGGCCAGTTCACATGCAGAAGGACATATATATATATGACTAAACAAGCAAGAGCAGTGATATATATATGTAACAGTACAAAGAGGGTCAAGAAGAGAGCAACTGAGGCAAGACAGACACAAGACCCAGCTGGGTACAGCAGCGCTGATGATCACAAGGCGCAAGTGCCTTGGTGAAAACATCAGCAGTGTTGGCCTCAGAGGCCACGTACGCAAGTCGCAACTGACCACGCTGCTGTAGCTCACGAGCAAGGAAGTAGCGGAGAGCAATGTGCTTTGTTCTGTGCTCCAGTCTCTGCTCTCGACACAAGGCCAGCATGGCCTTGTTGTCGACGTACAGGACTGGAGGAGAACGAGGCGGCTCTCCAAGGTCGGTCAGCAGGTAGGTGAGCCAGCGAAGCTCCGAAGCAGCCATAGCCCCTGCGTAGATCTCAGCCTCACAACTGGAGCCGAGAACAGAAGACGAGCGAGTAGCCCGCCACGAAACAGAGCCGGAACCAAGGCTGAAGGTGTAACCCTGTGACGACCGCTGCGTAGCCTGGTCGTCAGCCCAAGAAGCGTCTGCGTCTCCTGTGAGGACCACTGGACTGCGCCCTCCAAGCACTAGCCCCATGCCTGATGTACTGCACAAGTAGCGCAACACCCTCTTCGCTGCAGCCATGTGCTCTGGTCGGTGTCTCCCAGGAGCAACATAGCGTGCAAGAATGCTAAGAGGGTATGCAAGGTCAGGTCGTGTGCAGGTCATCAGGTACATGAGACAGCCGACAAGCTCTGGGTACGGGCCACTCGACTCTACGGACTCATCCGAAGGCAGAGCTGAGAGCGAGTGGCGAGTAGACAGAGGAGTGGCCTGAGGCGAGGAGTACGTGAAGCCGAAGCGCTGAAGGACCTGCTGCACCATGTGTGACTGAGTCAGGGTAATGGTGCGGCGTGCTCTGTCCTGGGTGATCTGCAAGCCAAGGTAGCTGCGCAGTTCACCCAGGTCAGTGCACGTGTGTCTCTTCTGCAGCTCGGACTTCACGTAGGCGAGTCCAGCAGTGTCAGCGGTGGCAAAGACCAAGTCGTCGACGTACACGAGGATGTAGAACGGCGGCAGTGAAGTGTCGGTGCGTAGAAACAGCGACGGGTCGGCAGTAGAAGGAGCAAACCCAAGTGCCGCCAGCGTAGTCCTCAGTGTGTCGTGCCACTCACGCGGCGCCTGGCGGAGACCGTAGACTGGACGCCGTAGACTCCACTGGGTACCAGGAGGGAAAGACCCAGTGAAGCCAGGTGGGCGACGCAGCCAGATCTCCTCGTGCAGGCTGCCCTCCAAGAAAGCTGTGCTGAAGTCGAGAGAGTGAAGCTCGTAGTCCCTGTGAGCAGCAACGCGCAGCAGTACCCGAAGAGTGGTCATCTTCGGGGTGGGGGAGAAGGTCTGAATGTAGTCAACTCCCTGCCGCTGACTGAAACCACGAGCCACGTAACGCGCCTTGAAGACAGGCGGAGAACCCGGCGGCCGCTTCACCCTGAAGATCCACATGCCACTGACGATGTTCGCCCCAGGAGGGGGAACAGCGTCAACGTAGGTGCCTGTGGACTTCCAGGAAGCCATCTCTGCATCCATAGCTGCCTGCCACTGAGAGGAGTAGGGACCCTCTACCGCCTCCGCGTAAGAGCGCGGAGTCGGGATGTCAAGTGCATCCGGGTCTCCCTCAGGGGCTAGCAGTACAGACGCGAGATGAGGTGAAGCGGCGGCTAGACACTGGAACTCCTCCTGCCTGTCCTCAAGGACGTCCGTGCCAAGGGCACACGCACCCCCGACGGACGGAGGACAGACAGACGCAGACTCAGCGACAAGACTAGCAGCGTAGTCTAGACGACAGTGAGCAGCAAAGTCGACGAGCTCAGTAACTAGGGCAGACGCAGCAGAAGACTCGAAGGAAGGGTCCGTGACGGCAGTGGCAAGGAGACGCGTGACAGTAGGACTGGCAGCACGAAGAGAGTCCGACGCAGGGTCGGCAAGAGTAGGAAGAGAGGACGCAGGAGGAGAAGGCAAAGGAGCACGCAGAGGAGTAGTAGACGGACGCAGAGACATCCGGTGCGTGCCAGGGGCAGGAGGAGGACGCGGACGCGAACTACGAGCACCAGTGCTAGCAGGACGGACAGGCGACGCAGGGCGAGACGCAGACTCACGACGCTCAGTAAGACCACCAGTAGGACCAGTGTAAGGAGAAGGAGCAGGTAGTGGGGAGGCCGGCTGCCACTGTAGCTGTGACTGGACAGGCTGTGGACACACTAAAGGAGGGGGAGGACCAGGAGGAGGCGAGAGACCAAGAACATGCTGAAGGAGCGGAACGAAGTACGGCTGAGGGCGCGCGGCGACTCCAGACACAGCAGGGACACCACCAGTGCCCCCAGCTGCAGCTCCAACGCCCGAGTCCGCAGCACCAGCAGGGACTCCAACACCAGGGTCCTCAGCACCAGCAGTAGCTCCAACAGCCGGGTCCTCAGCACCAGCAGCAGCTCCAACGCCCGGGTCCGCAGCACCAGCAGCAGCTCCAACGCCCGGGTCCGCAGCACCAGCAGCAGCTCCAACGCCCGGGTCCGCAGCACCAGCAGCAGCTCCAACGCCCAGGTCCGCAGGACCAGCAGCAGCTCCAACGCCCGGGTCCGCAGGACCAGCAGCAGCTCCAACGCCCGGGTCCGCAGCACCAGCAGCAGCTCCAACGCCCGGGTCCGCAGGACCAGCAGCAGCTCCAACGCCCGGGTCCGCAGGACCAGCAGCAGCTCCAACGCCCGGGTCCGCAACACCAGCAGGGACTCCAACACCAGGGTCCTCAGCACCAGCCGCAGCTCCAACGCTCGGGTCCTCAGCACCAGCAGCAGCTCCAACGCCCGGGTCCGCAGCACCAGTAGTAGCAGGGTCCGTGAGACGAGGCGCGCCACTCCGAAGTGTGCAACGGCGCTCGTACCACTCACGGATCCGCTCACGAGAGGGGAGCTCCCGACTAGGAGGAGAAGTACCAGTACCAGTCTCCGTAGCGCGCCTGGTCCGAGAGGTACCTCTCCTGAGGCTGCAGTACTGTAAGTACCACTCACGCAACTGCTCCGAGGAGAGGTCTCGTCCAGGTGTAGGACCCCCTGGCCCAGCACCGCCAGAGTCAGAACTCTCAGACCCAGCACCCCCAGGCTCAGCACCCCCAGTCACAGCACCCCCAGGCTCAGCACCCCCAGTCACAGCACCCCCAGGCTCAGCACCCTCAGGCTCAGCACCCCCAGGCTCAGCACCCCAAGTGTCCGCACCCCCAGGCTCAGCACCCCCAGCGTCCGCACCCCCAGGCTCAGCACCCCCAGCAGGACGAGAGTCGACAGCAACCTCAACAGGCTCGACCGGGTCTACATGAGACACACTTGAGGGAGCGGCACCCTCAGGGGGGAGGGGGTCTACGACAGCAGCACCTGGCGCGAGGAAGAGAGGCGGGGGTGGGAGCGGGGCAGTGCGGTAGGGAAAGAGGCGGTAGTAGGGGACAGACTCGTCAAAAGTGACGTCCTGAGAGGGCAAGACCCGGCGCGAGGTGGCGTGGTAGAACTGCCAACCAGGCGCGTCCGGAACAAAGCCGAGGAAGACGCAGGGAACAGCACGAGAGGAGAGCTTGTCCGCAGACGAATCGCGGACAAAAGCTCGAGATCCCCAGACCCGGAAACGCGACGCATCGCCAACCTCCCCCGTCCACAGCAGTGTGGGCGAGGTCTCCGGCAAGGAGACACGGGGCCAGAGGTTGAGCTGATGCGCAGCGTACCGGACCGCAAGGAGGCAGCCGCATGGATCAAGGAGGTACGAGCGACCTCCATGACCAGGCCAATGCGGCGCTCCGCAACCCCATTCTGCTGTGGAGAGGCCGGAAGCGTGAACGACTGCTCAATGCCGTGCTCAGCACAGTAGGTTGCCAAGAGGTCGGAGGAGAACTCACCACCTCTGTCAGAGTGCAAGCGTAGGACAGGAAAGTCCGAGCGGAAACGCTCGCTGAGCTGGAGACGAGCTCTGCGGATCCAAGGGATCAAAACATCAGGGACCTCACCCTTGGTGCGCAAGGGGAAGACCGTGGTGTAGCGCGAGTAGTCGTCAACAACAATCAGGAAGTACCTCTCCTGACCCTGACCACGGACGCGGGCTGGGCCCCACACGTCCATGTGGAGCGTCTGCAAAGGAGCAGTCGTCGGGGGAAACGAGGGGAGTGAGGAGCGGCGCGCTGCCGCCCCTCGACAGAGGGAAGGCAGGGAGGAGCAGGCGAGGGTGGGAGAGGAGGGAGGACCCTGGGAAGACCAGAGACAAGGTACCGGGAGTGCATGGCACGAAGGCGCTGCACAGACGGGTGGCCAAGTCGGTGGTGCCAGAGGACAGTCTCGTGCGCTAGAGAGCGACACGAGCAGGGGGCAGACAGCTGACCTGACGCGGACGCAAACGCAGACGCAGACGCAGCGACCTGAGGGGAGGCAGTAGTCAGTGTGTACAGGTCCGACCCCGGCTGCCGGGTGAAGGTAGCCAATTGGCGGCCCGTACGAGCACACGTGCAGTGTGTCACACGCTCGTAGGCAGGGGTGAACTGGTGAACACCCCCGTCCTGGAGAGCACAACCTGCCACCAAGTTCGTGGAGAACAAGGGGAGGTGGAGACCTGACAGTGTGCCCGACGGGACCGCAGGACAGGGAAGGACAGTGGAGGAGGTCGCAATGACCGGACCCCCAGAGGGGTCAGCAAGGGAGACAGCAACTGGCCGAGCAAGAGGCTCAAGGGCAGTGCGGTCACGAAAGAAACAGCGAGAGGCACCTGAGTCCAGCGTGAAGGTGTGCAGTGCTGTAGTCGACACCGTACCAGGGGGGGCAGACACGCACGCACCTAGAGCAGCAGCCTCACCAGCACCTGGAGTAGCAGACACGTGGGTACCTGGAGCAGCAGACGCACTAGGCCTAATGCCCGGGTCGGGCGGGACACTCAGGTACTCAGAACCCTCTCCACTAGTAGACATCACATACATGGCAGATAGAATAGCATCAAAGTCTAGAGCATAGATGTCAATCCCCTTCTTCAGGAGATCAAGCCAACGGGGCAGCTCAGTGGCCTGAGGGAACTGAACACGCCAAGCGTCGCTCAGACGAGTGAAGCAACGCTGTGTGGCGTGCGGTCCCCCACACGGCTGGCCAGTGTGGTCACCAATGCAAATGACGTACGTGCAGCTAAGGCCACCCCCCACCTCCCGTGCTGAGAGTACCACTCACGGTCCTGGGGCGAGGGAGTGTGCTGCTGTCCCTGGCCACCGCCAGTGCCGCCACGACCACCACCCCCTCCACCACCTCCTCGACCACCCCAACCCCTGCCGCCGCCTCGTTCGCCGCCACCCCCACTACCTCCTCCGCCCCGGCCACCTCCCCCGCCACTGCCGCCACCCCCACCACCACTGCCCCCTCCCCCACCCGCGCCACCCCCCCCGCCACCACCTCCCCCACCACCGCCACCACCGATGTCACCACTACCGCCCTTGCCCCCTTTGCCCTTGCCGCTGCGGCGTCCGCTCGAAGCAGACACAGTCCCGACCTTCTCAGCACCAAGGAGGTCGACAGCAGCAGCAGAGGCGACAGAGGGAAGAAGAGGGGAGGGAGAACACCCCTCAAAGAACGGGGTTCGGGGGTCACCGCGAGAGGCACCTACAGCGACTATGCTAGCCTCGGCTGCAAGGAGTTCCTTCTCGAGGAGGGCAATGGTGAGCTCGGTGGGGCAGCGAGCGAGGAAGTGGTCCCTGACTGAGCGGAGCGAGTCAGGGAGGCGCGTGACTAGGTGGTAGAGAGTGAGCCAGAGCGGGGGTGGGTTCGTGGCGAGGAACTCATCAGGCATAGCGGCGCGGAAGCGAGCCTCACTAGTGCGGAGGTGGGTAATGAGGTCAGCGACAGTGTGAAAGGAAGCTAAGTCGGGGAACAGGTAGGGAAGAGAGAGACGGCCTAGAGCAGCAGAGGCCGGTGAGGAGTAGCGGGCAACGACAGCAGTGTACAGTGCCTGTGCAGTCTTGTGCTGCCCAAAGTGCTCGCGCTCATCTATCGGCAGAGAGTTGCGAATAGCGAAGCGAGCATGGGCGTCACGAGTCTGCCACTGTGAGCGAGCAGTGCTGTCGGCAGTAGCAGCAGGCGCAGTAGCGTGGCCTAGGGCGTGGTCGTACAGCGAGATGTCTTCCTTGGCAGTGAGCTTTAGGAAGAGGTGTAGGTCATCAAGCCAGGTGTCGAACTTCACTGGGCGGCCCTCAGCATCAAAGGCTAGCACAGGAGGGCTAGCCATGGTAGCAGCAGTAGTAAAAGCAGTAGGAGCAGTAGGGTAGGTAGGTAGGGCGGCGCGGCTCGGTACAGGTAGGGCGGCGCGGCTCGGGTCGGGCGGCGCGGCTCGGTTCGGGCGGCTCGGGTCGGGCGGCGCGGCTCGGGTCGGGCGGCTCGGTTCGGGCGGCTCGGTTTCGTTAGGGCCGGGCTGTTCGGTGCAGGCGGCGCGGTCTGAGTGGGGCCGTGCGAGGCGGCTAAGGGGAGCGCGGGGAGCGGGTGGGGTTAGGGACGGGGCCGACGCGGGCCGAAAGGGGTAGGGACGGGGCCGACGCGGGCTGATAGGGGTAGGGACGGGGCCGACGCGGGCTGTTAGGGGTAGGGACGGGGCCAACGCGGGCCTCTAGGGGTAGGGACGGGGGCCGACGCGGGCCTCTAGGGGTAGGATCGGGGCCGTCGCAGGCCTCTAGGGTAGGCGCGGGGCCATCGCGGGCCTCTAGGGGTAGAGACGGGGCCGTCGCGGGCCTCTGGGGTAAGGACGGGGCCGTCGCGGGCCTCTAGGGGTAGGCTCGGGGCCGACGCGGGCCTCTAGGGGACGAGCTCGGGGCCGACGCGGGCCGTTAGGGTTAGGCGCGGGGCCGATTCGGGGCCTCTAGGTGCAACAGCGCGGGGCCTACAGGGGCTCTAGAGGCGTGAACGCCGAGGCGCCCTAGGGTAGGTAGGTAGATAGGCGGGTAGGTAGTGGTGGGCCCTTAGGAAAAACGGTCCTAGGAAGGACCTGCTCTATACCATGTTGAACAAGGAATGAAATTACTAAGGATGAAATGAGTACAAATATGGAAACCTAGAAATGTGTACCCCCTATAGGCTAACCCACTGTAGCCTAAAGAACTACAACAATATATATAATGTTGACAACTTGATGGTGACCCTGTTCAGCGCGCGATAGTCGATACACATGCGAAGCCCGCCGTCTTTCTTCGGAGTGAACAGAATTGGTGCCGCGAAGGGAGATGTGCTGGCCCGAATGAACCCTTTCTCCAACAGTGCGTCGATTTGTCGTCGTAGCTCCTCGAGTTCCGGCTGGGTCAACCGCCACTGTGTCCGAACAGCTGGTTGCGCTCCAGGCTCCAGCTGGATTTTGTGGTCCTCAGGTCTCTCCGGTGGCAGTCCAGGTGGCAGGTCGTCGGGGAAGATTTCCGGGTACCTCCGAATCAGCTCCGCTAAATCCGGTGGTACAGCTGCACAGAGCTTCTCGATGTCTTTTTCGTCGGTGTCGACTGCCAACTCGCGTAGACAAACGGCGAACAGCTGCGCGCCCCTGTTGAAGTGGCGAGCTATAGTGATTGCTTTGACGCACGGGGCTTGGATGTAGTCAGGTGTCCATGCATGCAACGTAATTAGCCCCTCGTGCCTGTTGATGCTGCACGTTCCCGTTGTCCAGTCGATGACGGGGTTGTGCCGTCGCAGCCAATCGCGTTCCAGTAGTACGTCGCAGCCGTCCAGCGTTGTCGCGAGGAACTTCATGCTGAAGCCGAAATCGTCGCCGCATTCGATCCTGACCGTCCGTGTTTCTTCCGTTATCGCCAGAGGCGTCCCATCCACGAGGCGAGCGTCGATTTCGGGCAGACACCTGTCAAGTTGCAGCTTGCATTTTTTTGCGCTCGCCAAATTGAAGAGGCTATGGCTGGCCCCTCCATCGACGAACATTTTCAGATGATTTTTTAACAGCTTGCCAGCGACCAGCACAGGGTGATCCACATGATTATCCCCGTTATTTGGCCGAGTGCGATCGATTGCATGAATCGGAACCACGACTCGGTGGGGATGGTGGGGTTCGGGCGACGGAGCACAGTCAGTAAAGGGCCCGCTAATTACTGACTCTTCCCATTTCCCTGCTCCTTCCTGTCGTTCCCCGTCAGCGGCGTTTTCTCGTGGCAGTCTTTCATGTAGTGACCCGTCTTCCCACACCGGTAACACGGTCCCTTAGGAGGGCGGTCGGGTGTATGAACGGCGTTGATCGTGGTCCGATGGGTCTGGCCACGAAAACGGTTTCCCTCCCGGGAAGCTGCTCTCGCGTACTGCATCAGCGCATCCGTGGACTCCGCCAACTGTACAGCTGCAAGAAATGACGTCTGACGGCTCCTGCGAACCTCGTACTGTATCTCGAATTTGAGGCCGCTGATATATTTATCCAGCCGTTCAGCTTCCGACATGTCATCAACTTGGTCGGCGAGGCTCATAAATGACGCAGTGTAGTCTTGGACAGAAGCCATCTGCGACCATGCACGCAGCTTCATGCGAGCTTGCTCCGAGGCGGATACGTGCTCGAAGCGACCTCGTAAGGCTGCGCCCCACTCCTTCCATGTGCGTATCGTGGTCACTCCGAAGATCGAGGTCGAAACTTGATTAGTCACTGTAGAGGTCCCGTCTGCCGCATGTGTCACACCTGTCGAAGTCCCTGTTTCTAAGGTTCGGCGCCACCACTCAAGCGCTGCACCTCGAATAAGGGAGACTGCGTAATTAATACGCGTGGCGTCGTCATTAACTCCGGCTGCAGTAAAAAAGACTTCGACTCCGAACAGCCACCCTTTTACCGTAACCGTTTTATCCGTAGGATTAAACGGAGGTGGGTTGACGGGCTTGATTTTGATCGTCGTCAGTGCAACTGGTGCTGCTGCTGTTCGCTGCCTGTCCTCCTCTTCGAAGTCACGTGTGAGCGCATCCAATGGATTGCTCATTGCCTGACTGTTGCCCTCGCCTTCGTCCACAGGCGACTCCTGACGCGCTTCACCTCGCGTCTGGCGTAGCTCGGCGTTTTCCTCTCGTAGTGTCGTCACTTCCGCCATTAACGATTTCATGCTCTCCTGCATTTCTGCCACTTGCGCCATCATCCTGTTCACTGCCTCCTGATCCATGTGTGGAGAATAGAACGAGAATGAATGAACTATGAGTGAAGTGAGTACAAATAGCAAAACCCTAATTGGGTTGTACCCCCTATGGTATACCCCACTGTAGCCTACACAACAGCATAAGCTACATATATGTTCTGACACACCCCCATAGGCAAAGTGGGGGAGAACAAGGGGTCACAAGACCAGTCAAGCAAAGCAAAGCAAAGCTCAGGGTGGATCACAAAGTCACCACACAGTCCGAGCACAAGAGGAAGGCCACAAGGCCAGTTCACATGCAGGAGTACACACATATATATATAAAGCTAGACAAGCAAGAGCAGGTATATATATGTGACAGTACAAGTAAAGTCAAGAGGAGAGCAAGTGAGGCAAGACAGGCACAAGACCCAGCTGGGTGCAGAAGCGCTGATGGTCACAAGGCGCGAGTGCCTTGGTGAACACATCAGCAGTGTTGGCCTCAGAGGCCACGTACGCAAGCCGCAACTGTCCACGCTGCTGTAGCTCACGAGCAAGGAAGTAGCGAAGAGCAATGTGCTTCGTTCTGTGCTCCAGACGCTGCTCTCGACACAAGGCCAGCATGGCCTTGTTGTCTACGTACAGCACTGGAGGAGAACGAGGCGGCTCTCCAAGGTCAGTCAGCAGGTAGGTGAGCCAGCGAAACTCCTGTGCAGCCATGGCCCCTGGCGTAGATCTCAGCCTCACAACTCGAGCTGAGAACCGAAGACGAGCGAGTAGCCCGCCACGAGACAGAGCCGGAGCCAAGGCTGAAGGTGTAACCCTGTGACGACCGCTGCGTAGCCTGGTCGTCAGCCCAAGAAGCGTCCACGTGACCTGTAAGTACCACTGGACTCCGCCCTCCAAGCACTAGCCCCATGCCCGACGTACTGCACAGGTGGCGCAATACCCTCTTCGCTGCAGCCATGTGCTCTGGTCAGTGTCTCCCAGGAGCAACATAGCGTGCAAGTATGCTAAGAGGGTATGCAAGGTCAGGTCGTGTGCAGGTCATCAGGTACATGAGGCAGCCAACAAGCTCTGGGTACGGGCCACTCGACTCTACGGACTCATCCGAAGGCAGAGCTGAGAGCGGTGACGAGTAGACAGAGGAGTGGCCTGAGGCGAGGAGTACGTCAAGCCGAAGCGCTGAAGGACCTGCTGCACCATGTGTGACTGAGTCAAGTTAATGGTGCGGCGTGCTCTGTCCCGAGTGATCTGCAAGCCAAGGTAGCTGCGCGGTTCACCCAGGTTTGTGCACGTGTGTCTCTTCAGCAGCTCGGACTTCACGTAGGCGAGTCCAGCAGTGTCCGCTGTGGCAAAGACCAAGTCGTCGACGTACACGAGGATGTAGAACGGCGGCAGTGAAGTGTCGGTGCGCAGAAACAGCGACGGGTCAGCAGTAGAAGGAGCAAACCCAAGGGCCGCAAGCGTAGTCCTCAGTGTGTCGTGCCACTCACGTGGTGCCTGGCGGAGACCGTAGACTGGCCGTCGGAGGCTCCACTGGGTGCCAGGAGGGAAAGTCCCAGTGAAGCCAGGTGGACGGTGCAGCCAGATCTCCTCGTGCAGGCTCCCCTGCAAGAACGCAGTACTGAAGTCGAGAGAGTGAAGCTCGTAGTCGCGCTGAGCGGCTATGTGCAGCAGCACCCGAAGAGTGGTCATCTTCGGGGTGGGAGAGAAGGTCTGAAAGTAGTCAACTCCCTGCCGCTGACTGAAGCCACGAGCGACGTACTGCGCCTTGAAGACAGGTGGAGAGCCCGGCGGCCGCTTCACCCTGAAGATCCACATGCCACTGACGATGTTCGCCCCAGGAGGGGGAACCGCATCAACGTAGGTGCCTGTGGACTTCCAGGAAGCCATCTCTGCATCCATAGCTGCCTGCCACTGAGAGGAGTAGGGACCCTCTACGGCCTCCGCGTAAGAGCGCGGAGTCGGGATGTCTAGTGCATCCGGGTCTCCCTCAGGAGCAAGCAGTACAGACGCGAGATGAGGTGAAGCAGCAGCCAGACACCGGAACTCCTCCTGCCTGTCCTCTAGGACGTCCGTGCCAAGAGCACACTCACCCCCGACGGACGGAGGACAGACAGACGCAGACTCAGCAACAAGACTAGCAGCGTAGTCTAGACGGCAGCGAGCAGCAAAGTCGACGAGCTCAGCGACAAGAGCAGACGCAGCAGCGGACTCAAAAGAGGGGTCAGTGACGACAGTAGCAAGCAGACGCGTGACAGTAGGACTGGCAGCACGAAGGGAGTCCGACTCTGGGTCGGTAAGCACAGGAAGGGAGGACTCAGGAGGAGAAGGCAAAAGGGCACGCAGAGGAGCAGTGGACGGACGCAGAGACATTCGGTGCGTGCCAGGGACAGGAGGAGGACGCGGACGCGAACCACGACCACTAGCGCGGGCAGCACGAACAGGCGACACGGGACGAGACGCAGGCTCACGACGCTCAGCAAGACCTCCAGTAGGACCAGTGTAAGGAGAGGGAGCAGGCAGTGGGGAGGTAGGCTCCAACAATGACTGCGACTGGACAGGCTGTGGACACTCTACCGGAGGAGAAAGACCAAGAACCTGCTGCAGAAGCGGAACGAAGTACGGCCGAGGCCGCGCGGCAGCTCCAGACTCAGCAGGGACAGCACCAGCACCCTCAGCGGCAGCACCAGCGCCACCAACACCTCCAGCGGCAGGACCTCCAGCAGCACCAGCAGCAGAACCACCGGCAGGACAGACAGCAGCAGACTCAGCACCAACGCCCTCAGGAGCCCTAGCTCCAGTGGGACTCGCAGGCGTAGCACCTCCGGGACCGACGGCACCAGTACCCTCGACGGTCGAAGAAGCTCCAGCTCCAGCAGTACGCCTCCAGCGGCGAGCAAACCACTCGCGCAGCTCCTGCGGAGAGAGGGGCTCCCGCCGAGGCGCAGCACCAGGAGAAACCCCAGGCTCAGCGGCTCCAGACGTAGCACCCCCAGGCTCAGCAGCTCCAGACTCAGCACCCCCAGGCTCAGCAGCTCCAGACTCAGCACCCCCAGGCTCAGCAGCTTCAGACTCAGCACCCCCAGGCTCAGCAGCTCCAGACTCAGCACCCCCAGGCTCAGCAGCTCCAGACTCAGCACCCCCAGGCTCAGTAGCTCCAGCTCCAGTAGGACCCGCAGGCCCAGCAGCTCCGGGACCGGCAGCACCAGCACCCTCAGCAGTCGAAGGAGCTCCAGCTCCAGCAGCACGCCTCCAGCGGCGAGCAAACCACTCGCGCAGCTCCTGTGGAGAGAGCGGCTCCCGCCGAGACGGAGCAACCGGAGAGCCCCCAGGTCCAGCAGTCGCAGGCTCCGCACCTCCAGGCTCAGCACCCCCAGGCTCAGCAGCTCCTGACGTAGCACCTTCCGGCTCAGCACCCCCAGCAGCAGCACCCCCAAGCTCAGCACCCCCAGCAGCAGCACCCCCAAGCTCAGCACCCGCAGGCGTAGCACCCCCAGACTCTGCACCCGCAGCAGGACCAGACTCAGCAGCAACCTCGACTGGCTCGACTGTGTCTACCTGGGACACACCTGAAGGGGCAGGAACCTGAGGGGGGAGGGGGTCTACCGGGGGGGGAACTGGCACCAGGAAGTCCGGTGGGGGGGGAAGGGGAGGAGTACGGTAGGGGAAGAGGCGGTAGAAGTGGACTGACTCGTCGAACGTGACGTCCTGGGAGGACAGAACACGACGAGAGGAGGGGTGGTAGAACTGCCACCCTGGAGCGTCAGGGGGGAAGCCAAGGAAGACACAGGGAGCAGCACGGGGGGACAGCTTGTCCGTAGACAAGTCGCGGACAAACGCCCGAGATCCCCAGACACGGAACGCAGACGCATCGCCGACCTTCCCCGTCCACAGTAACACTGGGGACATCGCGGGCCGAGAGACCCTGGGGTGAAGGTTGAGCTGATGCGCCGCGTACCGAACCGCAAACGGCCACAGAAAATGGGGGGCAGCCGCATGCATCATGGACGTACGAGCGACATCCATGACCATGCCAATGTGGCGCTCAGCAATCCCATTTTGCTGTGGAGAGTCCGGAAGCGTAAAGGTCTGGCGGATCCCCTGTGCACGACAGTAGTCTCGCAGAAGGCGAGAGGAGAACTCCCCACCTCGGTCAGAGTGCAGACGCAGAACAGGAAAGTCCGAGCCGAAGCTCCTCCTGAGCTGGAGACGAGCCTCGCGGATCCAGTCGATCAGCACCTCAGTGACAGCACCCTTGCTGCGCAAGGGGAAGACTGTGGTGTAACGCGAGTAGTCGTCAACCACCAACTGGAAGTAGCGCTCGTGACCCTGCCCACGGACGGGGGCCGGGCCCCACACGTCCATGTGAAGTGTCTGCAGAGGAGCCTCCGTCGGGGGAAACTGGGAGGAGTGAGGAGCAGCCCTGAGGCGCCCCTCGACACAGGGGACACAGGAAGGTCCTGGTCCCGAAGGAAGGGGAGGGAGAGACTGGGGAAGACTAGAGACAAGGACACGGGAAGCCATGCCCCGAAGACGGGGCAAGGAGGGGTGGCCGAGACGGTGGTGCCACAGGAGAGTCTCGTGAGACAGGAGGCGACACGAACAGGGGGCAGACTCGGGACCAGACCTGGACGCAGCAGCAAACACCTGACCTGACGCAGCTACCTGACCGGACGCAGGGACAGGAGGAGACTCAGTGGTCAGGGTGTAGAGGCTCGACCCCGGCCGACGCGAGAACGTGGCCAGGTGCCGGCCTGTGCGTGCGTCCGTGCAGTGGGTCACCCGCTGACTCGCAGGAGTGAACTGGTGAACCCCCTCATCCTGCAGGTCTGCACCACTCACCAAGTTCGTCGAGAACGAGGGGAGGTACAGGCCAGACAGGGTGCCCGAGGGGGCAGCCGGACACGGGAGGACAGTGGAAAAGTGAGCGAGGACAGGACCCCCAGAGGGGTCAGCCAGGGAGACTGCAACAGGCCGACCAAGCGGCGTGAGTGTGGTGCGGTCCCGAAAGAAGGAGCGAGAAGCCCCAGAGTCAAGTGTAAAGGTGAGGGAGGCCGAAGCCAACGTGGTACCTGAGAGCGCAGCCTCACCCGCACCTGAGGAAGCAGACTCACTAGCACCTAGAGCAGCAGCCGCACCTGTACCTGGAGCAGGAGACTCACTAGCACTCAGAGCAGCAGCAGCCTCACCAGTAGCTAGAGCAGCAGGTCCTATACCCGGGTCAGGCGGTACGCACAGGTGACCGGTACGGTCAGCACTAGTAGGCAATGCATACATGGCAGTGAGAATAGCATCATAGTCAAGAGCAAATATATCTACCCTCTGCCTAAGCAACTCCACCCAGTCGGGGAGCTCAGCCTCGTCGCCAAACACGGTACGCCAGGCGTCGCTCAGACGGGCAAAGCAGCGGGACTGTGTATGACCAGGTGTCCCACAAGGCTGACCAGTCCGAGCACCAGTGAGAATCACGTAAGAGCAGCGAACAGAACTGAGAGACCCTCTACTCTGAGCGTACCACTCACGAAGCTGCTGAGGCGTGAGAGACGCGCGGGGGGGTCGCGGGAGCTGCATCTGGCCGCCACCAGTAGTAGAAGCAGTAGGAGTGGTAGCAGTAGTAGCGCCACCACCCCTACAGCCCCAACCAGCGTGCCACTCACGCAGCTGCTGGGGCGTGAGGGACTCACGCAGACGTCGATGGGGCTGCATCTGGCTCCACCAGTAGAGGCAGGAGCAGGAGTAGCAGCAGTAAGGCAGGTAGCCAGGCAAGCCAAAAAGGGAGGCAGGCAGGCAAGCAAGCGACGCGCACCGTGCTAGCAGGGCAGGGGCTCACTAGTGGTGGGTAGAGTAGGCTCGGCGACTCAGCGGCTCGGCAGCACGGCGGCTCTGCGGCTCGGGCGACTCGGGCGGCTCGGCCGCAGGGCGGCTCGGCAGCAACTGCAGCTTGGCAGCTCGGCGACCCGGCGGCGCGGCTGTAGGGCGGCTCGGCTGCTGGGAGGCTCGGGTGTAGAGCGGCTCGGCTGCAGGGCGGCTCGGCTGCTGGGAGGCTCGGGTGTAGAGCGGCTCGGCGGCGAGGCGGCTCGGCTGCAGGGCGGCTCGAGACGAAGGAGGAGGAGAAACAGGGGAGACCACACACCTGCCACCCCTCAGCGGCCCCCGAAGGAGCCGCGACGGGCGACGGGAAAAGGGGGGGGGGGGGGGAGGCGGCCCGGGCGGCTCGGGCGGCTCAGGCGGCTCGGGCAGCTCGGGCAGTCAGCGGCACAGGCGGCTCGGGCGGCTCGGCTCCTCAGCTGCGCAGACGGCTCGGGCGGCTCAGGCTGCACGGCGGCTAACGGGCGGCGTGGGGGGGCCGGGACGGCGGCGTGCAGCAGGGACGGGCGGCGCACGGGCGGTGTGAGGCCGGGACGGGCGCGCGCGGGCGGCTAGGGGCCGGAACGGGCGGCGCGCGAGCGGCTAGGGGCCGGGACGGGCGGCGCGCGGGCGGCTAGGGGCCTGAACGGGCGGCGCGCGAGCGGCTAGGGGCCTGAACGGGCGGCGCGCGAGCGGCTAGGGGCCGGGACGGGCGGCGCGCGGGCGGCTAGGGGCCTGAACGGGCGGCGCGCGAGCGGCTAGGGGCCGGGACGGGCGGCGCGCGGGCGGCTAAGGGCCGGGAAGGGCGGCGCGCGGGCGGCTAGGGGCCTGAACGGGCGGCGCGCGAGCGGCTAGGGGCCGGGACGGGCGGCGCGCGGGCGGCTAGGGGCCTGAACGGGCGGCGCGCGAGCGGCTAGGGGCCGGAACGGGCGCGCGCGGGCGGCTAGGGGGGCGCAGGGCAGGCCGAAAGAGTGAGAGCGAGGGCCCGGGGCGCGCTCCGGGCAGAAAAAAAAGTTTAAAAGTGGTGGGCCCTAAGCACAGTTCCCACGGGGGAACCTGCTCGATACCATGTGGAGAATAGAACGAGAATGAATGAACTATGAGTGAAGTGAGTACAAATAGCAAAACCCTAATTGGGTTGTACCCCCTATGGTATACCCCACTGTAGCCTACACAACAGCATAAGCTACATATATGTTCTGACACCATGTGCCTAACGCTACGTCTGGTGGGCAATCGGGTCTCCGTGGCCTTCAGGCAAATGAAAACACGAACTATCGGAGTCGGGCAGGATTGAATTAACAATCCCTGCGGCCAACCGTCGTGTAGTCACTAACCAGCCACACCCTATGCCACCAAACTACCCTCGGAAAAGCGGGGTGAACTAGGAAAGTAGCTCTGATACCAGGTGTTATGAGTTGTAAAGGAGAGTGCGCAGGTAAACGAATAACGAGGCTGTGACTGAATGAATCTGCGAATACAATGAATGTGCAGACTATTATAGGATTTAGCCTAACCAGGAGGGAACCTCGGGAGACGAGGTTGGGTGCAAGTTCGGGGACGGAAATGCCGAAGGCGACGCGAGGAGCCTCGGCAGCGTTGAAATCGGCCGAACGTGCGAACTCCGAAAATCGGGTTGTACGCTGTTACGTGTGCAATTGAGTGAACGAACGAGAATTGCACTATCGAAGCAAAAGTACAATGAGCGAAGGCATGAGCGAAGGATTATATAGCGAAACAATAGTGGTAACGGTAATGGACTGTGGTTGTCGCGCGTCGAGCCTGGGACTGAGGTTGGGAAAGTGTCGAAGCGTAGGCCCGGAGCGCGGGTTACCAGCCGAGCCGTGAGGTCGGGATGCGATGTGCGAAAAAGGCGGGATGATGAATGATGCGATGGTCGCGAGTGGTAACGGTGCTGACTGAGGTGCTACAGTGACGTACGCGCTGGGCAGGGACGCGAAGTAAGGAAAAGGGAATTTCCTTACACTACCCCCCTCCCCAAGGAGGCCCCTCTTACGAGAGCGCATGGACGTCGTGGAAATTTCGGCTTCGCAGATACTCGGTGAAGACAGGGTGGTTCTCAATTTTATCCAGGGGGACCCAGTTGTCTTCTGTGGGCGTTCGGTCCTTCCAGCGAATTGGGAACTCGATCCTTCGGGCTCCCCGAGGGTCGCGGACGCGGTGGCTGAGGATTTTTTCAGGGGTGATGAGTGGTTCGGTTGGGGGACGTGTCATGCTGGCTGGGCGATTTCGTGGCAGTTGGCTCGTGGATGGGATGTAAGGGCGAAGTAGGCTGACGTGGAATGACGGGCTGACGTACCAGTCAGCGGGGAGGAGGAGGTGGGCGGTGACGGGTGTGATCATGTGGCTGATGCGAAATGGCCCACAATATCGGGGGCGAAGTTTTGGAGTGATGGGCAGGCGAAGGTTCTGAGTGTCGAGTAAAACGAGGTCGTCGGGCTGATAAGTAACGGGTCTGCGATGTCGATCGGCGTTGCGTTTAGCGATGATGTTTGATTTTTTTATTGCTTCTGCTGCCCTGGTCCGTGCTGCTTGCAGAATCTCGGCGAACTGTTGTGCTCGTGGGACGGGGTTGTCGGGATTCGATGTCATGGGTACTGTTGGGTCCTGTCCGTAATTTAGATAAAACGGCGACTGTTGCGTCGTGGCTGATGGTGCGTTATTGTATGCGAACTCAATGAGTGGCAGTTGCTGTTCCCACGTATTCGGGTCGTCGCACGTGGCTCGAATCAGCTGCTCCATGGTCTGATTTGTCCGTTCCGTCTGTCCGTCGGTTTCGGGGTGATAGGATGAACTGAACTGTAAGCGCGTGCCGAACTGCTGCCACAGGTTCCGCCAGAAGTTGCTGGTGAATTTCGTGTCCCTGTCGCTGATGATCGACGCGGGTATCCCGTGCAGGCGTACGACGGTGGAGATGAATAGTCGGGCGGTTTCCTCGGCTGTGATGGATTTCCTGCATGCTGCGAAATGAGCCATTTTCGTTAGTCGATCGACGACGACCAGGATCGCGTCATTCCCACTCGCCCCAGCTGGTAACCCCGTGACGAAGTCCATCGTCACCTGCTGCCAAGCACGCTCTGGAGGCGGGATGGGTTGTAATTGCCCCGCTGGTCGCTTCCTGCTTGTCTTCATGAGCTGGCAAGTGGGACACGATGCCACGTGTCGTTGCACGTCAGTCAACATTTCTGGCCAGTAGTAGTACCGCTGCAGCTGCTGCCGTGTTTTTTCTACCCCGAAATGTCCCGAGGTAACTCCGTTGTGTGCTTCCTGTAACAGTAGTTCCCGAAGTAACGTGTATCCCGGTACCCAGATGCGGTCGGTTCCAGTTTTTACGTAATAGACTCCTTTTGCCGCTGCGAATTGCTGTGAGTTGCCTCCTGTAAAGAACGGGTCTGTTTGATATCCGTGGGTAAATAGGCCGGTAAGCAGTGGGCTGGTCTGGGCGAGTAGTATCGCGTGGATCTGGGCAGTGGGGCGGGTCAGTGCGTCGGCGATATTCGATGCTCCTTTTTTGTATGTGACCGTATAGTGAAAATTCGACTCGAGGAAATCGAGCCATCGAATCTGTCGTGGGTTGAGGTGGGGCTGTGCGCGGAGGTACTGTAGAGATCGGTGGTCTGTCCGTACTGTCACGTCTGCGCCGGTCAAGTAGCAGCGCCAAACTTTGAATGCATGCACGATCGCGAGCATTTCGCGGTCGTGTATCGGATAATTTCGCTCAGGCGGATGTAGTTTTCGTGATTCGTATGCGATGGGTTGGAGGCCGTTGCCGAAGTCCTGTAACAGTACAGCTCCGATGGCGATGTCACTTGCGTCGGTAACCACTTCGAAAGGGCGGTGGGGATCAGCGATGCGTAGGACGGGTGGTGAGCAGAGAACGTTTTTTAGGGCAGAGAAGGCAGCATGCTCTTTCTCCCCCCACGTAAAAGCGACCCCCTTACGCAGTAAATCAGTTAGTGGGGCGGTTAAACGTGTCATGTCGGGCACGAACCGTCGAACGTAATTAACAAACCCTAAAAAACTCTGCAGTTCCGTGATGTTCGTCGGGGGGCGCCACGCTTTTACCGTGTCCAGCTTCTTTGGGTCAATCTCAACCCCAGCCTCTGAAATGACGTGACCTAAAAACTCTAGCCTATCCCTAAAAAACTCGCACTTGGAGCCCTTGGTGAGCAGCCGATGTTCCTCTAAAACCTTAAAAACTGCTTCAAGATCTGCTAAGTGTTGCTGCTTATCCCGACTGTAAACGAGGATATCGTCTAGGTAAACGATGACGCATTTATCTAAAAGTGGCCTAAATGCCTCGTTCATGGTCATCTGAAAAGTCGCAGGCGCGTTCGTCAACCCGAAGGGCATTACTGTATACTCGAATGACTCGTACCGAGTCCTAAATGCTGTTTTTGCGCAGTCCGATGGTTCGACGCGAATCTGATGGTAACCTCCTCGTAAATCTATTTTCGAAAAGACACGTGCTGTTCGCAGTTGGTCAATCAGTTCGTCGGCGCGGGGGATGGGGTATCGCGATTTGACTGTTACTCGGTTAAGCGCTCGGTAGTCGATGCACATGCGAAAACCTCCGTCTTTTTTCGGTGTGAACAGTATGGGTGCGGCGAACGGTGACGAGCTCGGTCGAATAAACTGCTTCTCTAACAGGTAATCTAACCACTTCCTTAACTCGTCGAGCTCGGGCTGTGTCAGTCGAAATTGCCGCTGTACTGTTGGCTGTGCCCCCGGTTCTAGCTCGATCCTATGGTCGTGCGCTCGCTGAGGTGGCAGTCCCTGTGGTAAATCATCCGGAAATATCCCCGGGAACCGTTTCAGTAGTGCTTGTAATTCGGTCGGTACGGCTGCTAGCAGTTTCTGTAAATCGTTCTGCTGCTCGTCTTTTTCTACCACTGCGATATCCACTGCGTACACGTCAGCTCCAGCAGCGACAGCCCGTTTCATCGCGATGGCGTTGACCTGGACTGTCGAAGATTCGGGTGGCCGCCAGCGAGGTAGGACGACCCAGTTACCGCTACTTCGCACTGTGCAGCTCCCCGTCGTCCAGTCGATCCGTGGGTTGTACCGTCGCAGCCAATCACGTCCCAGTAAAATGTCGTGCCCATCCAGCGTCGTTGCGAGCATTTCCTGTGTAAACCCGAAGTTTCCCCCGCAGCGGACTTTTACTCGCTCCACTTTTTCTCGTATGGCCAATGGCGTGCCGTCGACTAAGCGTGCATCTATCTCAGGTAAACATCGGTTAAGTGTTAACTGTAATTTCCGTGCGGTTGCTGTGAGAATAAGCGAACAGGAATGGATGAACTAGCAGTGAAAATGAGTACAAGTAGGAAACCCTAGAATTGTGTACCCCCTATAGGCTAACCCACTGTAGCCTACACAAGCATAACATATATGATGTTTGACACACCCCCATAGGCAAAGTGGGGGAGAACTAGGGGTCACAAGACCAGTCAAGCAAAGCAAAGCAAGCTCAGGGTGGATCACAAAGTCACCACACAGTCCGAGCACAAGAGCAAGGCCAGAGGCCAGTTCACATGCAGGAGTACAGACATATATATAAAACTAGACAAGCAAGAGCAGGTATATATATATGTCACAGTACAAGTGAAGTCAAGAGGAGAGCAAGTGAGGCAAGACAGGTACAAGACCCAGCTGGGTGCAAAAGCGCTGATGGTCACAAGGCGCGAGTGCCTTGGTGAACACATCAGCAGTGTTGGCCTCAGAGGCCACGTACGCAAGTCGCAACTGACCACGCTGCTGCAGCTCACGAGCAAGGAAGTAACGGAGAGCAATGTGCTTCGTTCTGTGCTCCAAGCGCTGCTCTCGACACAAGGCCAGCATGGCCTTGTTGTCTACGTACAGCACTGGAGGAGAACGAGGCGGCTCTCCAAGGTCAGTCAGCAGGTAGGTGAGCCAGCGAAGCTCCTGTGCAGCCATGGCCCCGGCGTAGATCTCAGCCTCACAACTGGAGCCGAGAACCGAAGACGAGCGAGTAGACCGCCACGAGACAGAGCCGGAACCAAGGCTGAAGGTGTAACCCTGTGACGACCGCTGCGTAGCCTGGTCGTCAGCCCAAGAAGCGTCCGCGTGGCCGGTAAGGACCACTGGACTCCGCCCTCCAAGCACAAGCCCCATGCCCGACGTACTGCACAGGTAGCGCAATACCTTCTTCGCTGCAGCCATGTGCTCTGGTCTGTGTCTCCCAGGAGCAACATAGCGTGCAAGAATGCTTAGAGGGTATGCAAGGTCAGGTCGTGTGCAGGTCATCAGGTACATGAGGCAGCCAACAAGCTCTGCATACGGACCACTCGACTCTACGGACTCATCCGAAGGCAGAGCTGAGAGTGAGTGGCGAGTAGGCAGAGGAGTGGCCTGAGGCGAGGAGTACGTGAAGCCGAAGCGCTGAAGGACCTGCTGCACCATGTGTGACTGAGTCAAGGTAATGGTGCGGCGTGCTCTGTCCCGAGTGATCTGCAAGCCAAGGTAGCTGCGCAGTTCACCCAGGTCTGTGCACGTGTGTCTCTTCAGCAGTTCGGACTTCACGTAGGCGAGTCCAGCAGTGTCCGCTGTGGCAAAGACCAAGTCGTCGACGTACACGAGGATGTAGAACGGCGGCAGTGAAGTGTCGGTGCGCAGAAACAGCGACGGGTCAGCAGTAGAAGGAGCAAACCCAAGAGCCGCAAGCGTAGTCCTCAGTGTGTCGTGCCACTCACGCGGTGCCTGGCGGAGACCATAGACTGGCCGTCGGAGGCTCCACTGGGTGCCAGGAGGGAAAGTCCCAGTGAAGCCAGGTGGACGGCGCAGCCAGATCTCCTCGTGCAGGCTACCCTGCAGGAACGCAGTGCTGAAGTCGAGAGAGTGAAGCTCGTAGTCGCGCTGAGCGGCTATGTGCAGCAGCACCCGAAGAGTGGTCATCTTCGGGGTGGGAGAGAAGGTCTGAAAGTAGTCAACTCCCTGCCGCTGACTGAAGCCACGAGCAACGTACCGCGCCTTGAAGACAGGTGGAGAGCCCGGCGGCCGCTTCACCCGGAAGATCCACATGCCACTGACGATGTTCGCCCCAGGAGGGGGAACTGCGTCAACGTAGGTGCCTGTGGACTTCCAGGAAGCCATCTCTGCATCCATAGCTGCCTGCCACTGAGAGGAGTAGGGACCCTCTACGGCCTCCGCGTAAGAACGCGGAGTCGGGATGTCTAGTGCATCCGGGTCTCCCTCAGGGGCAAGCAGTACAGACGCGAGATGAGGTGAAGCAGCCGCTAGACACTGTAACTCCTCCTGCCTGTCCTCTAGGACGTCCGTGCCAAGAGCACACTCACCCCCGACGGACGGAGGACAGACAGACGCAGACTCAGCAACAAGACCAGCAGCGTAGTCGAGACGACAGCGAGCAGCAAAGTCAACGAGCTCAGCGACTAGAGCAGACGCAGCAGTGGACTCAAAAGAGGGGTCAGTGACGACAGTAGCAAGCAGACGCGTGACAGTAGGACTGGCAGCGCGAAGAGAGTCCGACTCAGGGTCGGCAAGCACAGGAAGAGAGGACTCAGGAGGAGAAGGCAAAGGGGCACGCAGAGGAGCAGTGGACGGACGCAGAGACATCCGGTGCGTGCCAGGGACAGGAGGAGGACGCTGACGCGAACCGCGACCACTAGCGCGAGCAGCACGAACAGGCGACGCGGGACGAGACGCAGGCTCACGACGCTCAGCAAGACCTCCAGTAGGACCAGTGTAAGGAGAGGGAGCAGGCAGAGGAGAGGAAGGCTCCAACAGTGACTGCGACTGGACAGGATGTGGACACTCTACCGAAGGAGAAAGACCAAGAACCTGCTGTAGGAGCGGAACGAAGTACGGCCGAGGCCGCGCGGCAGCTCCAGACTCAGCAGGGACAGCACCAGCACCCTCAGCGACAGCACCAGCGCCACCAACACCTCCAGTGGCAGGACCTCCAGCAGCACCAGCAGCAGAACCACCGCCAGGACAGACAGCAGTAGTCTCAGCACCAACACCCTCAGCAGCTCTAGCTCCAGTAGGACCCGCAGGCCCAGCAGCTCCGGGACCGGCAGCACCAGCACCCTCGACGGTCGACGAAGCTCCAGCTCCAGCAGCACTCCTCCAGCGGCGAGCAAACCACTCGCGCAGCTCCTGTGGAGAGAGGGGCTCCCGGCGAGACGCAGCAGCAGGAGAAACCCCAGGCTCAGCAGCTCCAGACTCAGCACCCCCAGGCACAGCAGCTCCAGACGTAGCACCCCCAGGCTCAGCAGCTCCAGACTCAGCACCTCCAGGCTCAGCAGCTCCAGACTCAGCACCCCCAGGCTCAGTAGCTCCAGCTCCAGTAGGACCCGCAGGCCCAGTAGCTCCGGGACCGGCAGCACCCGCAGCAGGCGAAGAAGCTCCAGCTCCAGCAGCACGCCTCCAGCGGCGAGCAAACCACTCGCGTAGCTCCTGTGGAGAGAGCGGCTCCCGCCGAGACGGAAGAACCGGAGAGCCGCCAGGTCCAGCAGGCGCAGGCTCCGCACCTCCAGGCCCAGCACCCCCAGGCTCAGCAGCTCCTGACGTAGTACCCTCCGGCTCAGCACCCCCCGGCTCAGCACCCCCAGACTCAGCACCCCCCGGCCTTGCACCCCCAGGCTCAGCACCCCCAGGCTCAGCACCCCCAGCAGCAGCACCAGACTCAGCAGCAACCTCGACTGGCTCGACCGTGTCTACCTGGGACACACCCGAAGGGGCAGGAACCTGAGGGGGGAGGGGGTCTACCGGGGGGGGAACTGGTACCAGGAAGTCCGGTGGGGGGGGAAGGGAAGGAGTACGGTAGGGGAAGAGGCGGTAGAAGGGGACTGACTCGTCGAACGTGACGTCCTGGGAGGACAGAACACGACGAGAGGAGGGGTGGTAGAACTGCCACCCTGGAGCGTCAGGGGGGAAGCCAAGGAAGACACAGGGAGCAGCACGGGGGGACAGCTTGTCCGCAGACAAGTCGCGGACAAACGCCCGAGATCCCCAGACACGGAACGCAGACGCATCGCCGACCTTCCCCGTCCACAGTAACACTGGGGACATCGCGGGCCGAGAGACCCTGGGGTGAAGGTTGAGCTGATGCGCCGCGTACCGAACCGCAAACGGCCACAGAAAATGGGGGGCAGCCGCATGCATCATGGACGAGGTGTACGCGGGGTCGACGAGGGGTACGCGGGGCCGACGAGGGGTACGCGGGGCCTACGCGGGGCCGACGAGGGGTACGCGGGGCCGACGAGGGGCCTAAGCAGGGGCCGACGAGGGGCCTAAGCGGGGCCGACGAGGGGCCTAAGCGGGGGGCCGACGAGGGGCCTAAGCGGGAGCACGACGGGAGGGGCGACTCGGAGGGTCGCTAAAAAAAAATGCGCGCCTCGGGGCGCGCTTCGGTGGGCCCTAGGAACAGGCCCTAGGAAGGGACCTGCTCTGATACCATGTGAGAATAAGCGAACAGGAATAGATGAACTAGCAGTGAAAATGAGTACAAGTAGGAAACCCTAGAATTGTGTACCCCCTATAGGCTAACCCACTGTAGCCTACACAAGCATAACATATATGATGTTTGACAGTTGCAGTATTAACTAAGCTGTGACTTGCTCCTCCGTCAATGAAGATTTTCACTGCTGCTCCCTGTATTTTCCCGTAGATCAGTACCGGGCAATCCGTCGCTGTACCCTCCTTATTCATCCGAGCCCGATCGATGGCGTGAATCGGTACTGTGACTCGGTGAGGGTCGGTGTGGTTGGGCGAGCAGGCAGTCTCGTCAGTAGTTGGCCCAACTTCTACTGACTGCTGGCGTTTCCCTGCCTCTGAGACTCCTTCCCCTGCTCTGCTCCTCGACGCCTCAGCTCCTCTGGACATTCGCTCTTGCGATGGCCCGGCCGGTTGCAAGCAAAGCAGCGCCCTCTAAATGGCGTGGCAGCTGCATTCGTTGCGACGGCATGTACAGTGGCGTGCTCGATCGGTCCCCGAGGGCGATGTCCGAAATAGGACCCCGGTCTCGGTCGGCGTAGGATATCGATTTTCTCGGCGAGCGCGAGGATTTCGTTGAAATTCGATAGCCCGCGTAGCATTATCTCGTGCGATATGTCCGGCTTCAGCCCTCCGACGTAACGGTCCACCCGCTCCGCCTCGTGCATGTAGCCGACCTGTTCGCAAAGTGCGAGAAAACCGCTGGTGTAGTCTTGAACCGACCCGAGCTGGCGCCAAGTGCGCAGTTTCTGACGCGCCGAAATCGAAGCCGCGATCGGCTCAAAACGCGCCCGAAGCCCTGCGCACCACGCATCCCACGTGCTGTATTGGGCTGTTTCGCAGAACGAACTCCAGGTGACAGCTGGACCCGAGGGCCCTTCCTCGTGCGACAGTGGCTCGTAGGCGCGTGGCGACGTCACGATGACTCGCCACCAGTCCATGGCGGGGCCTCTGAGTAGTGAAACCGCATACCGAATCTTGGCGGCGTCCGACTCGACGTAGTTGGCGTCGAAAAACACATTCATCGTGAAGACCCACGATTGAACTGTCGGGCCGCCGCGTTGGCTTGGGTCGAAGCAGGGCGGGCGTTGCGGCTTGAGTGGCATTGGGGCCATCATGGCGTTTTCACCACTTGTCGTCGCAAACTCCACGTGCCGACGGGCTTCTCGGGGCTCCCGTGGGCTTAGCGTGCTCCTGTTCCCTCCCATGCCGGGCATCGGTTGGGCTGCGCCGTCACTGGCTGCGCCTGAGCGCTGTCCCGTGCTGTTGTGTTGCGTTGGTGTGCCGGATGAAATGATAATCGGCTCCTCCGAATGTACAGAGACATTGGTTGGTGCGTGGGATGTTGTCGGAGCATTCACCGTTGACTGTTGACGGGCGGAGTCACGTTCCGCCGTGAGCGTCGCGATTTCAAGCGCCGAATCCTCCAATTGTCGCACGAGACGATCGAGTTGCTCCTGCGTCAACGTGGCGAGATTGAGGTCGGCCATGGCGGGGGTGTCGGGCAAGCTCAGCGAGAGCCTCGGTCGTGGCCGTGCGTGCTTGCGAGAGAGCACTTCGAGCGGCGGTGCTGTGTCGCTGAGAGACGTCTACCCCCCCCAAAATTGAGATAGTGGGAAGCGAAGGTGTGGATGCGGTCCGAGATGAGATCGTAGGCTCTGAATACCAAGTGTTACGTGTGCAATTGAGTGAACGAACGAGAATTGCACTATCGAAGCAAAAGTACAATGAGCGAAGGCATGAGCGAAGGATTATATAGCGAAACAATAGTGGTAACGGTAATGGACTGTGGTTGTCGCGCGTCGAGCCTGGGACTGAGGTTGGGAAAGTGTCGAAGCGTAGGCCCGGAGCGCGGGTTACCAGCCGAGCCGTGAGGTCGGGATGCGATGTGCGAAAAAGGCGGGATGATGAATGATGCGATGGTCGCGAGTGGTAACGGTGCTGACTGAGGTGCTACAGTGACGTACGCGCTGGGCAGGGACGCTGTTACGGGTGCAATGAATCGAGGTAGCGAGAATTGCACTAAGGTGTCAAACGAGTACAAAATGTGAGCGAAGGCATGAGCGAGCATTTATACGCGAAACATGCAAAACGGTAACGCGGTGCGTGCGAACTTGCTAGTGCTACGCTGGAGCGAGGCTCGGGCTAGTCCCGAAGCGTAGGCCGATACGGCCATGCCAGCAGTGCGAGGTTTGGCAAAACAGTGCGCGCGAAGTCGGCGAAGTTCCGTTAGCAGTAACGGGCGAACAGTCGGCTGTTGCTGTACGCGATGTAGTCGGCTCCGTAAGGAATGCCTGAGAAAATTCCTTACACTACCCCCCCCCCTTAAGAAGCCCCCTCCGCTACGCGAGTGCGTGTATATCCCGGAATCCCCGGCTTCTCAAGTACACTTGCAGGGCAGGGTGATTTTCGATGTTGCTCAGGGGCACCCAGCTATCTTCAGTTGGCGTGCGGTCTTTCCAGCGAACGAGGAATTCAATCCTCCTGATTCCCGTGGGGTGGCGGATCCGATGGCTCAAAAATTTCTCGGGCTCGATGATCGGCTCTGATGCAGGGCGAGTCATTGATTGTGGCCGGTGACGCGGCAGTTGACTCGTGGCCGGGATGTATGGGCGAAGTAGGCTGACGTGGAACGAAGGGCTGATGTACCAGTCAATTGGCAACAGTAGGTGCGCGGTGACGGGTGTGATCATGTGACTGATTTGGAATGGTCCACAGTAGCGCGGTCGTAATTTTGGTACGTCGGGCAGTCGCAGATTTTGCGTGTCGAGTAGCACGTAATCTCCAGATTGATACGTGACGGGGCGGCGGTGGCGATCAGCGTTGCGCTTAGCGATGACGTTGGCCTTTTTTATTGCTTCGGCGGCTCTGGCGCGGGCAGCTTGCAGGATTTCGGCGAATTGTTGTGCGCGTGGCGTGGGGTTGTCCGGACTCGGCGTCATGGGCACTGTGGGGTTCTGCCCATAGTTCAGGTAGAACGGGGACTGCTGCGTCGTGGTTGATGTGGCGTTGTTGTACGCGAACTCGATCAGCGGCAGCTGCTGCTCCCAGGTCGTGGGGTCGTCGCACGTGGCACGAATCAACTGCTCCATCGTCTGATTCGTCCGCTCCGTTTGGCCGTCGGTCTCGGGGTGGTACGACGAACTGAACTGTAGCCTGGTCCCGAACTGCTCCCAGAGGTTCTTCCAGAAGTTGCTGGTAAACTTCGTGTCCCTGTCGCTGATAATTGCTGCTGGTATCCCGTGCAGGCGAACAACGGTTGCGATGAACAGGCGAGCGGTCTCTTCGGCTGAGATCGACTTTTTGCACGCAGCGAAGTGTGCCATCTTCGTCAACCTATCCACGACGACCATCACCGCGTCGTTACCCCCAGGGTTCGAAGGTAACCCTGTGACGAAGTCCATGGTTACTTGCTGCCAGGCGCGTTCGGGCGGTGGGATCGGCTGCAATTGACCCGCCTTCCGCTTCCTTGAACTCTTCATCACCTGACACGTCGGGCACGAGCCTACGTGCTGCTGTACGTCGGTCAACAGCTCCGGCCAGTAATAGTACCGCTGCAGTTGCTGTCGTGTTTTTTCTACCCCGAAATGTCCCGAGGTAATCCCGTCGTGTGCCTCCTGCAGCAGCAGCTCCCTCAGTAGTGAGTACGCGGGTACCCAAATGCGGTTGGTGCCTGTTTTTACGTAATAAACTCCTTTTGCTTCTGCCAGTTGCTGTGAATTTCCGGTCGTGAAAAATGGGTCGGTGCGGTATCCGTGGGTGAATAGGCCAGTTAAAAGCGGGTTGGTCTGGGCGAGCAGGATGGCGTGGAGTTGGGCGGTGGGGCGGGTGAGAGCGTCGGCGATGTTGGATGCTCCTTTTTTGTACGTGACGGTGTAGTGAAAATTGGACTCGAGATAGTCCAACCAGCGAATCTGTCGTGGGTTGAGATTCGGTTGGGCGCGAAGGTACTGTAGCGAGCGGTGGTCTGTCCGTACTGTCACGTCGGCACCAGTCAGGTAACATCGCCAAACTTTGAACGCGTGCACGATCGCTAGCATCTCGCGGTCGTGTATCGGGTAGTTACGTTCGGGCGGGTGTAACTTGCGGGACTCGTACGCGATTGGCTGGAGGCCATTCCCGAAATCCTGCAACAGTACTGCTCCCACAGCGATGTCACTTGCGTCGGTGACGAGCTCGAACGGACGGTGGGGATCTGCAATGTGAAGGACGGGCGGGGAGCACAAAATATTTTTGAGGGCCGAGAAGGCAGCTTGCTCTTTCTCCCCCCACGTGTACTCAACCCCCTTCCTCAGCAGGTCAGTCAACGGGGCAGTCAGTTTCGCCATGTCGGGGACGAACCGGCGCACGTAGTTGACGAACCCCAGGAAACTCTGCAACTCGGTCAAGTTGGTCGGCGCGTGCCAAGCCTGAATCGTCGCAATTTTCTTCGGGTCTATTTCCACTCCTGCAGCTGAAATAACATGTCCCAAAAACTCCAGGCGGTCCTGTAAAAACTCACACTTAGATGCTTTGGTCAGTAGGCGGTTCTCACTCAGGATTTTAAAAACTGCTTCGATGTCTTGTAAGTGCTGTGCTCTGTCAGGGCTGTAAATCAGTATGTCGTCCAGATAAACGATGACGCACTTATCTAAAAGCGGGCGGAATGCTTCGTTCATGGTCATTTGGAAGGTGGCGGGGGCGTTGGTCAGTCCGAATGGCATGACGGTGTATTCGAAGGATCCGTAGCGTGTTCGGAATGCGGTTTTAGGGCAGTCGGGTGGGTTGACGCGGATTTGGTGGTATCCTCCCCGGAGGTCGATTTTCGAGAAAACCCGGGCTGTGCGCAGTTGGTCGATCAGTTCGTCGGCTCGTGGGATGGGGTAACGGGATTTGATGGTAACCCTGTTCAGTGCCCTGTAGTCGATGCACATGCGAAAACCCCCGTCCTTTTTCGGTGTGAACAGTATTGGTGCGGCGAAAGGCGACGAACTAGGGCGAATGAATTCCTTTTCTAGCAGGTAATCGAGCTGCTTCCTTAGTTCGTCTAATTCGGGTTGGGTCAGTCGGAACTGTCGCTGTACTGTTGGCTGTGCCCCCGGTTCCAGTTCTATCCTGTGATCGTGCGGTCGCTGAGGTGGCAGTCCCGTCGGCAGGTCATCCGGGAAAATGTCACTGTACTGTTGTAACAGTGCCGCCAGGTCACTCGGTACGTCGGTCAGCAGTTTCTGTAAATCGCCTCCCTTGTCTGCTGCCTCGGCTTCCCGAATGTCAACCGCGTACACGTCGGCTCCGGCCGCAACAGCGCGTTTCATCGTGATCGCGTTGACACGCACCGACGAAGACTCAGGCGAGCCCCAGCGAGGTAAGGCGATGCTGTTACCGTTCACTCGCACGGTGCAGTCACCCGTCGTCCAGTCAATTCGCGGGTTGTGTCGTCGCAGCCAATCACGCCCGAGTAAAATGTCGGTTCCGTCGAGGGTCGTTGCGAGCATTTCCTGACTAAACGTGAAGTTACCCCCGCATCGAATCCGAACTCGGTCTACGCGTTCCCGTATTGCCAGCGGCGTGCCGTCTACCAGTCGTGCGTCGATCTCAGGTAAGCATCGGTCCAGTGGCAGTCGCAATTTTCGTGCTGTAGCAGTGTTAATGAGGCTGTGGCTGGCTCCCCCATCTACGAAGATTTTAACTAAGTCCGTCCCAATTTTCCCACTGAGCAGTATAGGGCTATCTACCGTGGTACCCTCCTTATTCGGCCGGGTGTGGTCGATTGCGTGAACCGGCACAATCACTCGGTGAGGGTCGGTTGGGCCGGGCGAGCGGCGTGACCTGTCAGTAGAGGGCCCGTCTGCTACTGACTTCCAGCGTTTCCCTGCTGCTTGGTCTGTGTCTGCTGCTCAGCTTCCCCCTTTCCCTTAGCGTTTTCCGGGCATTCGCTCTTGCGATGTCCCGGCCGATTGCACGCAAAGCAGCGCCCTTTGAACGGTGCGGCAGCGGCATTTGCGGCGACGGCGCGTATCGTGGCGCTCTCGTTCGTCCCACGAGGCCGATGTCCCCAGGTGTTGTTTCCGTAGGACCCCGGTCTCGGTCGGCGAAAGAAGTCGAGCTTCTCCGCCATAGCGAGAATTTCCTGAAACTCAGTGACGCCGCGAAGCTGGATTTCCTGAGCGATGTCCTGCTTCAGGCCGCCGATGTAGCGGTCGATGCGTTCGCTCTCATGCATGTAGCCCACCTGCTCGCATAGCGCCAGAAATCCGCTCGTGTAATCCTGGACGGAACCGAGTTGGCGCCAAGTGCGGAGCTTCTGTCGCGCCGAGATCGAGGCCGCGATTGGCTCAAATCGAGCGCGCAGACCTGCGCACCACGCGTCCCACGTGCGATACTGGGGCACCTCCACGAAATACGACGGCGCCCAGGGTCCGGTTTGTCCTCCCGTGTCGGTAGTGTCGCGTAGTCGGTCGGCTTCGTGACGATGACGCGCCACCAGTCCATGGCGGGTCCTCGCAGCAACGACACGGCGTATCGAATCTTCGCCGAGTCCTCCGAGACGTAGTTGGCGTCGAAGAAAACATTCATTGTGAATAACCACGCCTGAACGGTAGGACCACCCCGTTGACTCGGGTCAAAGCATGGCGGGCGCTGCGGTTTCAGCGGCATCGGTGACGGCAGTCCCGAATCGTGGGTTGGTGCCGAAATCGTGACGCGAGGCTGACTTGGGGCCGCAGGCGTCGCTCTGGGGTGTGTCGTGCCGTGGTCGTCGTCTCCGTCGGGGCGGACGACGCCATCACTGGCCGCGCTCGCGGGTTGCCCCACACTCCCGTGTTGTGATGTTGAGGGTGCAGGTTGAATCGGAGTGCCAGGTGCTTGGGATTGTGCTCTCATGAGGTCATTTTGCAGTGATGAGCGTTCTGCCGTCAATGCCGCGATTTCCTCGGAGCTTTCGTGCAGTTGTCGCAGCAGATCGTTCAAACGCTCCTGCGTGAGAGTGGTGACGTCGATGTTTTCGGCCATGACGAAGGGCGTCGGCTCGTCTTAGTCTAGGCGCAGTCGTGGCTGCACGCGTTTACGAGAGAACGCGAGGACAGCGGCTCCTAGGGGCTAAGGTGCGTGAGTCCCTTCGAGTGAAAAATCAAAAGTTGATTTCCTGGTGTGCGGAGATGCGCGGTCCGAAAGAAAGGGGCTCTGATAACCAAGTGTTACGGGTGCAATGAATCGAGGTAGCGAGAATTGCACTAAGGTGTCAAACGAGTACAAAATGTGAGCGAAGGCATGAGCGAGCATTTATACGCGAAACATGCAAAACGGTAACGCGGTGCGTGCGAACTTGCTAGTGCTACGCTGGAGCGAGGCTCGGGCTAGTCCCGAAGCGTAGGCCGATACGGCCATGCCAGCAGTGCGAGGTTTGGCAAAACAGTGCGCGCGAAGTCGGCGAAGTTCCGTTAGCAGTAACGGGCGAACAGTCGGCTGTTGCTGTACGCGATGTAGTCGGCTCCGTAAGGAATGCCTGAGAAAATTCCTTACAGACGCGAAGTAAGGAAAAGGGAATTTCCTTACATACGCGAAGCAGTCAACCCCGATAAGGAATTCGGGAAAATTCCTTACATACGCGTTGAGGAGGGATGCGAAGTAAGGAAAGTGATTTTCCTTACAGTTTTCTCCTGCTTTCATTCACTCACACTCGCTATTCCCAAGGGGGCACAAAAATTGCCGCCTACATCTCATTCGTTCGCTCACACTCGTGTCGCGTGGTCCCTAGCATAGAACCCTTGTTCTCACAGCAGTGGCTTGGCATAGCAGGCTTGTGCGAGGAGAGCTACGACCATTCAGCGCAAACCAAGGGACTGGTGTCGCTTGCGTAACGAGCAAGTGCGAGCACCGCGCAAGTGCTCCTCGTTTCTTCACGTGAATCCCGTTTCGTAGACGATCGCGAGAGAGCGATGCACGACGACGCTGACGTGGGCGGCTCCGCAGATGGACAGCACGACGCAAAGGCTGGCACATTATCCCCGTTTGTAGGCCAGATCATGGTGCGGTTACTGGGTTAGTGTTTGCTCTCATTAATCTCATTCAGGACTCTTCTGTGCCACCATTTCGTCGTGGTAACATTTCGCATTTCGTCATGTGTCTCTAAATTAGGGTTACTGCCGTATCCTGTGTCCTGTGCTCGCCCGCAGGTGCCTGGAGACGTAGCGGTGGATCTGAAGCAGGTCACGTCGTCCGTGCTTAGAATCGGACCCGGCCTCCGACAGGTGCGCGCTGGAATCTCTGTTGCATAGAGCGCTTTGAGTTGACTAAAAAAGGTCCGTGTGAGTTGAGCCGATTTTTTAGTCGACTCAAGAATCGGTCCAGGCCTCCGACAGGTGCGCGCTGGACTCATTGTTGCATGAAGCGCTTCGAAGCAACAATGGTCACTCTCAAGTCTCACGCAGGTCCCTCTTCCCCGCTGCTTGTTGCTCTTCCCTTCGCAGTACTTGAGCACATCTCGCGCTCCCCAGCCACATGCTACCAACCAACCCACCCTCCCACCCCTACATACTACCCGTTTTCTTGCTCTTGCCCGGCAAGCTGGAGGGTGACATGGTGGTGGGCATGCGAGCGGGGCGACTGAAGCTTGCGTCTTCCCCTGTGCCACCCGCCTACCCACTCATCTACCCGAACCCACCCACGCACCCACCCTCCCATCTCCGTATCCTTGCCCGGTGAAGCAGGAGGGTGACATGGTGGTTGCCATGAGAGCGGGGCGACTGAAGCCCGCAGGGAAGAGGAAGCTGTGGGTGGACTGCAGTGTGAAGCGCGTGAGTGGGATGGCGTGTGCGTGTGAAGGTGTGTGAAGGTTTGTGAGGAAAGGGCCTGAGTAGTGGGGAAGAGGAAGCTATGGGTGGACTGCAGTGTCAAGCGCGTGAGTGGCATGTGCGCGTGATAGTGTGTGGAGGTGATTGAACCTTTGTGAAGGTGTGTGAGAAAAGGGCTTAAGCAGCAGGGAAGAGAAAGCTGTGGGTGGACTGCAGTGTGAAGCGCGTGAGTCGGTGTGGGAGGGTTGTTGGGGTCCAGTGGGTGAGTCGGTGAGTGGCATGTTTGAGGAATCCAGTGAGTGAGTGGCATGTGGGTGTGATTGGGGCTGCAGGCAGCGGGGAAGAGGAAGCTGTGGGGGGGATGCAGTGTGAAGCGCGTGAGTGGGACATGCATGGGAATGTGTGCGGTGTAGCAGATAAAAACATCAGAATCGCATGCATGCCGTTTTTATCTGCCTCCTTGTCTGCACTGCATGTCAGCATCACCTCTTTCCCTCTCCCCCCCTTCCCGCCTTCCTTTCCCCAACCTTCTTTCCCCTCGCAAGCCACAAATGCAATAAATGGCCCAACGTGCCTCTGCGCTTCCCTATGCAATGTCACACTACCCATTGTCCCTTCTCACCATCAGTACACGCCTGCAGTGGAGGAGGCAGTTATTGGCATTGTGATTGATAAACACATGGAGGTATGCTCTCCTGGCTGTCGCCCTCAATCTTCTTATCTGGAATGGTCACTTTATCTCAGTGTCACACCCCTCAATATCACTTGTCGATACCACACCGCACCATCAGTACACGCCTGCAGTGGAGGAGGCAGTTGTTGGCATTGTGATTGATCAACACACGAAGGTACATTTGGTTTGTCAAATGAGTAATGCCCTGCCCACCCCCATGCCCTCTGCCCACCACCAGAACCTAGACGTGGACATCAAGGGCCCAGGCCTCGCCATCCTGTCAGTATGTGCTTGTCTGTCAATGCGTATTGCACATGCCCCATGCATTCTACCCCACACCCCCCCCCCCGCCTTCCACCAGAACCTGGACGTGGATATCAAGGGTCCCGGCCTCGCTATCCTGTCAGAACATGTTCCCTCGTCAGACGCAAAATGCATTCCCCCCCTCACCCCTGCCATTCCCCATGAATTCTATCCCACCCTCCTTCCCGCCTTCCCCCAGAACCTAGACGTGGACATCAAGGGCCCGGGCCTCGCCATCCTCCCAGCACTCGCGTTTGAAGGCGCCACCCGACGAAACCGACCCAACCTGCAGGTACGGTTTGACCACCACCAGGTTCGGTCCGAACAGACCTGATGATACAGTACAGATCCGGGGTTCAGGGTATTGGGGTGCTGGGAGATGGTTATCTGTTCATTGGTGTTCTTGTGAGCTGTGGTCATCCTTTTGTTGTTCTTGAGATGCTGGGATAATGCTGGAACATTGTTGCGTGTGCATGTATGTGTGCATGTCTTCACCGATGTGTGCTTGTATTGACATGTGCGTGCATGTGTATGAACATGTGCATGCCATGCATGCAGATCGGGCAGGCAGTGTACACCCGAGTGGTCAAGACCCATCGAGATTCCGACCCTGAGCTCTCGTGTGTGGACGGTGAGTGGTGGTGAGGAGCGGTGGTGAGTGGCTGTGAGGGGGACCCTGTGTGTTCATTTGTGGTGAGTGGCTGTGAGGGGGACCCTGTGTGTTCATTTGTGGTGAGTGGCTGTGAGGGGGACCCTGTGTGTTCATTTGTGGTGAGTGGCTGTGAGGGGGACCCTGTGTGTTCATTTGTGGTGAGTGGCTGTGAGGGGGACCCTGTGTGTTCATTTGTGGTGAGTGGCTGTGAGGGGGACCCTGTGTGTTCATTTGTGGTGAGTGGCTGTGAGGGGGACCCTGTGTGTTCATTTGTGGTGAGTGGCTGTGAGGGGGACCCTGTGTGTTCATTTGTGGTGAGTGGCTGTGAGGGGGACCCTGTGTGTTCATTTGTGGTGAGTGGCGGATGGTGTGAGGTGGGAGGTCCTCACGTGGCCTGCCTTCTTTGCAACTCTATCCATGTCATCCCACTCATCCTCTACCTCTTGCCCTTTGTCTCTCTCCCTACCGCCCATCCATCTCGCAGCGAGTGGCAAGGCAGCAGAGTTTGGGCCACTGGTGGGTGGTCACCTCTTTGACTGCTCCACTGCCCTTGCTCGCCTGTGAGCCTTTCCTGCCATCCATGCATCCATGCGTATGCGTCCATGCATCCATGCATCCATGCCATCCATGCCAACCATGTCATCCATGCGTTCAAGCATCCATGCAACCATGTGTCCATGCGTCCATGCACTCATGCTCTCCGAACCAAGCACACATCTCTCCATGCATCATATTCCAGTTGTCCCCAATTTGTTCCCATTTGTGTTTGTGGGTTATTCTGTTCCCAGCCTCTTGGCAACACCAACAGCCCCTGTATTGAAGGCACTTGATGCTGCTGGCTTGGCCTTTGAAATTGCTGTGGGCCTCAATGGAAGAGTATGGGTGAGTTGCGTGACCTTTGGCACTCTCATTGTCGTTGCAGTTGGGGCTGAGTATGAATGACAACGGCTTGTTTTGATTGTTTCGGTTGTGCTGTGCTGGTGTGCTTTCAGGTGAAGGGGGACACAATAAAGAACACAATTCTTGTTGCCAATGCAGCTCAAAATTCCGAGTTCCTTTCTGCTGTGCAGCAGCGAGCGATGGTGAAAGAATTAGTCAGGCTGTCACTATGACCATAACAATGCTTCTACTTTTAGGGCGCGTGTGGTCTGTTTAGAAGTTCAAAATAAAGTTCAAACTTTAGGTGGTTACCCTATTCGCTAATTTCGTGAAGGGTGCTTCGCGAACCAAGCATTGTATGGGCTCTGCAAAAGTTCGAGTTTGAAATATGAACTTGACTCGAGTCGGAGGCGGGAACGTGCGTGCGCACGTTCATGCGAGCGTGTGTGATTTGCAGCACGTCCGAACAGCTGGCGAAACGGGCGAGCGCTTCGCCAGTGCATGAAGTTGCACAACGAAGACACCCCACAATTCGTGCACACAGTGGTAGCCACGTGTCCAGCATCGTGGCACATTCGAGCACGATGTGGCAACGCGTCCCCCTGCCATACGATGCCGAGAAAGCGGACCAGCTGTAGGGTTGTCATGTTGGGCGAATGACGAGTATACAAGGTGTTGCCACGGGGGCTATTTGTACCCTGGTTACACACTCGGCGCGGAAGGTGAGTTGGAGCTCTAGGTCCTTGTAAACCGAGGCGCAAAATGTTGACGTGGCGCACTGTCAAGACGAGCGAACCGGGTAACCTATGATGTTGACGTGCGGCTCGGCTCGTTCTTACAAGTTCGAATGTCGGGGTTCGACCTTGTATGTGTGTGTGATTTTTTACAGTGTGGTAAGCCCGATGTGCGAACTTCGATAGAAGGAAATTCGAACTTCTTTCGTTGTAAGTTCAAAACTTAAATTCGCCCTAAAAACATAAACTTTTACAAATTTCAAAGACCACACACACCCTTATGCTGTGGTGTAAAATATATCTGGTGTGTTATGAGTGCAATTGAGTGAACGAACGAGAATTGCACTATCGAAGCAAGAGTACAATGAGCAAAGGCATGAGCGAAGAATATATAGCGAAACTACAGTGGTAACGGTAATGGTCGCGCGACGAGCCTGGGACTGAGGTTGGGAAAGTGTCGAAGCGTAGGCCCGGAGCGCGGGTTACCAGCCGAGCCGTGAGGTCGGGATGCGATGTGCGAAATTGGCGGGATGATGAATGATGCGATGGTCGCGAGTGGTAACGGTGCTGACTGAGGTGCTACAGTGATGTACGCGTTGAGCAGGGATGCGAAGTAAGGAAAAGGGAATTTCCTTACACTACCCCCCCTCCTAAGGAGGTCCTCCTTACGAGGGTGCGTGGACGTCTTTGAAGTTTCGGCTGCGCAGATATTCGGTGAGGACAGGGTGGTTTTCAATTCTGTCCAGGGGAACCCAGTTGTCCTCAGTGGGTGTACGGTCTTTCCAGCGGAGCAGGAACTCGACTTTTCGAGCTCCTCGAGGGTCGCGAACTCTGTGGCTCAAGATTTTGTCGGGGGTGATGATGGGTTCGGTTGGCGGCCGTGCCATGCTGGATGGTCGATGTCGTGGGAGTTGGCTGGTGGATGGTACGTAAGGGCGAAGCAGGCTGACGTGGAACGAGGGGCTGACGTACCAGTCAGCAGGGAGGAGGAGGTGCGCGGTGACGGGTGTGATCATGTGGCTAATTCGAAACGGCCCACAGTATCGAGGGCGGAGTTTGGGAGTGATGGGCAGGCGGAGGTTTTGAGTGTCGAGTAAAACGAGGTCGTCGGGCTGATAAGTGACGGGTCTGCGGTGGCGATCGGCGTTGCGTTTAGCGATGATATTTGATTTTTTAATTGCTTCTGCCGCCCTGGTCCGTGCTGCTTGCAAAATCTCGGCGAACTGTTGTGCGCGTGGAACGGGATTGTTGGTGTTTGGGGTCATGGGTACTGTTGGGTCCTGTCCGTAGTTTAAGTAGAATGGTGACTGTTGGGTCGTGGCAGATGGTGCGTTGTTGTATGCGAACTCGATGAGTGGCAGCTGCTGCTCCCACGTGTTTGGATCGTCGCACGTGGCTCGAATCAGCTGCTCCTAGTCTGGTTTGTCCGTTCTGTCTGTCCGGCGGTTTCGGGGTGATAGGATGAACTGAATTGAAGTCGCGTGCCGAACTGCTGCCACAGGTTCCGCCAGAAATTACTGGTAAACTTCGTATCCCTGTCGCTCATGATCGACGCTGGTATCCCGTGCAGTCGAACGACGGTGGTGATGAAGAGTCGGGCTGTTTCCTCGGCTGTGATTGATTTCCTGCATGCTGCGAAATGTGCCATTTTCGTCAGTCGATCGACGACGACCAGGATCGCGTCATTCCCACTCGCCCCAGCTGGTAACCCCGTGACGAAGTCCATCCTCACCTGCTGCCAAGCACGCTCTGGAGGCGGGATGGATTGTAATTGTCCCGCCGGTCGCTTCCTGCTTGACTTCATGAGCTGGCAAGTGGGACACGATGCTACGTGTCGTTGCACGTCGGTCAACATTTCTGGCCAGTAGTAGTACCGCTGCAGCTGCTGCCGTGTTTTTTCTACTCCAAAATGTCCCGAGGTAACTCCGTCGTGTGCCTCCTGTAACAGTAGTTCCCGTAATAGTGTGTACCCTGGTACCCAGATGCGGTCGTTTCCAGCTTTTACGTAATAGACTCCCTTGGCTGCTGCAAATTGCTGTGAATTTCCTCCTGTGAAGAATGGGTCTGTTTGATATCCGTGGGTAAATAGTCCTGTCAGTAGCGGGCTGGTCTGGGCGAGTAGTATCGCATGGATCTGGGCAGTGGGGCGGGTCAGTGCGTCAGCGATGTTCGAGGCTCCTTTTTTATATGTGACCGTATAGTGAAAATTTGACTCGAGGAAATCGAGCCACCGAATCTGTCGTGGGTTGAGGTGGGGCTGTGCGCGAAGGTACTGTAGGGATCGATGGTCTGTCCGTACTGTCACGTCTGCGCCGGTCAAGTAGCAGCGCCAAACTTTGAAGGCATGCACGATCGCGACCATTTCGCGGTCGTGTATCGGGTAATTTCGCTCAGGTGGATGTAGCTTGCGTGAGTCGTAGGCGATGGGTTGGAGGCCGTTGCCGAAGTCCTGTAACAGTACTGCTCCGATGGCGATGTCACTTGCGTCTGTAACCACTTCGAAGGGGCGGTGTGGGTCAGCGATGCGTAGGACGGGTGGTGAACAGAGAACCTCTTTCAGGGCAGAGAAGGCAGCATGCTCTTTCTCCCCCCACGTAAAAAGGACCCCCTTACGCAGTAAATCAGTGAGCGGGGCTGTTAAGCGCGCCATGTCGGGGACGAACCGACGAACGTAATTAACAAACCCTAAAAAACTCTGTAGTTCCGTGATGTTCGTCGGGGGATGCCACGCTTTTACCGTATCCAGCTTCTTGGGGTCAATCTCAACCCCAGCCTCCGAAATGACGTGACCTAAAAACTCTAGCCTGTCCCGAAAAAACTCGCACTTGGAGCCCTTGGTGAGTAACCGATGTGCCTCTAAAATTTTAAAAACTGCTTCGAGATCTACTAAGTGCTGCTGCTGGTCCCGACTGTAAACGAGGATGTCGTCGAGGTAAACTATCACGCATTTATCTAAAAGTGGCCTAAACGCCTCGTTCATGGTCATCTGAAATGTTGCAGGCACGTTGGTCAGCCCGAAAGGCATCACCGTGTACTCGAATGACCCGTACCTAGTCCTAAATGCTGTCTTGGCGCAGTCCGATGGTTCGACCCGAATTCGATGGTAACCTTCCCGTAAGTCGATTTTCGAAAATACTCGTGCGGTTCGCAGCTGGTCGATCAGTTCGTCGGCGCGGGGGATGGGGTATCGCGATTTGACTGTTACCCTGTTAAGCGCTCGGTAGTCGATGCACATGCGAAACCCTCCGTCTTTTTTCGGTGTGAACAGTATTGGTGCGGCGAACGGTGACGAGCTCGGTCGGATAAACTGCTTCTCTAACAGGTAATCTAACTGCTTCCTTAGCTCGTCGAGCTCGGGCTGTGTCAGTCGAAATTGGCGCTGTACAGTTGGCTGTGCCCCCGGTTCTAACTCGATCCTATGGTCATGCGCCCGCTGAGGTGGCAGCCCTTGCGGTAAGTCATCCGGAAAGATACCCGGGAACCGTTTCAGTAGTGCCTGTAGTTCGGGCGGTACGGCTGCCAACAGCTTCTGCAAATCACTCGGCTGCTCCTCTTTTTCAACTAATGCGATATCCACTGCGTACACGTCAGCTCCAGCAGCGATAGCCCGTTTCATCGTGATGGCGTTGACCTGGACCGTCGAAGACTCGGGTGGCTGCCAGCGAGGTAGGACGACCCAGTTACCACTACTTCGCACTGTGCAGCTACCCGTCGTCCAGTCAATTCGTGGGTTATACCGTCGCAGCCAATCGCGTCCCAATAAAATGTCGTGCCCATCCAGTGTCGTTGCGAGCATTTCTTGTGTAAACCCGAAGTTCCCCCCGCAGCGGACTTTTACTCTCTCCACCTTTTCCCGTATAGCCAGTGGCGTGCCGTCGACTAAGCGTGCATCTATCTCAGGTAAGCATCGGTTAAGTGGTAACTGTAATTTCCGTGCGGTTGCGGTATTAACTAAGCTGTGACTTGCTCCTCCGTCAATAAAAATCTTCACTGCTGCTCCCTGTATTTTCCCGTAGATCAGTACCGGGCAATCCGTCGTTGTACCCTCCTTATTCATCCGAGCCCGATCGATGGCATGAATCGGTACTGTGACTCGGTGAGGGTCGGTGCGGTTGGGCGAGCAGGCAGTCTCGTCAGTAGTTGGCCCAACTTCTTCTGACTGCTGGCGTTTCCCTGCCTCTGAGACTCCCTCCCCTGCTCTGCTCCTCGGCGCCTCAGCTCCTCTGGGCATTCGCTCTTGCGATGGCCCGGCCTGTTGCAAGCAAAGCAGCGCCCCTTAAACGGTGCAGCAGCTGCATTCGTTGCGACGGCGTGTACAGTGGCGTGCTCGGTCGGTCCCCGAGGACGATGTCCGTAATAGGACCCCGGTCTCGGTCGGCGTAGAATGTCGATCTTCTCGGCGAGCGCGAGAATCTCGTTGAAATTAGAGAGTCCGCGCAGCATTATCTCGTGCGAGATGTCTGGCTTCAACCCTCCGACGTAACGGTCCACCCGCTCCGCTTCGTGCATGTAGCCGACCTGCTCGCAAAGTGCGAGAAAACCGCTGGTATAGTCTTGAACCGACCCGAGCTGGCGCCAAGTGCGCAGTTTCTGACGCGCCGAAATTGAAGCCGCGATCGGCTCAAAGCGCGCCCGAAGCCCTGCGCACCACGCATCCCACGTGCTGTATTGGGCGGTCTCGCAGAACGAACTCCAGGTGACAGCTGGACCCGAGGGCCCTTCCTCGTGCGACGGTGGCTCGTAGGCGCGTGGCGACGTCACGATGACTCGCCACCAGTCCATGGCGGGGCCCCTTAGTAGTGAAACCGCATACCGGATCTTTGCGGCGTCCGACTCGACGTAATTGGTGTCGAAGAAAACGTTCATCGTGAAGACCCACGATTGAACTGTCGGGCCGCCGCGTTGACTTGGGTCGAAGCAGGGCGGGCGTTGCGGCTTGAGCGGCATTGGTGCCATGTTGGAGTGTTCGCCACTTGTCGCCGCAAATTCCACGTGCCGACGGACTTCTCGAGGCTCCCGTGGGCTTGGTGCGATCCTGTTTCCTCCCATGCCAGGCATCGGCTGGGCGGCGCCCTCACTGGCTGCGCCTGAGCGTTGTCCCGTGCTGTCGTGTTGTGTTGGTGTGCCGGACGAGATGATGATTGGCTCATCCGAATGTGCAGATGCGTTTGTTGGTGCGTGGGATGTCGTCGGTATATTCATCGTGGACTGTTGACGGGCGGAGTCACGTTCCGCCGTGAGGGTCGCGATTTCAAGCGCCGAATCCTCCAGTTGACGCACGAGACGATCAAGTTGCTCCTGCGTCAATGTGGCGAGCGTGAAATCGGCCATGGCGGGGGTGTCGGGCAAGCTCAGCGAGAGCCTCGGTCGTGGTCGTGCGTGCTTGCGAGAGAGCACTACGAGCGGCGGTGCTGTATCGCTGAGAGACGTCTACCCCCCCCCCCCCCCCCAAAAAATTGAGATAGTGGGGAAGCGAAGGTGTGGATGCGGTCCGAGATGGGATCGTAGGCTCTGAATACCAAGTGTTATGAGTGCAATTGAGTGAACGAACGAGAATTGCACTATCGAAGCAAGAGTACAATGAGCGAAGGCATGAGCGAAGAATATATAGCGAAACTACAGTGGTAACGGTAATGGTCGCGCGACGAGCCTGGGACTGAGGTTGGGAAAGTGTCGAAGCGTAGGCCCGGAGCGCGGGTTACCAGCCGAGCCGTGAGGTCGGGATGCGATGTGCGAAATTGGCGGGATGATGAATGATGCGATGGTCGCGAGTGGTAACGGTGCTGACTGAGGTGCTACAGTGATGTACGCGTTGAGCAGGGATGCGAAGTAAGGAAAAGGGAATTTCCTTACATGGTGCAAATGATCGGATCAAAAGCCAGTGTAAGGGCGTGTTGAAAGTAAGCGATCGATCCCCTCCCTAAACCGATCCCGCCCTAGTCGCGCTACTGTAGCGTCAATTGACCAAGCTACAGTACAACCACTGTGCACAACTGTGATTGCTGGAGGGAGCCCGCTCGATCGGCTCCGCACTGACGACCGATCATGAGATTGACCAGTGCACGAAATTGCGATAAGCACAGTTCGCAAAACACATCTCGCGAAGAGGAACGGGTTTTTGTCGACATTGTTGACCAACGTTGTAGTGCTGTAACCCGCGAAACTCGCCTTGTCGCAATATCAGAAGTGCTACTGTACTCTGGCGATCGTGGTACACATGCTGTGACTGTTTTGGCGGTTCGTTTTTGTCGAGGGGCCAACACCGAGCTCAGGATCTACAGTCGCGCTCGGTATAGACAATCGGTTCAAAGCCCCGATCCTTCGATCTTCACACTTTTAACACGCCCTAATACACGCGTTTCTTCAGGAACCTCGGAAGCTCCGCTCCCGTCAGCCATGTCTCGATGATTGTGTAGACCACCTTCCGCCAACTCCATTTTCGGTTCCGCTAGTCCTGGGAACTCCACCCACACACAACCCCTTCGAATCGAAGTGGTCCCTCACTTCAGGCTCAAAGTTCGGTTGAATACGACGCTGAAAGATCCCAAACGGTTGCCTCATTGACCGCATCGAACCATTGCTAACCTGTCTGAGATTCAATACGCCTGGAGCTTTTTGTTATCTCCACCATACTCTGGAACCTAGAAGAGTCAGTATGTAGAAGTGTCTTCTTGATCTATGTTCACCGTGCAGGGTTCATCCGTTGATCAACGTAGTTGTCAGATCGGACGGCCCTGGGCTTTCGTTAAGGGCCGCAAGCCTCATTGATGCAAGCTTTATGCTCTGGAGTGTCAGGAATGCGATTTATGGAGGAAAGGTTAAGAAGCTATGCGGAGCAGGAGCAGGAAAGAATCAGGCTTCTGCCTCAGGGATGGAGGATTCGCCGTGAGGTTTGCCAGTTCCAGGGATTTTTCTTAAGCTGAATATTGTTCGTGCCGTGGTCTCAAGGCTTTCCGGTCTGTTTTCTAAGGTCGCCTGACTGGTAATCTCGTGGCAATCGGTTCAATTTTGGTCCAATTCCGAGGCGTTCCAGTGGATTACAAGGGGGCCGGAGCAAGATCGTATCGTAACCGTTTCTACATCGTTCGTTTCAATCAAAGGTCGTTGCACGAATTATACTCGAAACAGTCATGGCGACGGCAGCAGCGGCTGGATCTGCGCCACCAGCATCATTACTATCAGCATCATCCTTGTCCTCCTCACCTTCACTTTCCACCGCATCAGCTTCCGGACTGCCATCTTCATCCACACCGCCATCCTCGTTATCAGCTACGGAATTGAACGGTCAAGAGCAAGCAGCTCCAGACTCGTGGGAGTCGGACAATCTGGACGAGCGGTTGAAGCAACTGCAGATAGTCAAACCCGTGACTGTAACGAACGGCGCTACTGGCGAGAACAACAACTCCATTGACAGCATCAATGGGACCGGCACCGGCGACGAGCAGCAGCAAGCGATGGAGACCAACCAGCTGTCAAGCCAGCAACCCGGGCTTGCGACGAAGAATCAATCGGCGGGTCAGCCGCAGGTGATCGACAAGCGCTTGGAGCTCGTCGACAGCTTTCTCAGGGAGGCTCTCGCAAACCCTCGTGATCGACTCACAAGTACGTTCGCCGTGTCATTTGGCACTTTTTTTATAGAGCCTTGTTGCCTTCTAAATTTATGCGTTGGCACTTTCTGTTCTCTTATCAAACATTCGTTCGCTTCTATCGTTGATGCTCTTGCCGCATACGGTGCTCTGCATGGAGCGACGTGAAACGGTTTTAACTGCAAAGCGTCAAGTCTGTTTTTAAAGCGCCTAGAAATCATTTGTCCTCTTCCTCCAATGGTATGCGAAATCCTGTCTCTGCCTCGCGTCTTCCCCTCCCCGCCCCCCCTCTCCCCCAACCCTCTAATCCCCCCGGCGCCAGTTCTCCGCATGGAGCAGGACGTCGAGCGGTTTATCCGGAACCCGAACCTTCAGGTCATGGAGTTCCAACCAATGGCGTCGTCGTACCATCGCGCCGCCGCGCACCGCGTCGCGCAGCACTACTCGCTACAGACGTCCGCCGCAGATGCCGTCACGCCAAGCGGTGGCGAATGCACTGTCGTCGTCGCGCGAAAGGTTGGCGAGCTTCGCCCGCCCGCCGTCCGCCTCGTCGATCTCCCTCTCGGCCCGACCAGCAGCGGCGGAAGCGGCGGCGCTCCCGGCGCCGGCGCCGTGAACGGCGGCGGAGCAGGCGCAGAAGCTGCGCCAGGCCCTGGGGGGTTTAAGCTGGCAATAAGGCGGAGGCCGAGCGGGGGAAGAGGAGGGGCTGCGGGGGATGGAGGAGAAGGGGGAATGGGCGGAAGTTCCGCGGACGGGGCGGATGGCGCGGGAGTGATCCGATCCGTGGAGGAGCGGAAGGAGATGTATAACCGGGCACGAGCAAGAATTTTCAATACTGCCCAAGTGGATGCTGTGGACAGCGAGGAAAGCGCGAGCAGCGCGGAAGGGGCAGGCGGAAAGGGCGAAGCGGGTGGGAAGCAGGAGAAGGAGGGGAAGGCAGTGGGGAAGACAGGTGCGGAGGCAGGCGGAAAGACAGGGGCGAAGGCAGGCGCGGACGCAGGGGGGAAGGGAAGCGGGAAGGGGAAGGGCAGTGGCGGGGAGGAAAAGGTTGGCGCGGATAAGCAAGGGCTAACCAAGAGCTCGTCAGGCGGGCGGAAAGGGAGGAATGTTGCTATTCTGCGAGACAGGGAGAAGGAGAAGCAGGACCCCGACTACCAGCGCGGTTATGATCGGTTCTCACAGAGGTTCGACCCTGGCTTTGGTGCCCAGGCGCCTAATCCGTACGGCATGCAGCCAATATACGCTCCTGTTGTTACCTATGCCTCCGAATTCCCCTCGCTCTCGCCCTCTGCGCCCGCGAATAATGCTGCTGCTGGCAACCGAACCGGGCGTGGAGGCCCGGGTGGGGCGGGACCTGCCAGGCCTGGAGGTCCGGCGCCAGGTCCGGCACCAAACGTGTCCGTCCACGGCCCGGGGCAATCTCCAGGCTCGGTGGGCGCTGGTTCGGCAGGGTTGATCCAGCCAGGGTTTCCAGGGGCGGGGTTTCCACCGGGCAGTTTCCCCCCGGGCAATCTACCCCCGGGTGGTTTACCCGTGCATTTCCAGCAAATTCCTACGCTTGGCCCTCCTCATCCGCTGAACGTGTGGAGGGCACATGCTGCTGTGGGAATGATGGCCATGCATGGCCGTGGAGTCATGCCAATGCCCGGACCTATTCCCGGACCTGTTCCCGGACCTGTTCCCGGGCCTCTTCCAGGAGCTGTTCCCGGATCTGCCCCTGGTCCGGTTCCATACGGACTGATCCAACCTCCCAGTTCGATGCCAGGTTCGGGAGGTTCTCCTGGAGGGGTAGGCATGGGAATGACTGGTTCGACAGCAACAGCAGCAGGAAGGGGGGTAGGCCCTGGCTTTCCACCAAACCTACAGAGGGATGGCATCATGGGTCCAGGAGCAATTTCCGTTCCTGGTGTTAGTGGTTCAGTGAGACCAGGTCAGGGAACAGGTTCGGGCCCAGCCTTTTCGCCCGGCATGGTGCCAGGCCCAAACCCAGGCATGGTTGTGAACCGAGGTATGGTTGTGCCGGGAAATATGGGGTATGGTTATGGAGGAGGGAATGTGGTAAGGCCAGCAGGTTCGGTAGCAGGGCCGGGATTTGGCATGGGGCAAATGGGAGGCTCGGTTGCGGGTGGGGGGATGCCGTATGTGGTGGGGGGTGTGGGGGTAAACGGGGGAGGGATCGGAGTAGCTGTGAAGGAAATGACGGGAGCACAAGCAGGTGCAGGTGGTGGTAATGCTGCTGGGAGTGGTGGGGTGGGAGGGGGTGGGGGGGGTGTGCTTGGAGGGGGGCGACGAGAGGTGGTTGGGCCTGGTGTTCAACCGCCTCCGATCAATTCCCCCTACATGCAACAACATCAACAGCAGTATCAGCAGCAGCAGCAGTTTCATCAGCAGCAACAACAGCAGCAGCAGCAGCAGCAGCAGCAGCAGCAGCAGCAGCAGCAGCAGCAGCAGCAGCAGCAGCAGCAGCAGCAGCAGCAGCAGCAGCAGCAGCAGCAGCAGCAGCAGCAGCAGCAGCAGCAGCAGCAACAGTTTATGCACCAGCAACAAATGCATCAGCAGCACCTGCACCAACAGCAGTTGCACCAGCAGCAGCAGTGGAGGCAACAGCAGCAGCAGCAGCAGCAGCGCTAATGGCATTCTCAAACAGGTGCCAACTGGAGTAGTACTTCATCTGCAGGGGTCAGGCTTTGTTAATAATCGTTTTTTGCCTCTTCAAGAACTGACCTTATTCTTGCTGAACTGCTTTGCCAACTGATTTCTGTTAAAGCTTTCTGTGGCTTGGTTGTGTTTGATTATTTTCCAATGCTGGGATAACACAAACAGGAAAACTGTGTTTCATAACTAATTGACTTCCCAACCTGCAGAAACGCGAGGACGTGGCACCTTGTGGCACAATGCTGGAAATAATACCGAATAGCAGGCAGGCGCGGCCGACGTACAGCCCAGCAACCGACGGTTCCACGTCTGCATCGTGTGAAAGTTCGCGAACTTCAACTAGCCCAAATAGCCTACCCACTTGAACTTCGCTTGGTGGGCATTCACGAGCTTCAACGATGGTATCACGCTTGTAACCGTGTTCATTCATCCCTCAACTATCCAGCACTCCGGGATTGTGGTTAGGACGCGGCACCTCAAGCAATTTTGCACGATCGATCGCAGGTTCGCTGATTCAACCGTACTGAAATCCTGCTGAAAGTTTTTAAAGCTTTTGAAACCATTTCAAACTCCTAAATCATTCGATCCTGCGCAGGATCGATCGCAGGGTCGGTGCTGGAGGTGCCGCGTCCTTAGTGGCCACTTGCTGTTCACTGTCAAAAAGCTTTGTCGATGAACCACAACGCGGTTGGGTGCGATTTTGTGCGCTTAAAAGTGGTCACCACTTTAAACCGCTATGCACCTACCCGAGCATTATTTGTACGGAAACTGCGAATGAACCCACTTTTGTGACCCCGTCACCTGTCCGTCATCCTCCCCGACGCGGGCTACTACGTTAGCCCTCTGTCGGCCTTTATTTCCACCCACAGCCTCCAGCTTTCCTTACTTTCTAATCCAGTCAGTAGCCCTCACAAACGGCGCGAGCATTGAACTTCGCGTACTAACTCTGTACATACGAGAGGCAGCGGCATTGGGCTCAGACTCGAAGCGCAATTTGGGCGTCGTGCCTCGTTACCAGCCAAAGGGTTCTCCAGTCAAACCAATCACTCCCTGAGGAGTCAGCCTGCCGAGAAGCGACTGACGTGAGCAACTGACGTAAGCAACTGGCGTAAGCAGCTGACGTAAGCAACTGACGTAGGCAACTGACGTAGACGTGAGCAACGGCCCAGCAGCTGCCAGCCAACTGACGGCACCGGTGACACCATTGGAAGAGCGCCCGAGTAGCGAAGGGGTCAGCCTGCCTGCGGCAGAGTCCAAGGCAGAGCAGCGGCAGGGCGGCAAATCCTTTTGGGCGCTGCGGGGCGTTCTTTTTAGTCGAGTCAAAAACAGAGTTTAATCCAAGCTAGAGCAGCGGCAGGGCTGCAAGTACTCTCGGGCGCTGCGGGGCGGCGAGCAGCGCTCGTAGGCCAGCTGGCGAAGGCGAAACCGCTTCCAGCATTTCACAAAATCAACTGCGTTTCGCAATTTTTATGTTGTGAGGGATAGTATATAAATATATATATATATATATATTTTGAAGAGTTTTTTTTTCAGCATCCTAATCTTTTGGGGAATCGCAATCGCCGCGTCGCGAGGATGTACGGCGGGGGCAGCGAGATTCCCGCGAATATCCTCTTCGGCCACGTGGGAAGCGACGAGGATTTCGCGGGACCGCCCATTCCCACCGGCACCGCCCCCGCGACTGGCGCCGCAACAGACGCCGCGAGTTACGGAGGCGTACCGAAGCGGCAAGAAGTGCTGCTGCCGGAGCAAGCGGCGCTGATCCGCGAGTCGTACGCGCGCATCGAGAAGGACAGGAAGCAGCACGCGCTCATCATGTACCTCACGTGAGTGACTCGCGTTGACTTGAGTCACTTTGACTTTGCGTTGACTCGCTTGATTCACGCTGCCTTGACTTAGTTGGCTCGAATTGACTCGCAATGTCTGTTTCGTTCCAACTGGATCAACTCCTGACCATCTCCCTCCGCCCTTCCTTCCCCTTCATTGGCCCAATGGCTAACCTCCACGTCAGCATATTCGACATCTGCCCCGAGGCGAAGCCCCTATTCTCCATGGTGCGCGAGTCGAGCGAGCCCGCACCCGTCAACCCGCGCCTCGAGGCGCACGCCACACTCGCATTCACCATGGTGGGTGGGAATGGGAGGGACGCATGCGGTGGAATGGTTGGGCGGATGGGATGGGCTGTTGATGCTGGTAGTAGTGGTATGAGATCGATGCATCAACAGCAGCGAATGGCTGTAGGCTTACAGTGTGTGTATACAGCGACTCCAGCGAGCCCGCGCCCGTCAGCCTGCGCCTCAAGGCGCACGCCACGCTCGCATTCACCATGGTGGGTGGGGCGGATGGGTTGATGGGATGGATCGATGTTCGTGGAATGGTGGGAAGGATGAGGAATGAGTGATGGTGGGAGCGATGAAGAATGCTGGTAGTACCTTCAGCACTTGGGCTGGCAGGGAGGCTTCGTCATTGCACAATCCCCTATCCCTATGTCCGTGCTCCTCTCCTCCTCCCCCCTCCCCTTCTCAGATGTGCGAGGCCTTCAGCAACTGGGATGATCCGGAGCGGATTGCCAAGCAAACGCCATTCTTCAAGGCGCTGGGCGGCCGGCACCTCAACTATGGCATTGATGGGGACGACTTTCCCGTGAGTGGGTGTGAGTGGTTGTGAATGGGTGTGAGTGGTTGTGAATGGGTGTGAGTGAGTATGAGTGGGTGTGATTGGGTGTGAGCGGTTGTGAGTGCAGAAGTCCGTTGGCTGAAGCACACAGGCAGCGCCCTTTCTTCAAGGCTTTGGGAGGCAGGCACCTCAACTACGGCATTGATGGGGACGACTTTCCTGTGAGTGGGTGTGGGTGGTGGATGATGGAAGGGGTGTGGGGAGGGTAGGAGCACACAAGCAAGCGTCCTGAATCAAGGCTCTGGGAGGCAGGCACCTCAACTACGTCATTGATGGGGACGACTTTCCAGGAGTTGAGGGGTCAATGTTGCAAGTGGGGAGATGAGGGAGAAGGAGATGGGGGTAGCGTAGCAGCACACAGGGCAACACCTCTCTCTAAGCCGTTGGGTGGCCGACACCTAAACCACAAAGGCATCAACAGGATTTGGCTTCAAGTGAGGAAAGTGTTGTTTTAAGGCGTCTCAACACAACACTTTTATCGCGGGGGTAGCAGCTCACAGGGCAACACCTCTCTCTAAGCCGTTGGGCGGCCGACACCTCTTTGTACCACGACGGCATCAAGTTCAAGTTGAGAGGATTTGACTTCAAGTTCAACCCCTCTCCCTCTTCCAATCTCCCCCCCACCATGCAGATTTTCCGCACTGGCTTCATGAAGGCTTTACAGAGAGCGTTTGGGAAGGAGTGGTTTGGGAAGGAGTGAGGAGTGGTTTGGGAAGGAGTGGTTTGGGAAGGAGTGGTTTGGGAAGGAGTGGTTTGGGAAGGAGTGGTTTGGGGACTTGGAGGCCGCATAGTGTGCCGCGTTCGACATTCTAGACGACATGGCTTCCAGCTCAACCGCACTCTCTCTCATCTGTCTCCCCCACACTCCCCCACACTCCTCCCTTCAGATTTCCCGCACTGGCTTTATGAAGGCACTGCAGAGGGCGTTTGGAGAGGAGTGGTGTGCAGCGCTAAACATCCGCCCTGAAATTCAACCGCTCTCTCTTCCCTTCCTCCACACCTTTCCCTCCCCCCATTTAGATCTTCCGCACTGGCTTCATGAAGGCACTACAGAGAGCTTTCGGGGAGGAGTGGTTTGGAGACTTGGAGGCGGCCTGGTGTGCCGCGTTTGACATTCTAGAAGACATGGCTTCAAGTGGCATGGCTGAGAAGGGCGGACAGAAAGTCATCCCGCCTGCTGCTCTTGAGATGCTAGAGCGGATGCAGCAGCAGTAGCTGTAGCAGTGCCATAAAATCAGCGAGGGTGGCTGGAGGGCATGTGGTGCAGTGCGGTGCGGTGTGGTGTGGTACGGTGTGGTGCGCAGCGTTTGACATGCAGGAGGGCATGGCTTCAAGCGGCATGGCTGGGCTGAGAAGGGCGGGCAGAAGGTGGTCCCGAGATGCTAGAGCGGATGCAGCAGCAGTAGCTGTAGCTGTAGCAGTAGCTGTACCAATGGAAGGGAACCCAAGAGAACTCATTCTCCCGAATCAATGACCCCCCATGCGGAAGTCCCGGGTCCTCAGGCTGAAGCAGTGTCATTTGTATGCCAGGAGGAGGGTTGAATGAACGTTTTTTTGTATGTTTCAGGGTCTGGATAAAGTGCAGTCAAATGGGACTTGCCACGTGTGCATGCAACAACTACCAGTATGCAAAACATATCCTATCCTGCGAATAGTCATCACACATGTTCAACGGCTACCCACTCCACTACTGTAGATAATTTGGTACGTGCCAGTACCAGATTAAAACCGCTTACGGTAGTTTTCTGCGGCTCCTCGAAGCTGACTAATCCAACTTGCTGACTTTTGAGTCGACTCAAAAACTGCTTACGGTAGCTTCTATGGCTCCTCGAAGCCAATCCAACTTGGCACTATGTGCCAGCTCCCCTTCACCTTTCCCCCTTCTCCTTCCTCCACTCCCCATCCCTCCTGTTTGTTTACCAGGTCCCTCCTGCGTGTCCTGTGAGCCGAGCTGGCTGGCTTCCACTCCCCGTCCCCCCTCCTGCTCTACCCTTGGGTGTTCTGCGAGCCGGGCTGGCTGGCAATACCCACGACCAGCATGTAGATGGACGAGCCAATGCTGGTCACACAGATGATGGCAGCCCACACGATCATGGCCCATGAGGTCTTGCGCTCCCACCCATGCACCACTCCCGACCGGTCCCTGGCAGCACGATAGGGGGAGAAGAGAGGGGGGAAGAAAGGCAGAAGAGTGAATCAGGCATACAGCAGTGAGCCAATGCTGGTCACACAGATGATGGCAGCCCACACGATCATGGCCCATGACGTCTTGCGCTCCCACCCATGCACCACTCCCGACCGGTCCCTGTTGGTGAGTGATTAAGCGAGACGGGAGAGGAGAGGTGAGTTGATAGGTGAAGGAAGAGGTGAGGGAAGAGGTGAGGGAAGAGGTTCGCTCACCTGAGAGCACTGACAGCAGGGAACGCCATGCCGATGATCATGGTGGGTGGAGGTCGCCCCGGTCAAGTCGAACGCGACCCAGATGTTGGGCATGAGTGTGCCAATAATACAGATCCCCACCAGCTGCTCTCCAGTAATAATCCAGAACCTCCTGTCACAGTGAGGGCACAGCCCTACCGGGCCCACTCACCTGAGAGCAATGACGGCGGGGAACACCATCCCAATAATCATCGTCGAGGTCGCCCCGGTCAAGTCAAACGCCACCCAGATGTTGGGCACGAGCGTGCCGATCAGGCAGATCCCCACCAGCTGCACTCCAGTGATAATCCAGAACCGCCTGTCATCCTCTGCGAGCGACTTCTCCGCGTTGTAGCAAAACAGATCGTCCGTGACGTTCCGGAGCGAGTAGTAGATGACGGGGAACACGAGCACCACGTGCAGCGCGTACGAGATGCGCACCACGTCGTTGAGCCACTGCTGCCCCGTGAGGACCGGCGAGGAGAAGTTGGCGAGGACGTCCGGGGCGGTGGCGTCGCCGAAGAGCAGGTAGCCACAGAGCGAGGTGAGCGTGTAGATGGCGAAGCACGTCGCCATGGAGAAACGGGTTACCGCTGTCATGTTCTGCTCCGTGCGATCCTTTAACTCCACGTAGATGGGGTGGACTGGAGGGTGGGGGATGTGGGGTGGGGAGAGGAAGGGGAGGGTGAATGTGGAGGGAGGAGGGAGGGAGGTTGGGCAGGGGCAGAGGGAGAGATAGAGGGAGGGACAGAGGAATCGACAGAGAGAGGGGCGGTGTGGGGAATGGGCGGAGACAGAAGGAGGGGTAGAGGGAGCAGGGGCGGAGGGAACGCCATACAGAGGGAGTTTGGGGGCAGATGAAGGGGGAGATGAAGAGGGAGAGGGAGGAAGAAGGGAGGGTGGCACCTGTGTGGGTGGCACCTGGTGTGGGTGGCACCTGGTGTGGGTGGCACCTGTGTGGGTGGCACCTGGTGTGGGTGACACCTGGTGTGGGTGGCACCTGGTGTGGGTGGCACCTGGTGTGGGTGGCACCTGGTGTGGGTGGCACCTGGTGTGGGTGGCACCTGGTGTGGGTGGCACCTGGTGTGGGTGATACCTGGTGTGGGTGATACCTGGTGTGGGTGGTACCTGGTGTGGGTGGTACCTGGTGTGGGTGGTACCTGGTGTGGGTGGTACCTGGTGTGGGTGGTACCTGGTGTGGGTGGTACCTGGTGTAGGTGGTACCTGGTGTGGGTGGTACCTGACAGGAAGGGCTACTCACTGTTGAAGTGGCAGATGTAAGCTGTGGCCATGACCTGAACACATTCAGTCAGGCACGATCCGGGAGGCTGTTACCTGGTGAAGGTGGTATCTGGTATAGGTGGTACCTGCTCATGGCGGTACTCACTGTTGAAGTGGCAGATGTAAGCAGTGGCCATGACCTGAAAACATTCAAACAGGCACAACACAGATAGGATAACGGAGGAGAGGAGGGCGGTGGTGAGAGGTGTTCATAGCAGACGCGGACAGATTGAGGCGAAATTCTGACTATTTAAGAGTCGTTTCAAGCAGAGAAGAGGGCGATGGTGAGGGGGTCGCGGCGGCAATGGATGGAGAAAACAGGTAGATTTGGGTGGCGCAGAGAGAGGCACGGGGGGAGGCAGGAAGGGAAAGGAGGGAGGAAGGAGTGGGGAGGAAGGGGATGCAAGGGAAGGGGAGGGGAGGGAAGGGGAGGGAAGGGAAGGAAGAATAGGGGGGAAAAGGGCAGAGAAGGGAACGGAGGAGAAAGGCTGGAGAAAAAAAGGCTGGGAAGGGAACTAGAGGGGAAGAGCAGGAGAGGGAAGGGCAGGGGAGCGTACTGGGAAGACGGAGCAGAGAGCAGCGAAAAAATTAGGCGCGTTAACGAAGGGTAACCAGCGAGGCGAAGGGAGAGTGCCCTCGACCAGCTTGATGATGGTGATAATAAGAGTGATCACAACGAAGACGACCGCTAGAATAACGGCGATTGCTGACGTGTAATGCAGTGAATCTGACAGCGAGGAGAACGGGGAAGAGGGACGGTGGAAAGGAGAGGAGCCATTGGCGAAGCTGATGTGGTGGTGAATGCGACGTGGCGAATGCGATGTGGCGAATGTGATGTGGCGAATGTGATGTGGCAAATGTGATGTGGCAAATGTGATGTGGCAAATGTGGTATGGCAAATGTGATGTGGAATTTGACGCGGCGCATGTGATGTGACGGTGTGTCGAATGCGACTTGTTGATTGTGATGTGGTGGGTGTCGTGAGGTATATTTGATATGCGACGTTTCATGTCGTAAATATGGCACTACTATGGCGAATATTGTGTGGTGCACGGGCGAGGATCCTATCCGTCATCCTTGCCTAGACCTAGCAAATCCATAGCGTGCAACTCCACGCCGTGAGAATCGTATCTTGATTCTGTTCCTTCCACTCGACTCACCGACGTGACGGAAGGACGCCAGCGGGATGAGCACAACGAGCGTGACAATAACGAGTACAAAGAACCGCGTGTTCCACCACGCGGCCTCCCCGCCGTTCCACTCTTTCAGCAGGCCCGGATGCGCCGAACCAATGCTGGACCACGTCCCCGCTAGCACGTCCGCGATAATAATCAAATACACGACGCACAACCCGAAGTTGTTAATGAGGACGGATATATCGAGTACGAGCCTCCACTTGGGCCCGCATTCCTGCAGCACCAGGTCGCCGTACGACCACACCTGCTGCACCGTCGTCGTTTTGATCAGTAATTCCAGAGATACTTGCGTTAATATCCCCATCGCGACGAGCGCGATGATCCCGAGGGGGATCCCCAACACGCGCATCGTTCCGGGGAGACCCATGATTCCCGCGCCGACCACGGTGGTCACGAGATTAAAGACGGCGGAGGAGAACGAGGCGCCTTTGAAACCGTGGCGGCCTGCGCCCATGTCGAGGAAGCGGTCCTGGCTGTGCTGCAGCGGGTGCGGGGAGGCGGAACCGGCGGAGCTGGTGGAATCTGTAGCGCGGAGGGAGTCCTTTCCGCCGTCCGCGGACAGGGATGAGCCATAGTCGGAGAATGCTGGGCCCTGGACAAGCTCTATGGCCGACATTGTAACGAGCGTGTGACGACTGACGTGCGACGACAATCCTTGTGCGACGCCAGACGTGCAACTTCTTGTTATTGAACAGGAGAAATAACAGGACTACTTCTATTACCCTTGCACTCCAAATCTGCTTAATCGTGGAATGATGACCGTTTGCAGGAGTCCGTTCACTCGAGGTCTCAAGCCACGAGCACTGAAGAGCTTATCAAACTTCTCACTGCTGAAGGCTGGAACTGAAATTCTTGGAGATTCAAGTTACTGACCAAACAAAAAGCAGCTGTTTTCGAGGGAGTGTCTCTGTCTGTGTCCCTCAGAAACCTGACTGACTGAACGGTTGGGTGGAATGACTTGACTGACTGACTGACTGCGCGCAAACTGGACTTGGGGGGAGGGGCTTGTTCGGGGATTGGGGCAGCGGAAAGTCCAGAGCAACAAGGAGAGGGGGGGGAAGAGGGGGGGACCGCGGAAGCGCACCCATTTTGAGAACGGAAAGCGGCATGGCGTGGGGGAGATCTGAGAAGTGGGATGGGGTGGTCTGGGAGACGGGGATTTTCCTCGTGCGGAGGAGATCCCCAGAAGCCATGTTTTGTGCTGCCGGGCACAAACGCGGGGTGACTTGGCTCCGAGCTGACCCCAAGGCTGTGGAACCTGCGCTTCGGTGACTGAACGAGCATCTTATTGGCTGGCTATTCCCTGTGATGGCTCGGCCCGAACCTCAGGGTGCTTGCAGAACTTCCAGGGGTGAAGGTCTGACTCTCAAGCAAGAGCGCTTCGGCTCGAGGTTCTGACGCGACGGTCTGACCGAAAAAACCCTGGTGATCGACAACCGTCAGCGGATCAACCTCCAAGAGCATCCTGCCCGTTGAACTCGGCACAGTGAAAATCAGAAGCACTGTTACGCTTGTCAGACTGGGCACCTGACCTGACAAGAAGGCAAGGACTAGGAAAAACTCGTACTCTATACAGAGTACAACAATCGTCATTACAATGACAAGCCCCAGGCAGAACTTTTCGTTCACTGCTTACACCCGACTTATTTCCAAACAACCTCACGTACCACAATCTCATACCCCCTCAAAACCCTGTTTCCTAGTCTTCATATTCAGGGAAGCACGCAGCATATACTCCAGCCCGTTTCTCGTTACTGTCTTTCCAGCCAAGCTACCCACTAAAGTATTGTCAGCAATTCCGTATAGCTGTCGTCTGCAACTAGCAGCATGGCCGCGGCTCCAGATGACGACTTCCCTCCGCTAGTTGCGCAAGAAGCTGTAGCGCCATCCGAGCTCCCCAACCCGAAACCCGCTTGGGGAGCGCCCCGCGCAGTGTCCCTGCGTGAATCCCTCCTCGAATCCGCGGAAACGGATCAAGGCGGGTCCGGGAGCTCCGCCGCTTTCTCTCACGGAGCCAATGCGGTCTCGAGCGGAGCTGACGTGGCATCAGGCGGGCAGATACCCTCCGCGTCCGGCGCCGCCGCATCCGGAGCGGTTCAGTGTCTTGTAGTGGACGCGAATGTTCTTATATCGGGGACGGCCTCGTTACAGAAATTTGCCAGCGAAGCGGAGATTGTGACTGTACGCGAGGTGCTGGCGGAGGTTCGGGATCGCACCGCGCGGCAGCAGCTGTCCGTTCTCCCCTTCGATATCAAATGTCGAGAGCCCAGTGATGAGGCGATTAAGGAGGGTACGTTAAGGAGCACAAGAAGTTTAACCAGGGTGCGCGGAATCAGGAGGGTAGTCTTCTAAAGAGATCGAGTACCCCTTCAAATGTGCCATTCAGTGTTGCCCAGGGTTTCGGTTTTTACGTAATTCCCGCAACTGCATGCGGCGCGGCTCCCTAGCTCAATGGCTCAGATCAGATTCCCTCCCCCCCCCCCTTCTCCCCTCCCCACCGCCTCCCTGTAACCCCCTTCCCTCTCTCGCGAACTTCCCCTTCTCCCTTCCCGCTGCTTTGTCTCCGCCTCCCCCAGTACTTCGCTTCGCGCGCGCCACGGGTGACGTGGGCACTCTATCCGCCGTCGATTCCAAGCTGCTCGCGCTCGCAATGACGGAGGAAATTCGGTCTCACGGCCGCGCGAATCTCCGCGCCGCCCCCGCCCGCCCGGTGTTTCAGAAGAGGACAAACGTCGCGATGCGCCAGGCGCTGCCCGGGTGGGGCGCGGAAAACGTGGCGAATCCGGATGAGTGGGCGGGAATTGACGCGGTAGCGGACGATGGGGGGAGCGGGAAGGGGAAGCGGAAAGGGGTAGGTGGATCGCGGATTTTAGGGGTGAGGGTTTTGGGGGAGGGGGATGAGAACGCGGAAGGTGAAGAAAAGGGGGAGGAGGCGGGGGAGGCGGAGACTGGCGGGAACGGGGGCGCGGAGAGTGTGGAGGCGGAGCTTCAGCAGATGAACCTGGGCGGAAATAGGGAAGCAGGGGAAGGGGGGGAAGGAGCGAAAGATGAGGCGCGGAAGGGTGGAGGCGGGGAAGCGGAGCAGGCGGGGGAAATGCCCGGGTGGGAGACAGTTGGGGGGGGAAGGGGGAGAGGCGGGGGAAGAGGGAGAGGGGGACGCAGATGGGCGCCTCGGGAAATAAAGCCGGTCGTAGCTGAAGAGCGGTTCGAGGGAAAATTAGTAGTGGCTGGAGTAGACGCCTCTAAGCGGGGAGAGCCAGCTGACGTGGCGGGTGGGCATGCTGACTCAGCAGGACGAGCAGCAGGAGAGGAGGGAGAGGGAGAGGAGGGAGCGGGTGAGGAGGAGGACGAGGGGGAGTGGGAGGCGGCGAGGGGGAAGAGCGGGCGGCGGAGGTGGAAGCGCAGAGCAGGGAAGCGCGCTGCCATGGAGGAGCTGGCGCGCATTGCGCAGGAGCAGGCGCAGCGCGCAGCCGCGCTGGCGGGAGGGGCAGTAGCAGCAGGGGGTGATGGTGGCGGGGAGGAGAGTAAGGGTGGGGAAGAGGAGAGAAAGGATGGGGAGGAAGGGGGAAAAGTTGGGGAAGAGGAGGTGGTGGAGGAGCAAGGGCAAGGTGGGAAAGTGGGTGAGGAAGAAGGGGAAGGGGAGGAAGAGGAGGGAGGCGGAGAGGAGGAGGATGGAGAGGAGGGAGAGGAAGAGGAGGGAGAGGAGGAGGGAGAGGAGGAAGGGAGTTTGGATGGCGGCAGTGAAGCAGCGTCCACGTCATCATCATCGTTATCCGCGTCAGCAGTGGCCCTGATGACGTCAGACTACGCCATGCAGAACGTGGCACTGCAGATGGGCCTGCGCCTCCTCTCCGCCCAATCAGGGATGCGCATCGCCCAGGTGCACAGGTGAGCCTTCAGGTGAAGAATCAAGGGCACATGTGAGCCTTCAGGTGATAAAGCAGGTGCATAGATGAGCTTTCAGGTGAAAAAATAGGTGCACAGGTGCCTTCAGGTAGCTTTCAGGTGTTTTTAGGATGAGCCGACTGCTTAGCAGGCCTGATCTATCTTTGATTACTCCGCTCACTGTCTCCCCTCCCTTTGCTCCCCTGCCTCCTTTTCTCCTCTGCTGTCCCTTGCTCCTTGCTCCTTGCCCTTCGCCCCTTCCCTTTTCCTCTCCCCTCCAGGTGGGTGCAGCGCTGCTCTGCCTGCTCTGCGGTAACGCCCGACATGACGAGGGTCTTCTGTCCTGACTGCGGCAACGGCACCACACTCAACAAGGTGACGTGGCCTCCCTACTCGCTCTGCGTCACTTGTACAACTTAACAAGGTGAGCGGTCACCTGAAGGTGTACGGTCAGCAAGGTGAATAGTCCACAAGAAGATCTCGCCTCACCTGAAATGCACATACTCTCGTGCTCCCTCCCCGCCTTCTCTTTCACACACACACACTCTCTCGCCCCCCCTCCTCTCGCGCATGCGCTCTCTCTTCCCTTTCTCTCACACACTCACTTCCTTCCCCTCCTCCCACTATTGCACGTGCGTGCAGGTGCCAGTGACTGTGGGAGTGGATGGTGTGGTGCATGCAGGCGTGCACCTGAAATGCCCTGTTGTCTCTCTCATACTCACTCCACTTACTCTCATACTCACTCCCACTCCCTCATACTCTCTCCGCGCTTCCCTCACTTGGCAGGTGACAGTAACGGTGGGAGTGGATGGTGTGGTGCATGCAGGCGTGCACCTGAAATGCCCTGTTGTCTCTCTCATACTCACTCCACTTACTCTCATACTCACTCCCACTCCCTCATACTCTCTCCGCGCTTCCCTCACTTGGCAGGTGACAGTGACGGTGGGAGTGGATGGCGTGGTGCATGCAGGCGTGCGCAAGCGGCACAACATTCGAGGCAGCAAGGTGAGGCTGAGAGGGGGCGCTACAGGGGGGTAGGTGGAAAGGCAAGGCACACCAAGAATTGGGAGGAGCGAGTGATGAAGGTGGAAGGGTAAGGGGTGGCATGGGGGAGACAAGCACTCATGGGTGTTTGGGGAGTGGATGGCGTGGTGCATGCAGGCGTGCGCAAGAGACACAGCATTCGTGGGTAGCAAGGTGAGGGAAATAGTGACACAATCACCAGATGAGGCAAGGACCATGACTACACCGGTGACTTCCCCCACTGACGTGCTGGCTCCTGACTCACTCGTTTACCCATGTTCAATCCCACCGCTTTCCCCATGCGCAGTTCTCCCTGCCCATGCCCAAGGGAGGCAGGGCAGGAGCAGCCAAGGACCCTGTCTTGAGGGAAGACCAGCTGCTTCCCAAAAACGGACGACGGCGATTCACCAAGAAGAAGGGCAAGCCCACTGACGTGCTGGCACCTGATTTCGTGACGTTCTTTGATGAGGTGGGCGAGGGGAAGGCGGGGGGAGGCGGCGCGGTGAACAGCCGAGCCGTGGTGGCTACGATTGCGGCAGGCGGGGACACGAGGAGAATGGCTGTTGCTCTGGGGTTGAAGGTTAACCCCAACAGGGTGAAGCGGGGAGGGAACAAGTGAGGGATACTTTAGCGGGTGCATTCCTGTAGTGGCTTGATGCTGACTTGTCTCAGGCTGCTTGCGGTGGTGCTGGGGGTCGTGGTGGTGGCGGCGGTGGTGGCCGCTTTTGAGGTGCCTCGAAAGTGCGTTTCTGTAGTGGCTTGATGCTGACTAGTCTCTGGCTGCTTGCGGTGGTGCTGGTGGTCGTGGCAGTGGCGGCGGTGGTGGCCGGGGGAGGGGGGTACAGTATGAGGAAGAGGAGTGCTGGGACTGAACTGAACCGAGGTGGCTTTTGAGGACTTTTGAGTCGACTCGGTACCATACGAGGATGGCTGGTGCACTGGGCCTGGACCGGGGCTGAACAATAGTGGGGGAAGTGAATAGAGTGTGCTTTTGGCAGATTTGTAGGGGCACGGTTTAGGGTTGAGGATTGATGGGGATGTCTGGATTCAAGAAACGAAGAGCATGGATTGTGAAGGAAGTGGATTGTGGGTAGGGCCATTATCATTTTGATCTGCATTTCTTTGTTGTTTTCTATCAATATTCTGGGGGTACCGTTACCCTAAATCAAACCTCCATGTCAAGGAAACGGAGGTACCGGTATGCTTACTGACCAAGTATACATTATTCATCAGCCCACTTCTGCCACTCACACAACCAAGCGTCCAACGTTCCCCATCTTGATTCACTACAGCACTTCGCATGTGTAGTTCCTATAACGGGGACGAGCAGCAGCAGCAGGTGGAGCAGCAGGAGCGTCAGGAGAAGCACCAGGAGGAGGGGGAGAGCAGGCGGAGGGTCAGGAGAAGCACCAGGAGGAGAGGAGGAGAAGACTGCTGCAACCCACTCGATTCCCATTTGGTCAGCTACCGTGTTATCGACTACACACACACTCAGGCCGGGCCATACAAGTGTAACACGCCCTGGTTATTAGAGTAAGCACGGGCTCGATTAGACGGGGGGCGGCGGGGACGCCATCCCGCCCGTGGGGGGCGGGGGAGAAGCGATAGTAGCGGGGGGAGGCGACGCGGTAACAGCGGGGGGAGGCGACGGTGTAACTACAGGAGGCGGGGGGGAGGCGGTAACCGGCGTGGGCGGAGGCGGAGAGCTGACCACAGGAGGCGGAAGGCTGGGGGAAGCGGGAGGGGTCGGAGGCGGGGACTTGGGCGGGGATTTGGGGGAAGGCGGGGGCGGGGACGCGTCGCCGCCGTCGTCACCGTCGTCACCGCCGTCGTTGCCGCCGCCATTCGCGGGCGGGGCGCGGTAGACGTCATCGGGGATGAGGAGCGAGTCGACGAGGTGCAGTTGGAACGACGTGGTGTTGGCGAGGTTGGGTGCGACCATCGTTGACTTGGAGCGACCGCTGCCCGACCGAAACACCACCGTGAAAAACGCGCTCTCGTCCGACTTGAACACGGGCCTCTTCGCGAGCGTCGCGAACTGTTCGCACGGGATTGGCGAGGGGGGAATAGTTGGAACGCATGGGAATATTAGGCATGAGAACAGGTAGAAAGGTGGGGGAGGTGTATGCGCCTCAGACTCTTACTTACGGACAGAGAGAATGCGGCACACTCTAGCTCATGGACAGAAGAGAATGCGGCACACTCTAGCCCATGGACAAAAGAGAATGCGGCACACTCTAGCTCATGGACAAAAGAGAATGCGGCACACTCTAGCTCATGGGCAAAAGAGAATGCGGCACACTCTAGCTCATCCATTCCTATTCGGCATGTGTCCCGCTACAAGCATACCTTTCTATTAGCCGCGAACTCGACGAGCTTCGTGTAGTCGAACTTGTTTCCGAGAATCATATGGTATCGGAGCGTGGCGCGCGCTAGCAAAGGGTTATTGATGTACGGCGACGCGGGCGGCAGCGACTGCAGCGCGTCGGGGGACGGCACGAGGAACGTCGCGCCGCTGGTGCCGGCCTTGACTGTCGCCTCAAGGAGCGTCGCCAGCAGACCTGGAAGATGCACGGAAGGAATGAGAAAGCGTCAGCGCAGTCAGCGAAATCTGCCAGTGCCGGCCTTGACGATTGACTCTGGGAATTTCTGCAGCAGACTTGATGGCGGAATGGAAGGCGAGGAAGAGTAAACACTCACTTCTGGCACCATGAACAAAGTAACACGCAATTCTGAGGCGCCTTGAACAAAGTAAACACTCAAATTCTGAGGCGCCTGAAAACAAGTTGATGTTTACCTGCTTTTTGAAAGAACTCTACGAACTGCTTCTGCTTGCTCAGCGACATCACCAGCGTGAACACCTTCTGCGCGTCAGCGAGGTTCACCATAGCGGGTCCGCCGTCCCCGGCTTCGGCCTTCTTCCTCTTCGGAATGAGCCGTTTAATCAGACCCTTCTTTTTTTCCGGCGCTGGTGAGCTTGTCTTGGGTGGCGAGGAGCTCTTTGGCGGGGATGGGGACTTCGGGGGCGACTTTTTAGGCGGTGATTTATCGCTCGAAGTCGCCAGCGGAGTCGCGGTGGATCCTGCTGCATACGACTTCGATAGAAGCTCTCTACCACTCCTCTCGCTGCTTGCTTCCAGCTGTGTGGGTAGAGTCGACGCGGCCATGGAATGCCTACCCAGCGCGCATGGCGCGGCGCATAGAGCTACAACGGCCACAAGGAGAAGGCACGCCCAGAAGGTTAGGCGCGGAAAACCCGCCATGGGCCGTGGATGGTGTTAGAGCAAAGTGCTGTTATATGCGAAGGACTTTATCGGGGTTCCGGACTAGCAGTGAAGGTCGTTGCTGTACGGTTCTTATAAGTGTAGCGGAGGCCCGGTAGTTCCCGTGGATGCACTTACTACTGTCCTACCTAAGTGGCGTGATGTATCTCATTCAGAGGGCTTCTTACTCGAGCGAAGGAATTTGTGGTGGCAAATGGTGTAAATACTAGAAGGGAGTAGCTGGAGGCTCGATACCCTCGTGGTGTCCGACCAGCCCGCGCGCCAGTTACGAAAGGCAGGCAGGCACTTCCTATCGTGATGTGCAGCGTTCAGGTTTTTCTAAGGCCTCAGTGTCGGCTATCTGCGCCTCGATTGCTTGCGGAATTTGTTTTTTTGCCGATGATGGCTGGTGGAAAAAATATTCCTAGAAGCTAGGTGCACTGAAACGGCTAGTGCTGTGAATGTGAGCTCTCTTGGAATGGGAAAGGATGTGCTGTGCAAGTGGGGCGATACGTCTGCTTGGTTGGGAAGTTGGAAGGAGAAGCGATGACAAACCAAGTAGCCACGATGCACTCAGCAGATTTGCGGGACTGATGGAACGCCCGAGTCGCAATATTTCCAATGTGAGAATCGAGCCGCCACATTGGGCGGAAACCCACGGAAAGGTAGATTGAGAGGCTCCGCATCTCACGCAACCAATATGGGGTGCGGAAGGTGATGTGGGTTCTCCCTGTCGGTGGCCTCGTGGCACAAAAACGAATTTCCTGTGGTGTCGGCAGGGGAATTGTCGGAAATTCTGACAGCCGTCAGGCAATATCGAAGCTATCTAATGTACGTGATAACAAGCCCCTTCTTACGTTCAACATGTTTATTGAAACCATTTATGCTCAGTACCTGTGTAATGCTAACCCCTCTTGTCTTTATTCAATTGCTTCATGGTCACTTTTAGCATAAATAAGTTCTATTGAGACCTATAACATTCTGTAGAGTCTCAATATAATCGCAAGAACAGTGTTGCATGATCCAGCTCACGTTATACTGAGTGTGCAAATTGTAGTGGTTAATAGTTGGCAGCTGAACCATAAGGTGTTTGAATGAGCACTGCTGTACACACCGGTGTTCGTGGAAATGCTGTCAAGATCGGCCACATCACACCTTGAAAAGCACGCTGCACGTGTGTGACATGAAGGGTTTGATACAGTAGTTCGCTCAGGAACGTTTGAATGAGCACTGCGGTACACTCCTGCGAAAAACGAATTCAAGCTTTTCTACATTACCACAACCACCACACATCTGGATAGTGGGCGGACCGCTTTGAATCCACCTTGCCGTGTCTCTTTTAGAGACAAGAGAGTAGTGGTATGTGCTGCTGGCGTTTCTTGCTTCATGTTTGTGCTAGATGAAATCTTTAATGCCCGTATACTTGATGTACATTCACAACTATACGACACATTGAATCTATCCTAGTTTACGTAAGAGCATGCCATTCTGGCCTGCCAGCCGTTGGCATTCTTCTAAAGAGTATACGTCGAACGTCTCGACAATGGGGTTGTGGGATGGGGAGGGGATGGGGAGGGGAAGAGGGAGGGGTTGTGGCTGGAGTGGCCTCAGTAGCGGAAGGGAAGGAGGGGTCAGGGGAGGAAGGCGAAGAGACAGGAAGAGGAGAGATGGGGGAGGGGGGAGTGAGGGGGGGAGGAGAGTCAGGGCGGCGATGGTGTTGCGGATGAGGTTGACTCGTTGGTTGGAGGGGGAGGGGAGGGAGAGGGCGGGGTTGTGGCTTGAGTGGATTCAATAGGAGCAGATGGAGAGGAGGAGTCAGGGGTGGGAGGCGAAGAGACAGGAGGAGGAGGGGAAGATTCAGGGGGGGGTGGGGAAGGGCTAGGGGGAGGAGGTGAGGGGTTGACGGGAGGAGGTGACGAGACAGTGGGAGGAGGCGAGGGGTTGAGGGGAGGTGAAGGAACGGAAGGAGAGGGAACTGAAGGAGGAGGAGAGAGACTGCCAGCACCGGTAGAGTCGCCACCACTGCTGCTCCCGCCTGCATCATTTCCGGTGCCACCACCACCTCCGCTCCCACTACCGCCGCTCCCAGTGCCACCACTTGCATCACTCCCACCGCTCCCTCCGGTGTCATCACTCCCGGTGCCATCACTCCCACCGGCAGCATCACCGCCATCGGGCATGGAGTGCAGGATGGCGTCGGGCACGAGGAGCGAGTCCACGAGGTGCACCTGGAAACACACATAAAGAGGAGAGTACAGGTGGAGAGGATTTTTAGTCGACTCAAAAACCACTTCTGTCACTCCCATCAGCAGCAGAACCACCATCGGGCACGGAGTGCAGGATGGCATCTGGCACGAGCTGCGAGTCCACAAGGTGCACCTGGAAAAAGGCACAAGTGAGAAATTGGAAACGGGAATGGAGACAGGTGATCAGTCGGGCATCGAATGAAAACGACAACGGGCTTGACACGTGGTGTGCAACGAGGAAGAAAGCAAAACTCAGCGCGGCGAGCCACCAAGGTACACGTCTGGAAACAATCCGTCTTGGCGGGGCTGTGAGTGCGTAAAGTGGACTCGAGCTTCAAGAGGATTCTGAGCCAGACTCAAGCACACACCTGGAAAAACTCCGTTTTGGCGAGGTTGGGCGCGAGTAGAGTGGATTTAGAGCGGCCGCTGCCTGAGCGGAAGACGACCGTGAAGAATGCGCTCTCATCCGACTTGAACATTGACTCCTTGGCGAGCGTGGGGAACTGCGCAAAGGGAGGAGTGGGAGAGGGACATGCAGTGGTGCATGTGAGGTGCGGAAATTGGCGGAAGAAGGCGCTCTCATCCGACTTGAACATTGACTCCTTGGCGAGCGTGCGGAACTGGTTGGGAGAGGGGGGCACGCACATGGGTTGCATGTGGGGACGGAGGGAGTCGGTGTTGAGAAAAGATGGGAGGGACGGAAGACGACATGAAGAAGGTGCTCTCGGCCGAATTGCACCAACACACCCACAGCCCGCCCTATACACTCACGCCGGTGTCCGCGGGTCGCTCGACGAGCGCCGTGTAGTCCATCTGTTTCCCCAAAATCATGTGGTACCGCAGCGTTGTTCGCGCGAGCGACGGGTTATTGAAATACGGCGACGCGGGCGGCAGCGACTGCAGCGCGTCGGGGGACGGCACGAGGAACGTCGCGCCGGCGCCGTTCCCCTTCGTGATCGACTCGAGCAGCACGGAGAGAAGTCCCGCGTTGCTGATATACTTCACGAACTGCTGCTGCTTGCTCAGGCCTTGCACGAGGTTAAACACCTTCTGCGCCTCCGCGAGATTGACCATGACCTTGGGCTTGGGAACGGTGGAGGAGGAGGTTGAAGTGGTGTTCTTCTTCTTGCCGAACAGCTTCTCCCGGAGCTTCCCCTTTTTCTTCGTTTCGGTGGTGGCCGGCGATTTGGACGGAGATTTCGACGGCGATTTTGACGGTGATTCGGACGGAGATTTTGACGGCGATTTTGACGGTGTTTTTGGAGGCGAGACTGACGGTGTCGGAGACGGCGTTTGCTCCTTCGCTGGTGGGTTTGTCGTTGGCGAGTTTTTCTTAGTCGGCGATGGGCTTGCTTTCGGTGGCGACGGGCTTTTCTTAGGCGGCGAAATATTTTGTTTCGCCGGGGATTTCGCAGGCAACTTTACTGGCGTTTTTGTCGTCGTTGGCGATGATGGATGCTTTGTTGACGGCAAGGTGGTTTTCTTTGTCGGAGTTTTCGGGGTCTTGGGCAGAGACTTGGTCGACGGCGGCAGCGGTTTCGGCTTCGTCAATTTCGTTATAGATTTTTTCGAGGATTGGCTAGTTTGCGCCGTAGTCGACTTCACTTGCTTCGTCGCAGCCGAATTCGCTGATTTCGCAGAAGATTTCGCCGACGTCGCAGCCTTCTTTCCGGCGGATTTCACTGACGACGACGACGATGAGGACTTCGCTGCGACTGTTTTCGCCCCTGCGACTGCCTCACCCGCAGATTCTCCCCTTACTAGCCGCGGTTTCTTTGCTGGAGATGCGGCTGGTCGGGTGGCAGATTTTGCCGTGGTCTTAGTTGAAGGCTTTGTCGCTTTACTGAGTGCAGGAGCTGGCGTGCAGATAGCGAGAAATATAACTATGCAGAGAACGGCGGCCAGGACCACCGCCCTTCGGCCCGCCATGGTCAGATCGACAACGGAGATCTAAAAGCAACCCTGACAATGGTTCGTGGAAAATATTACTCTATATCGGCCTAGCCGTGAGGAGCTAAAGGAGACTCAAGTTCGAACTGTGAATGAAGCGGCGTAGTTACAAAAGGATCGAGAAATAAGTTGTACTCGAAAGGAATTTGGCAAGGTAGCAGCGTTGAGCGGAAGTATTATACGCCTGGATCTAAAACAGTAGAGTCGGGTGCCACATCCGTATGGACAGGGATGCGCGGTGATTGCACGCCAATGTCGGTCGGCGATGTGTGAGCAGGGTGATACTGGAGCTGACGGGTCAACTATGGCGAGGTAGCTGGATTAGTAACAGGCTTTGCATGAGGCAGTGGGGGGGAGTATTCACAGTTACATCGGGAAGGTGGTTGATAGGTGCGAAATCAAGGGAGGGATAGTTGGGGGAGTGAGGAAATTCATGCCGTCGATAGCAAATTGTGCGATGTCGGCTGTTGGGCTGGGGAAACGAGGTGGAGGGGGAATATTGAATTTGCCATGCCCCGCTTTTCATCCCGAACCGCATCCGGCCATCAATGTGAGACCGATTCGCAAACGTCGAGGCGCCTTGAGATTGTTTGGGAAGCAAAATTGATGGCGCGGGAGGTGGGTGCTGGAGGATGCACGATGACAGATTCTGAAGTGGGCGACGGGAATCGCAAAATATGAACGGCTGAGATAGGTAAAAGGCTCGAAATTCTTCCCGTTTCTTTCGCAAACCAGGCCTGGATTCGTTGAACAAAATTAGCACCATAACTTGTGTGCTGTACCATTATGAACGTAGGTAGTGGTTTATTGTACTTGTTATAAGCCATTAGCATAAAGCCCAGCCAGCCTTCTTGTCTTCACATAACAGGGATGTGGTGGAGTTTGTGGCATAAGCCCATGCATCACAACGTTTCCACGCCCAGCAGTGTCAGCCATAGGTCCTTGACATCTTGTCCTAGCGAAGGCTAATATTACGATCATTCGATATTGTTAGACAAACCGTTCAAGAGTTTGTTCAGTACGACGCACCCAATCCTGGTATGGGCAATCCATACCGTGGATATTGCATCGTTGATGATGTAGCAACTGTTGTGAGTATTAGACTGATAGCAATTAATTCGGGTACATATGTGACATCTCTACAAAAGTGTGTACTTGTCAGTGAGATGGCTGTTGCATCTGTTTACAACGAGGCACTATACATTGAACAAGGCCACAACGTGCTACAAGGAAAGTGGCACGCCCTGTGACATAAGGGAAAGTAGCACTAGTTACACAGCCATGGCAGTGACCAGCCAAATAATCTCCAAAAGGAAGCCGAAGAATGGGAAGCAGATGTGTCCATAGAACAAGAAAATCGTAAGCTGCTGTGAGCGTGGGCAAGTGGGAGCTGCTTCACTGCTGCCTTAAGAGTCGACTCAAGAGTCACCGTGCAGAGGGGGCCTTTGGAGACGTGGCAAGAGTCACTGCGCAGGTGGTGCTGGCACTGTGGTGTTGGGATCTGAACTGGACAGAGGAGAAGTTGCTGTTGCCACGGCTGGGATTTGCTTATCTGCTGCCACCGCTGGTGGCGGTGGAGATGCTATGGGAGGGGCTGACGGTGCGGATGGTGGGGTAGGGGTTGCTGACGGGGATGGCTGGGGAGGTCTTGGAGGAGGGTTTGGAGGAGGGTTTGGACGAGAGGATATTGTAGGGGATGTTGTTGGAGGGGCGAAGTAGACCGAGTCTGGGATGAGCAGCGAGTCCAGTACATGCACCTGGTGGAGTGGGGTGCGGTGCGGTGGGGTGGGGTGGGGTGGGGTGGAATGGAGCAGGGTGAGGTGGGGGGTTTGGTGGGTTGGGATCAGGTGGGGCGGGGTGGAGTGGGGTGGGGTGCAGTAGAGGGTGGGACTGGCCGGATGTGCATGGAATACGGCAGCAAGGACGAGTGGGGAGTGCTAGACCTGCATGCACTCACGTGTGCCGGATATCCCTCAAACCCATATCCCACACCTGCATGCTCTCGTCCGTGTATGTGTTGGGCATAATGATGGTGGCACGGTAAGGCACTAGACCTGCATGCTCTCACGTGTGTCCGAGAGCTCTTATCCCATAGCCCCCTCCCCCATAGCCCTCACCTGCATGCTCTCACGTGTGTCCGAGAGCTCTTATCCCATAGCCCCCTCCCCCATAGCCCTCACCTGCATGCTCTCACGTGTGTCCGAGAGCTCTCGTCCCATAAACCCCCACCTCATAACCCCCATCAGTAGGCTCTCGTCCGTATATGCGTTGGGCATGGTGATGGTGGCACGGGAGATCCCTCTGGTTGCACTCGCAGCAGCACCATGAAAGTGAGTCCTTGACACACGTGCTTTCGTGTGTCTCCCATACCACAACCCTCACCTGCATGCTCTCGTCCGTGTACGCGTTGGGCATGGTGATGGTGGCACGGGAAGGCCCTTGGCTCGGCCGCAGCACCACGACAGCAGGTCCTTCTCAAGTGTGCACTCATGCGTATCTCATCCCATAGCCCTCACCTGCATGCTCTCGTCCGTGTACGCGTTGGGCATGGTGATGGTGGCACGGGAAGGCCCCTGGCTCGGCCGCAGCACCACGTTGAAAAGGAAGCTCGCTGCGTCCTTCACCAGTGGCTCGTGCTGATCCGTCATGTACTGCAGGAGAGGAGAGGGGGAGGGGTAGGGACAAGGAAAAAGAAGAGGGAGTGAGAGAGAATGAGGCCGCAGCACTACGTTAAAAGAGAAAGCTCGCTGCGTCCTTCACCAGTGGCTCGTTCGTGCTGATCCGTTTGGTACTGAAGCGGAAGGAGGGCGGAAGGAGGGACAGTGGAAGGGGGGGAGAATGAAATGGGGAAGAACAGTAGGCGAGAGGGCAGGAAGCCGTAGCACTACGTTGAAAGAGGAAGCTCGCTGCATCCTTCACCAGGGGCTCGTTCGTGCTGATCCGTTTGGTACTGCAACGGAAGGAGAGGGGGAGAAAGTGGGGAGGGTAGGTCGGGGAGGGCGATGAAGAGCAAACGAGAGAGCATGAAGCCGCAGCACCACAGCCCCATCCCCCTCCCTCCCATCCCCCTCCCACCCCCCTGAACCCCACTCACCATGGTTCCAGTGGCGGCTTGAGTCAACTCCGTGTAAGTGACCTGCCTGCCCCGCACCACATGGAAATTGACCACTGCCGTGGCGATGGCCGGGTCGTTGATGAGGGGCGAGTCGTCGGGCAGGTCCTTGATGGTGTCGGGATCCGGTACGAAGAATGTGACTTTCTCTGTTGAGTTGAGTGCCTTCCCCATGAGAGTGAGGAGACCTGGATCCAGGAGGGGATGAGAGGGGGCAGTGGGAAGGGCGAGTCGTCGGGCAGGTCCTTGATGGTGTCGTGGTCGGGCACGAAGAAGGTGACTTTCTCCGTTGAGTTGAGTGCCTTGCCCATGAGGGTCAGGAGACCTGGGGGGTGAGAGGGGAGGGGATGCGAGGGGAGGGGATGCGAGGGGACAATGATGAGCGGCGAATCGTCGGGCAGGTCCTTTATGGTGTCGGGGTCGGGTACAAAGAAGGTGACTTTCTCCGTGGAATTGAGGGCCTTACCCATGAGGGTCAGGAGACCTGAAAGAGGGGTTGGGTTGTGGGATAGGATAAGAGTAATAATCGGGGACGAGGTGGGAACGTCCTTGATGATGTCGGGGTTTGGCACCTCCCTTATAGAAGGTAAGTGTAATGAGGTTATTTTTGAGACGTCTCAAAGATAACCTCATTACACGTCCTTGATGATGTCGGGGTTTGGCACCTCCCTTATAGAAGGTGACTTTCTTAGTCGAGTTGAGTGCCTTGCCCAAGAAAATGAGCAGGACCGCGGGAGGATGGCAAATTGGGAGGGGACTACGGAGGGGGCCATGCCACCATACCATGAACTTTAGGTAGGGAGGGAATGGGGGGTGATGGTTGACAGGGGAGATGGGAAACACTTAACAATATTTAAGGAGCGCCTTACCTCAGCTGATCGCGAACATCATAAGCTGCGGGTCGTTTAGGTACGCCTAAAGCATCGTCAGCACCTCCCGTAGGTCAGCACCTCCCGTATGGAACAGTTCAAGCGCCTTACGGAATCCTGAAAGTCCTGAAGAGCTTCATGAAGCCCAAAGAAAAAAGCCTTACCTCCGTTGATCGCGAACATCATGAACTGCGGGTCGTCGAAGTACGGCTGTAGCATCTTCAGCACCTTCTGCGCGTTCCCCAGGTCCACTCCGCCGCTCCCCGTGGGCGGAGACGGCGGGGGCGGAGGCGGAGACTTCTGCGCTGAAGAAGGCTTGCGCCGCCTCGGGGGAGAAGCAGGCGGGGGGGACTTCGGGGGAGACGGTTTAGGGGGAGACCGCTTAGACGGAGACCGTTTAGCGGGGGGCGGTTGCTTGGGGGATTTTTGCTTAGGCGGGGAGGAGGAATGCGGCGGGGGGGGACGCTTCTTGGGGAAGATCGGCGAGCGCTTCTTCGGAGGGGAAGTTCCCCGCTTCGGCGGGGAAACTCCGCGCTTAGGCGGGGACGTATTAGATGCGCTTGCAGGACTTTTCGTGGGGACCTTCGGCGAATGATTAGCCGTTTTCTTCGGCGGCGAGGGCGTCTTTCTCTTAGGTGGCGGGGACGCTCTGATCATAACGCTAATTAATCTGCTGCCAAGCTTAGGACTCTTCTTGGTCGAACCGGGCCGCGGAACCGCCAGCGGCGGCAGCGGCGGCGACGGACGCGCTCGTTTCAGCAGCTCGGTGTAGAGCAGCGATATGGTCTCTCTGGATCGCGCGGCGCTCGCCGCCGTAGGTAACGGCGGCTCTGGCGGCGGGTTTTCCGCGAAGTTCTCCTCTACGTTCCGGGGCTTGAAGAAATTCGGCGCGTTTGACGGCGATTTCGACGCCGAGTTTACGGGATTCCCGCTGCTACTCTTGAAACTGCTACGCTTCTCGGCGCTAGTATGGATGCCTACTAGTTTAGAATCCGGTGACGCTGCTAATACGCGCGGATATCCTCTCCCGTTGAGGGCGCCAATCGCAACGGATCGAGCGCTCATGGCAGCGGCATCTGCGCCAGCTACGGCGGCGGTAGTTGCGGCGGCAGCTGCGGCGGTGATTGAGCTTCCGCTGGGGGACGGAGCTGACGCGGGAAGGGCGGAGAGAACGAGTAAAAATAACACGAAAGCTAGAGAAAACGCTACCATAGACAATGGCGATGCTGATGGCGCTGGCGACTCGAAACAATTCCGCAGTTGATCCCTCCGCCGACAATCCGCCATGACGGATTGTCTAGGTCGCCTTGATCCTACAGGTCGGTTCAGGAAACAACCGAAGCTTATCCAAATCAGGTCGTGAGGTAGCTAGGAGGGAAAAAAGCTGATTGAAGATCTAACATTAAAGGCGTAGGGTAGCGAGGAAGGAACGAGGGCAGCGCGGTTGCGGGTGTGTGATCCTAATGGACAGCGTACTATTCTCTTACGGAGACCAAACACATACTAACTAAGATATTGGCACGAGAGGAGTACGTGCTCATGTAGTCGCGGAAACGGAAAGCCACTGCGGCTCGATGTCGGTAGGTTTCATCCGGGACAAAGTCCTGAGATCCAAGTTCTAGTTGAATAGAAAACCGCCAGCTCACGCTATGCTAAAGGCCTTTTACGATAGCCGTCCACTACAACTGTAACTGTACCACCGCGTTGCGACATGATCGGTAGAAAAGAAGCATACCGTGGAAGAAGTGAAGAGGACGTGCCAATATGTCGTGCGGCACCCTATTTCGCTCTTTTTTTTTGGTAGTTTGCTTGTGAAACCGACGGCCAAAGCCGCTGTTTGTCGGTTGGTAAGATCGGTGCAACTGGCGCCCGCTCTTCCCTGTTTCAGCATCCCACATTCTGACGAGTCAACGCGAGGACTTCCCGTGAATAACTAAGAGTGAGAGAGTGGGTAGCAGCAGTGCTGTGTGAGTGGGAGACGCGGCCAGCCATGCTAGGTCGAATACAAATGGGGAAAACGGAACGGAAATATTCAGATTGAAGAAACATGAGGGGAGGAAACAACGACAGGTTGATTGGAACGCTGAGGAAAAATGCGGGAAGAATTTGAAGGAAATTGTTTTGAACTGAAGACATTTCGCGAGGACGACTCGGTAGGCGCCCCGTGCGATGCCGACACGATCGCTGACAGAATCTGGTCACCACGTGGCTGGTGGAGGGTACACTATGGTGTGAGTTCTCGAAGTGTTACATATTCACATTTTCAAGCTCTTTCTTCATAAGCATTTTGAATTTACTGTGTTAGTGCAAGGAAAATCCCATTTCCTTACTTCGCATCCCTGCTCAACGCGTACATCACTGTAGCACCACATTCAGCACCGTTACCACTAGCAATCCTCGCATCGACAATCCGCCCGCCACCTTCGCACGTCGCACCCCGACCTCACGGCTTGGTGGGCAGCCCGCGCTCCGGGCCTCCGCTTCGACACTTTTTCCCAACCTCAGTCCCAGGCTCGTCGCGCGACAACCACAGTCCATTACCGTTACCACTGTAGTTTCGCTATATATTCTTCGCTCATGGCTTCGCTCATTGTACGGTTGCTTCGATAGTGCAATTCTCGTTCATTCACTCAATTGCACTCGTAACACTTTGTATTCAGAGCCTACGATCTCCTCTCGGACCGCATCCACAATTCGCTTACCCACTATCTCAATTTTTGGAGGGGGTAGACGTCTCTCAGCGACACACCACCGCCGCTCTTAGTGCTCTCTCGTAAGCACGCACGGCCACGACCGAGGCTCTCGCTGAGCTCGCCCGACACCCCCGCAATGGCCGAATTCACACTCGCCACATTGACGCAGGAGCAGCTCAACCGTCTGGTGCGCCAACTTGAAGATTCGGCGCTCGAAATTGCGACGCTCACGGCGGAACAACACTGTCAGAACATTATAGCTTATGCTGTTGTGTAGGCTATAGTGGGGTATCCCATAGGGGGTACAACCCATTTAGGGTTTCCTATATGTACTCACTTCATTCATAGTTGATGCATTCTCGTTCTCATTTTCACATGGAATCATAGCAGGTCCCCTCCTAGGGACTGTTCCTTGGGCCCACCAAAGCGCGCCTCGAGTCGCGCCTGCCTTTTTTTTTTAGCGGCCCGTCGAGTCGCACCTAGCGGCCCGTCGCGCCGCCCTTACGGTCGCGTCGAGCCGCCCTAGCGGCTGCGGCGCGCCGCCCTTTTCCCGGCCCGTCCCCGCCCTTACCCGCGGCTTTGCGCCGCCCTCACCTGCGGCCTCGCGCCGCCTAGGCCCGTCGCCGCCCTTCCCGCGGCTTCGCGCCGCCTCTACCTGCGGCTTCGAGCCGCCCCGGCCCGTCGCCGCCCTTACCCGCGGCTTCGCACCGCCCCGGCCCGTCGCCGCCCTTACCCGCGGCTTCGCGCCGCCCTTGCACCGGCTCGTCGCCACCCTTACCTACGGCCCGTCGCCGCCCTACCTACTGCCCGTCGCCGCCCTTACCTACGGCCCGTCGCCGCTCTTACCTACGGCCCTCCGCCGACCTACCTATGGCGCACCCGCCGCCCTAACAACGGCTCACCCGCCGCCATACCTGCGGCCCACCCGCCGCTCTACCTGCAGCCCCACCCGCCGCCCTACCTGCGGCCCCACCCGCCGCCCTACCTGCAGCGCACCTGCAGCCCTACCTGCGGCTCACCCGCCGCCCTACCTACGACAGCCGCGCTGCCCTGAACCAGCGCCGCCGCGCCGCCCTACCGCCGATCCGCCAAGACGCCGAGCCGCCCTGCCGCCGAGCCGCCCTGCCGCCGAGCCGCCCTGCCACCGAGCCGCCCGGAAGCCGAGCCGCCCTGCCGCCGAGCCGCCCGGAAGCCGAGCCGCCCTGCCGCCGAGCCGCCCGGAAGCCGAGCCGCCCTGCCGCCGAGCCGCCCTGCCGCTGAGCCGCCCTGCCACCGAGCCGCCAAGCAGCTAGACCGTCAGAGCTGCCGTGTCCGGTGAGCACAGTGCCTTCTCCCCCTGCATGGCCCTCCCTCCCCTACTGTTTACACTGCTCGTCATCTGTAGTCATGGCTACCCCTAGTGTCCTCACGTTTGACGCTGAGGGACGAGCCGTAGACTTTGAGGTCTGGGTCGACGACCTACAGCTCTTCTTACAGTGCGATAGGGCAAACAGCCTCTCTCTCCTTGACCTTACCTCTGGCGCTTCCCCTGCCCCTGCTGCTAATGCTGACGCCACTGTTTGCTCCTAGTGGGCCACGCGCGACGCTGCAGCACGTCTTGCTGTGCGTCGCCACCTCCCTACCTCCAAGCGTGCGCACTTTAGCCAGTACAAAAGTGTTCAGACCTTCTACGACGCTGTAGTCGCGCGCTACTCCTCCCCTGCCACTGCTGCACTGAGCCGTCTCATGCTGGCGTACCTCTTCCCTGACCTTGCTGCTTTTCCCACCGTAGCTGACCTCATCACTCACCTCCGCACTAGTGACACTCGCTACCGCGCTGCACTCCCTGCTGACTTCTGCGCCGCGAACCCCCCTCCCATGTTCATCACTCTGTACTTCCTAGTCAGTCGACTCCCTTACTCCCTTCGCGTAGTCAGGGACCACTTTCTCTCAGTCTGTCCCACCACGCTCACCGTAGACCTCCTCGAAAAGGCCTTCTTAGCGATAGATAAGAGCATAGTCGCTGTAGGAGCCTCTCGAGGTGACCCGCGCACCCCCATCTTTGAGGGGGGTTCTCCCTCCCCCCTGTTGCCCTCCGTTGCCTCTGCTGCTGCGGCCGACCTCCTTGGTCTTGAGTCGGTCGGTGCGGCGTCTGCCCCTAGCGGGAGACGCCGCTCTGGCAAGGGCAAGGGGGGCAAGGGAGCTTGAGGAGCGGGCGGTGGAGGTGGAGGTGAAGGCAGTGGGGGGATTGGGGGTGGCGTTGGAGGTGGAGGTGGGGGTGGGGGGGTCGGTGGCGGCAGTGGAGGCGGAGGCGGCGGCGGCGGTGGTAGTGGTAGCGGAAGTGGCGGAGGAGGCGGCGGTGGAGGAGGCGGTGGAGGCGGCGGCGGCAGTGGAGGCAGCGGAGGCGGTAGAGGCGGTGGGGGTGGCGGTGGAGCTGGTCGCGGGTCTTTGCAGAGGAGTGGCTCAGGTGGTGGCTCGCGCCAGCAGCAGCAGTGTGGTCGTGCGACCCTGTCCCCTCAGCAGCTCCGTGAGTGGTACACTGCACGCCAGCGGTGTGGGGTTTTTGGTCCGTGTACCTACGTCCTGCGCACCGGCGACCGTGCGGGTGAGCAGTGTGGGGGTGCGCACCCCACTCCGCGCTGCTTTGGCCACATGACGGACGCGTGGCGTCACCAGTTCCCGGAGGCCTCCGAGATCCCTCACTGGGACGAGCTGTCTAGGGCGGGGGTTGCCATCTTTGATCTTGAATTTGATGCTATTCTCTCTGCCATGTATGCAGTGTCTATTAGTGATGAGGGTGACTTTTACCGGTGTTTCCAGGCCGATCCGGGCATTGAGACTGCTGCTCTAGGTACTGGTGCGGCTGCTGCCCTAGGTGCTTACGACACTACTGCTCTAGGTGCTGGTGTGTCTGCGTCCTCAGGTACTGGTGAGTCTGCGCTCTCAGGTACCGCGTCGGCTTCGGCCTCCCTCACCTTCACTCTTGACTCTGGGGCGTCTCGCTCCTTCTTTCGGGACCGCACCACACTCACGCCGCTTAGTCGGCCGGTTGCAGTGTCTCTGGCTGACCCCTCTGGGGGTCCGGTCCTGTCTCGTTTCTCCACAGTCCTCCCGTGTCCGGCGGCTCCCTCTGGCACCCTGTCTGGTCTCTACCTCCCCTCGTTCTCGACGAACCTGGTGAGTGGTGCTGACCTACAGGATGCGGGTGTCCACCAGTTCACTCCTGCCCGTCGGCCAGTGACCCACTGTAGATAGGCTGGCACAGGCCGACACCTGGCTACGTTCACCCGCCAGCCGTGGTCGAGCCTGTACACTCTGACCACTGCGTCTCCTCCAGTTGCTGAGTCTGGTAGGGTAGCCACGTCAGGTCAGGTGTTTGCTTCGGCGTCCAGGTCTGGTCCTGAGTCCGCCCCCTGTTCGAGACTCTCCTCTGGCACCACCGCCTTGGCCACCCCTCTCTGCTTCGGCTCAGAGGTATGGCCTCCCGTCTCCTTGTGTCTAGTATTCCCCGGTCCTTCCCTTTCCTTCCTCAGGGCCCAAGCCCTGCCTGTGTCCCCTGTGTCGAGGGGCGCCAGCGTGCTGCCCCTCACTCCTCCCAGTTTCCTCCGATAGAGGCCCTTCTGCAGACGCTTCACATGGACGTGTGGGGCCCAGCCCGCGTCCGTGGACAGGGTCACGAGCGCTACTTCCTGCTCGTTGTTGACGACTACTCGCGTTACACCACAGTCTTCCCCTTGCGCAGCAAGGGTGATGTTACTGAGGTGCTGATTGACTGGATCCGCGCAGCTCGTCTACGGCTCAGGCAGAGCTTCGACTCGGACTTTCCTGTTCTGCGTCTGCACTCGGACAGAGGCGAAGAGCTCTCCTCTGGCCTTCTGCGTGCCTACTGTCGTGCACGGGGCATCCGTCAGACCTTCAGGCTTCCGGACTCACCGGAGCAAAATTGGATTGCTGAGCGCCGCATTGGCATGGTCAAGGACGTCGCTCGTACGTCTATGATGCATGCGGCTGCCCCCCATTTTTTGTGGCCGTTTGCGGTTCGGTACGCGGCGCATCAGATCAACCTCCACCCCAGGGTCTCCAGGCCCGAGACCTCCCCAGCCTTGCTGTGGACGGGGAAGGTTGGCGATGTGTCGGCATTCTGGGTCTCGGGATCTCGGGCGTTTATCCGCGACCTGTCTGCGGACAAGCTATCCCCTCGTGCTGCTCCTTGCGTCTTCCTGGGGTTCCTTACTGACGCGCCTGGGTGGCAGTTTTACCACCCCACCTCTCGCAGTGTTCTGTCCTCCCAGGACGTCACGTTTGACGAGTCGGTCCCCTGCTACCGCCTCTTCCCCTACCGCACTCCGTCCCTCCCCCCACCCCCACTCTTCCTGGTACCAGGCCCCCCCCAGGTAGACCCCTTCCCCCCTCAGGGTCCAGACCCTTCACGTGTGTCCCGGGTAGACGTAGTCGAGCCTGTCGAGGTTACTGGTGACTCTAGTGCTGCTGCGCGTGCTGAGGCTGGGGGTGTTGTACCTCGGGGTGCGGAGCCTAGGGGTGTCGGGCCTGGGGTTGCTACATCTGGGGGTGCTGAGCTTAGGGGTGCTACGTATGGGGGTGCTGAGCCTAGGGGTGCTACGCCTGGGGGTGTTGAGCCTGGAGGTGCTCCGCCTGGAGGTTCTCAGAGTGCTTCTTCTCGCTGAGAGCCACTCTCTCCACAGGAGCTGCGTGAGTGGTTTGCCTGGCGCTGGGGGCGTGCTGCTGGTGCTGGAGGTCCTTCGGCGCTTGAGGGTGCTACAGTCGCGGGTCCCGGAGGTGCTCGTCCTAGGAGCACTAGAGCTGCTGGACCTGCGGTGTCGACTGGAGCTGGTGCTGCTGAGGGTGTTGGCGCTGAGACTACCACCGGCAGTCCTGCTGGGGGTGCTCCTGGTGCTGCTGGAGGTTCTGGAGCTACTGGTGGTGCCGTTGGAGCGAGTGCTCCTGCTGAGGGTTCTGGTGCTGTCCCTGCTGCTTCTAGCATCGCCGCGCGGCCTCGACCGTACTTCGTTCCACTCCTGCAGCAGGTTCTTGGTCTTCCACCTTCTACTGGTCCTCCTCCTCCCTTAGAGTGTCCGCAGCCTGTCCTGTCATAGTTACAGTTACAGCCGGCCTCCCCACTGCCTGCTGTGTCTCCCTACACTGGTCCTACTGGAGGTCTGGCTGAGCGTCGTGAGCCTGCATCTCGCCCTGCGTCGCGTGTCCGTGCTGCTCGCACTAGTGGTCGCAGTTCGCGTCAGCGTCCTCCTCCTGTCCCTGGCACGCACCGGATGTCTCTGCGTCCGTCCATTGCTCCTCTGCGTGCCCCTTTGGCTTCTCCTCCGGAGTCCTCTCTTCCTGCTCTTGCCGACCCGGAGTCGGACTCTCTTCGTGCTGCCAGTCCTACTGTCACGCGTCTCCTTGCTACTGTTGTCACTGACCCTTCTTTCGAGTCTACTGCTGCGTCTGCTCTCGTTACTGAGCTCGTCGACTTTGCTGCTCGCTGTCGCTTAGACTACGCTGCTAGTCTTGTCGCTGAGTCTGAGTCTGTATGTCCTCCGTCCGTCGGGGGTGAGTGTGCTCTTGGCACGAACGTCATTGAGGACAGGCAGGAGGAGTTCCAGTGTCTTGCAGCTGCTTCACCTCATCTCGTGTCCGTACTGCTTACCCTTGAGGGAGACCCGGATGCACTAGACATCCCGACTCCGCGCTCTTACGCGGAGGCGATAGATGGTCCCTACTCCTCTCAGTGGCAGGCAGCTATGGATGCAGAGATGGCTTCCAAGAAGTCCACAGGCACCTACGTTGACGCTGTCCCCCCTCCTGGGGCGAACATCATCAGTGGCATGTGGATCTTCAGGGTGAAGCGGCCGCCGGGTTCTCCGCCTGTCTTCAAGGCGCGTTACGTGGCTCGTGGATTCAGTCAGCGGTAGGGAGTTGACTACTTTCAGACCTTCTCCCCCACCCCCACGACCACTCTTCGGGTACTGCTGCACGTTGCTGCTCACCGTGACTACGAGCTGCACTCTGTTGACTTCAGCACAGCTTTCTTGCAGGGCAGCCTGCACGAGGTGATCTGGCTGCGTCGCCCACCTGGCTTCACTGGGTCTTTCCCTCCTGGTACCCTGTGGAGTCTCCGGCGTCCAGTCTACGGTCTTTGCCAGGCGTCACGTGAGTGGCACGACACACTGAGGACTACGCTTGCGGCTCTTCTGTTTCTGCGCACCGACACCTCTCTGCCGCCGTTCTACATCCTCGTGTACGTCGACGACTTGGTCTTTGCCACTGCTGACACTGCTGGACTCGCCTACGTGAAGTCCGAGCTGCAGAAGAGACACACGTGCACAGACCTGGGTGAACTGCGCAGCTACCTTGGCTTGCAGATCACCCGAGACAGAGCACGCCGCACCATTACCCTGACTCAGTCACACATGGTGCCGCAGGTCCTTCAGCGCTTCGGCTTCACGTACTCCTCGCCTCAGGGCACTCCTCTTTCTACTCGCCACTCGCTCTCAGCTCTGCCTTTGGATGAGTCCGTAGAGTCGAGTGGCCCGTACCCAGAGCTTGTTGGCTGCCTCATGTACCTGATGACCTGTACACGACCTGACCTTGCATACCCTCTTAGCATTCTCGCACGCTATGTTGCTCCTGGGAGACACCGACCAGAGCACATGGCTGCACCGAAGAGGGTGTTGCGCTACTTGTGCAGTACGTCGGGCATGGGGCTAGTGCTTGGAGGGCGGAGTCCAGTGGTACTCACTGGGCACGCGGACGCTTCTTGGGCTGACGACCAGGCTACGCAGCGGTCGTCACAGGGTTACACCTTCAGCCTTGGTTCCGGCTCTGTTTCGTGGCGGGCTACTCGCTCGTCTTCTGTTCTCGGCTCCACTTGTGAGGCTGAAATCTACGCCAAGGCCATGGCTGCACAGGAGCTTCGCCGGCTCACCTACCTGCTGACCGACCTTGGAGAGCCGCCGCGTTCTCCTCCAGTCCTGTACGTAGACAACAAGACCATGCTGGCCTTGTGTCAAGAGCAGCCATTGGAGCACAGAACGAAGCACATTGCTCTCCGCTACTTCCTTGCTCTTGAGCTAGAGCAGCGTGGACAGTTGCGGCTTGCTTACGTGGCCTCTGAGGCCAACACTGCTGATGTCTTCATGAAGGCACTTGCGCCTTGTGATCATCTGCGCTTCAACACTCAGCTGGGGCTTGTGCCCGTCTTGCCTCACTTGCTCTCCTCTTGACCTTGCTTGTACTCTCACATATATGTATACCTGCTCTTGCTTGTCTAGCTTTATATATATGTGTGTACTCTTGCTTGTGAACTGGCCTTGTGGCTTTGAACTTGTGCTCAGACTGTGTGGTGACTTTGTGATCCACCCTGAGCTTGCTTTGCTTTGCTTTCCTTGACTGGTCTTGTGACCCCTTCTTCTCCCCCACTTTGCCTATGGGGGTGTGTCAGAACATTATAGCTTATGCTGTTGTGTAGGCTATAGTGGGGTATCCCATAGGGGGTACGACCCATTTAGGGTTTCCTATATGTACTCACTTCATTCATATTTGATGCATTCTCGTTCTCATTTTCACAAACACTGCGCGCGTGAGCAATTAACGATGAACACTCCAGCGCCACCACACGCACCGACAAATGCATCTGCACAATCGGACGCGCCGATGGTCATCTCGCCCGGCACACCAACACAAATTAGCAGTGGGGACAGCGCTCAGGCGTAGCCAGCGATGGCGCCGCCCAGCCGATGCCTGGCATGGGAGGAAACAGGGTCGCACCAAGCCCGCGGGAGCCTCGCGAAGCCCGTCAGCACGTGGAGTTCGCGGGGACAAGTGGCAAACAGGCCATTATGGCACCAATGCCACTCAAGCCGCAACGCCCGCCCTACTTCGACCCGAGCCAGCGTGGAGGTCCGTCAGTTCAATCGTGGGTCTTCACGATGAACGTCTTCTTCGACGCGAATTACGTCGAGTCGGACGCAGCGAAGATTCGGTATGCTGTTTGGCTGCTAAGGGGCCCCGCCATGGACTGGTTGCGAGTCATCGTGACGTCGCCACGCGCCTACGAGCCAGCGTCGCAAGAGGAAGGGCCCACGGGTCCAGTTGTCACCTGGAGTTCATTGTGCGAGACCGCCCAATACAGCACGTGGGATGCGTGGTGCGCAGGGCTTTGGGCGCGCTTTGAGCCGATCGCGGCTTATATTTCGGCGCGCAAGAGATTCCGCACTTGGCGGCAGCTCGGATCGGTTCAAGACTATACGAGTGGTTTTCTCGCATTATGAGAGCATGCACGAAGCGAAGCGGGTGGACCGTTACGTTGGAGGGCTGAAGCCGGACATCTCGCACGAAATCATGCTACGCGGGCTCTCGAACTTCAACGAGATTCTCGCGCTCGCCGAGAAAATCAACATTTTACACCGTCCGAGACCGGGTCCTACTATGGACATCGTCCTCAGGGACCGATCGAGTACGCCACTGTACACGCTGTTGCGACGAATGCAGCTGCCGCGCCGTTTAAGGGGCGCTGCTTTGCTTGCAACAGGCCGGGCCATCGCAAGAGCGTATGCCTAGAGGAGCTAAGGCGCCGCGGAGCATAGCAGGGGAGGGAGTCTCCAAGGCAGGGAAACGCCAGCAGTCAGTAGGAATCGGGCCAACTACTGACGAGACTGCCTGCTCGCCCAACCCCACCGACCCTCACCAACTCACAGTACCGATTCATGCTATCGATCGGACTCGGACGAATAAGGAGGGTACAGGGAAGGATTGCCTAGTACTGATCCACGGGAAAATACAGGGAGCAGCAGTGAAGATTTTTATCTACGGAGGAGCAAGCCACAGTTTAGTTAATAACGCAACCGCACGAAAACTACAGCTGACACTTAGCCGTTGCTTACCGGAGATAGACGCACGCTTAGTCGACGGCACGCCACTGGCCATACGGGAAAAGGTAGAGAGAGTCAAAGTCCGTTGCGGGGGGAATTTCGGGTTTACACGAGAAATGCTCGCAACGACACTGGATGGGCACGATATTTTACTGGGGCGCGATTGGCTGCGACGGTATAACCCGCGAATTGACTGGACGACGGGTAGCTGCACCGTGCGAAGTAGTGGTAACTAGGTCAAACTACCTCGCTGGCAGTCGCCGGAGTCTTCAACGGTACACGTCAACGCCATCACAATGAAACAGGATGTCGCTGCTGGAGCCGATGTGTACGCAGTAGAAATCGCAGTAGTAGAGGAAGCAGAGCACCCGAGTGATTTCAAGAAACTGCTGGCAGCCGTATCGCCCGAATTACAGGAATTGTTGAAACGGTACCCCGGGATTTTTCCCGACGACTTACCAGAAGGACTGCCACCTCAGCGAGCACATGACCACCGAATCGAATTAGAACCGGGGGCACAGCCAACCGTACAGCACAAGTTTAGACTGACACAACTCGAGCTTGACGAACTAAGGAAGCAGTTAGACTACCTGTTAGAAAAAAAAATCATCCGACCGAGCTCGTCACCATTCGCCGCACCGATACTGTTCACACCGAAAAAAGACAGGGGTTTTCGCATGTGTATCGACTACAGAGCACTGAACAGGGTAACAATCAAGTCGCGGTACCCCATTCCCTGCGCCGACAAACTTATCGACCAACTGCGAACAGCACGGGTTTTTTTCGAAAATCGATTTACGGGGAGGTTACCACCAGATTAGGTTCGAACCATCGAACTGCGCCAAAACAGCCTTCAGGACTAGGTACGGGTCGTTGGAGTACACTGTGATGCCATTCGGGTTGACCAACGCACCGGCGACTTTTCAGATGACTGTGAATGAGGCATTTAGGTCGCTTTTAGATACATGTGTCATCGTTTACCTCGATGACATCCTAGTTTACAATCGGGATAAGCAGCAGCACTTAGTAGATCTGGAAGCAGTATTTAAGATCTTAGACGAACACAGATTACTAACCAAGGTTTCCAAGTGCGAGTTCTTCCAGGATAGGTTAGAATTTTCTGGGCACGTTATTTCGGAGGTTGGAGTAGAAATCGGCCCAAAGAAGCTGGAAACGGTAAAAGCGTGGCGTCCCCCGACGAATATCACGGAACTGCGGAGTTTTTTAGGGTTCGTTAATTATCTGCGTCAGTTCGTCCCCGATATGGCACGGTTAACTGCCCCACTGACGGACTTACTAAGGAAAGGGGTCGCTTTTACGTGGGGGGAGAAAGAGCATGCTGCCTTTTATGCCGTGAAAAATGTTCTCTGTTCACCGCTCGTCTTGTGTATCGCTGACACATACTGCCCATTCGAAGTAGTTATTGACGCAAGCGATATCACCATCGGAGCCGTACTGCTACAAGATTTCGGCAACGGCCTACAGCCTATCGCATACGAGTCACGAAAACTGCATCCGCCCGAGGAAAAATACCCGATACACGACCGCAAAATGCTTGCGATCGTGCACGCGTTCAAAGTATGGCGCTGTTACTTGTACGACGCAGTTACCTCGGGGCATTTCGGAGTAGAAAAAACACGGCAGCAGCTACAGCGGTATTATTCCTGGCCCGAAATGTTGACCGACGTACAACGACACGTGGCATTGTGTCCCACTTGTCAGCTCATGAAATCATCACGAAAGCGGCCGGCGGGACAGTTGCAGCCGATACCACCCCCAGAGCGTGCTTCGCAGCAGTTAACGATAGACTTCGTCACGGGGTTACCAGCCAGGGCGAGTGGGAACGAAGCGATCTTGGTCGTCGTCGATCGACTGACGAAAATGGCACATTTCGCAGCCTGCAAAAAATGAATCACAGCCGAAGAAACAGCACACCTCTTCATCTCCACCGTCGTTCGACTGCACGGGATACCAGCCGCGATCATCAGCGACCGCGACACGAAATTCACCAGCAACTTCTGGCGGAACGTGTGGCAGCAGTTCGGCACACGACTGCATTTCGGTTCATCATACCACCCCAAAACTGACGGACAGACGGAACAGACAAATCAGACCATGGAACAGCTCATCAGGGCCACGTGTGACGACCCGACCACGTAGGAACAACAGCTGCCACTAATCGAATTCGCGTACAACAACTCGCCATCCGCCACGACTGCCCATCACCCCGAAACTCCGCTACGGATACTGCGGGCCATTTCGCATATGCCACATGCTTACACCCGTCACCGCCCACCTCCTCCTCCTTGCTGATTGGTACGTCAGCCCCTCATTCCACGTCAGCCTACTTCGCCCTTACGTCCCGTCCACAAGCCAACTGCCACGCAATCTCCCAGCCAGCATGACAAGACCACCAACTGAACCAATCATCACCCCCGAGAAAATCCTGAGTCACAGAGTTCGCGACCCTCGAGGAGCCCGAAGGATCGAGTTCTTACTCCGCTGGAAGGAGCGTACACCCACCGAAGACAATTGGGTTCCCCTGGTCAGAATCGAAAACCACCCCGTCCTCACCGAGTATCTGCGCAGCCGAGATTTCCGGGATGTACACGCACTTTCGTAAGGAGGACCTCCTTAGGGGGGGGGGGGTAGTGTAAGGAAAATCCCTTTTCCTTACTTCGCATCCTTGCTCAACGCATACATCACTGTAGCACCAGAGTCAGCACCGTTACCATTCGCAATCCTCGCATCGACAATCCGCCCGCCACTTTCGCACGTCGCACCCCGACCTCACGACTCGGCGGGTAACCTGCGCTCCGGGCCTCCGCTTCGACACTTTTTCCCAACCTCAGTCCCAGGCTCGTCGCGCGACAACCGCAGTCCATTACCGTTACCACTGTAGTTTCGCTATATATTCTTCGCTCATGCCTTCGCTCATTGTACGCTTGCTTAGATAGTGCAATTCTAGTTCATTCACTCAATTGCACTCGTAAGAGTTAGCAAACATCTCGAGAATCAGTCGACAAGGGGTTATTACGGTTTGGCCGAACCTCCAGCGACCAATGAACCAATCGATGTGGCATGGGCAGCATCCAGCGTGTCAGGGATCATCAATTAGCACCCACGAACCTGGTCGTTAGCTCGACCATTGGCTGGCTCCTCTTGTCTTGGGGTCCATACACTTTAGCAAAAGGCCGAAACAGTTCTCTTGCCACCCATGGTTGCTCCTCCTGTCTCTTGTGGGTGCTATTATTTTTGGCCAGCTCGATGATGGGCCGTTGGATAAGCGATTCACCTATCCAACGATGAGGATGGAGCAATATACAAGATTTCCCGCCGAGATTTTCGAGCCCACAAGCCAATCCGTACAAGCTGTTCCACGAATGATCATCCTCGATAGTGTGAACAGATCGCCCTTCATTTCCCAAGAGATATTCTCTGAACTTGAGAACTCTTGAATGAAAAGCTTTGGAGACTGGAGATTGGAGAGTAATTGAAGCAGCACAAGCAGCTCCAGGAGCAGCACGCTTGTAAGGCTAGCTAACCTAGGGAGTGACGAGTGACGAAGCTTACATTACAGCAACAGCACACACCTTCTGTTCATTCGAAGAGTTGACACGCGGGAACTAAACTTAGTGTTAACAACAAAGCTCAAATCATTGGCGTCGTAGACTGGTTTGATGAGCTCCACGTACGATCTCCATTGCCGCGGCTGTAGCAAAAACGTTCACCGATGAAGCAGGCGTTTCATCAGCCTCCGTTTCACCCTGATTCGAATCCGTTTTCGTCAGCACGCCAAGGATATTGGGGAGGAATGGACAATGCAGCCTATCAGTCAAGCTACACGGTAATCTTCATTAGCCAACCAGGAATAGAAATGTCTTTCTCGCTAATATGAAGTTATCGCGAGTGCAAAACACCTGGTTTAGCTCACACTGAATCTGCCACCCACCGGATCTCTCTTGACAGCGAAGGCTTGCAATGCAGGCTGTATCTGATTCTCTCGTTTCAAAACCTATTCTCGTTTGCCCTTTTTCTTCGCTTAAGCAGCGTGACTCGCAATGGAGGAGCGCTACCACTATCCCTAACGGAAGGACGGGGAGCGTGGTCGGATTGGGTGACGCTGCGATTGGAGCAGCTATCAACGCAACGGCCGTGCTGGCAACGGAAGCGCAGCATTCCGCCGCAGCGGTCCCTTACCACGTCCAGGACAGGACCCCAGGTGAATCCGACGTCTCACTTGCTTCGTGATTCAACTCAGTGAGCAATGCAGCATTCTGCACCCATTCGTTACCCCGACCAGGACAGGACCGCAGGTAAATCCGATGTCTCACTCGCTTCGTGATCCAGTGAGTAATGCAGCATTCTGTACCCATTCGTTATTCCGTCCGGGTCAGGACATCAGGCGAGTCCGGCGTTTGAGTCGCTTTTTTGTTTCATTCAGTGAGCAATGCAGCATTTCGCAGCCATCACTAACCGCGTCCAGCGCAGTACAGCATGTGAATCCGATGTCTGAGTCGTTTTAAGCAGCAATGCAGCATTCAGCAAGCATCTCATACCACGTCTGGCGCAAAATAGCAGGTGCATTCGCGACTTGATAAACCAGGCTGCGGATCTGGAGGTCCGGATCGTTCCGACTTTTTGGGTTCGTTCCATTGCGTGAGGCTGAATCTTGATGGTGGTATTAACGTGGCTTCCTGCAGAGATTTCAGTGCTACAAGCGGATCACGATTTCTGGCATGTCACCTTATGTAATCGGCTTTCCTTTTTTTTTTGTTTCTTGCGTGCTTTGGCTCCGTACAGGTGGGTGGTCTCAGGCGGAAATATCCATCCCTTATTCCCAGGCCTATCCCACTTCCACTGCTGCTGCTGCTGCTACGTCGAGGATGCACCACCAGCTAGCGTACCAACAACCGCCGCAGAAGGGTCACCACCATTTGCCGTCGCACCAGCAGCATGTGCAGTTTCCATCACAGCACCAGCCCCACCAGCAGAACCTGCACCAGCAGCAACACCAACAGCACCAACAGCACCAGCAGCAGCAGCAGCAGCAGCATTTTCCGTTTCAGCAGGAACTTCAACTGCAGCAACAGCAACCAGTGCAGCCATACCAGCAGCAACAGCATCCCCTCGAGTATCATCATCAGCAACAGCAGCAACCGCTGCAACTGCAACAAGAGCAACGAGAGCTACCTCATCAGAAGACAAACACAAGATTCCTGCAGCCACATCCGAAGCAGCAACCTTCATGCAGATTCGACAATTCTCTCGGTAAAGAGTATGGGGAGACGGAAGGCCAGAGGTCAATCAGAAAGTCGAGTGTGTGAATCGAGTTCCGGTGTCCTCCCTTTGCATTCAACCCCACCTTCGTCTCGTTCTATCCCGCCTCTTTCCTCTCGCATCACACAATTGCCGCCAACCAATCTCATGGTTCTAACTCATTCATAGTCAGAGCTCAGTCACATGCTGCCGTCCTTTCCACCCTGCTGTTGCCACCTTGCTGCTGTTGCCACCATGCTGTTGCCACCCTGCTGTTTGCCACCATGCTGTTGCCACCCTGCTGTTGCCACCATGCTGTTGACCCCCTGCTGTTGCCACCATGCTGCTGCCACCCTGCTGCTGCCACCCTGCTGTTGCCACCCTGCTGTTGCCACCCTGCTGTTGCCACCCTGCTGCTGCCACCCTGCTGTTGCCACCCTGCTGCTGTTGCCACCGTGCTGTTGCCACCGTTGCTGCTCGTCATCTCCAGGGCTGTTGACTCGGAAGTTCATCGATCTCATCAAGGCCAGTCCCGACTGCTCCGTGGATCTCAACGCCGCTGCTGCCTCCCTCAGCGTGCGTTCCCCTTCCCTGATGTGAACACCCATTGTCACATTGCTCCGAGTGTTCTGTACCCTCTACGAAGTTCATCGATCTCATCAAGGCCAGACCCGACTGCTCCGTCGGTCTCAACGCCGCTGCTGCCTCCCTCAGTCTGCGTTTCCTGACACCCATTATGCCATTGCTCCGAACGTTCCGTGCTCTCTCCACCCGGAAAGTTCTTAAGGGTCAGTCCGGACTGCTCCCCGTGCCCCACCCCTTGCTCGTTACCCCAACCCCAACCACCTGCTTTTTTGTCGGCAGGTGCAGAAGCGACGGATCTACGACATCACCAACTTACTCGAGGGTATCGGTCTGATTAAGTGTGCTCCCCGCATAACCCTCCCCTGCTCCCACCCCCCCCCCCGCCCCCTCCCCCACCCCCACCTTAACCCCCAATCCTGCTGTGGTCACTGCAGGTGCAGAAGCGGCGGATCTACGACATCACGAACGTGCTTGAAGGCATTGGGCTGATTGAGAAGAGGGGCAAGAACATTGTGCGATGGGCGTGAGTGCACGGGAGGGTGGGGCGGGTGGGGTGAGTGCAGGGGGATGAGAAAGGCGTAGTAAGATGGGGATAAAGGACTGATTGAGAAGAAGGGCAAGAACACTGTGCGATGGGCGTGAGTGCATGGGGGGTTGGGGGTGAGTGCATGGGGGGGGGGCGGGTGAGTGCATGGGGGGGGGGGGCGGGTGAGTGCATGGGGAGGGGGGGGCGAGTGAGTGCATGGGGGGTTGGGGACGGGTGAGTGCATGGGGGGTTGGGGACGGGTGAGTGCATGGGGGGTTGGGGACGGGTGAGTGCATGGGGGGTTGGGGACGGGTGAGTGCATGGGGGGTTGGGGACGGGTGAGTGCATGGGGGGTTGGGGACGGGTGAGTGCATGGGGGGTTGGGGACGGGTGAGTGCATGGGGGGTTGGGGACGGGTGAGTGCATGGGGGGTTGGGGGTGAGTGCATGAGGGGGTGGGGGTGAGTGCAGTGCGTGGGGTGGTGGGGGTGAGTGTATGCGAGGAGGGGAAATGATTGCTTGGGGCGGGATGGGAATGGTGAGCCTGCGAGGGGTTGGGACTCTGCTTGGGTTCAGGACTGTGTGAGGTAGAGCTCTGAGTCAGATTCCTGAGACGTATCAAAACTGTGTGCTCCGATCCCCCTCCCTGTGCTATGGTAGACAGAGAGGTTGGGGCTTCCTTCATACTATCTTCTCGAACCCCACTCTCTGTGCTGTGCTTGTTTGAGACAGGGGGATGAACCTGCAAGGGGAGGGAGCATCACGCATGCAACACGACGTGACCAGTGCCCAGGTGCGGTGCTGTGCGGTGCTGTGCTTGGTGGGGGGCAGAGGGGGGTGGGTGGGAAGGGGGAGGGGGGGGGGAGTGAGGGGTATGGGAGGGTGAAGCAGGGTTGGGGAGGGTTGGGTGCGGGATGTTATGGATTCGACCTGGCATGTTGTCTAGTTCTCTTTTCCCACCTTCGCCCCTGTCCTGCGCTTCCTCCCTTCCCACCCTTCCCCTCCTTCTCCCCCTTCCCAACCTTCTTCCTTCCCCTTCCCGCCATTCACCCCCTTTCCTTTCCCCCCCGTTCCCCCTTTCTATCCTTGCCGACCCTCCCCCCCCCCCCCCCCCTCCTCCCCGCCATATCATTGCATTTCCAATCCAAACACTGGCACGCCTTTTGCTATTTCTTTTTGTTTGTTCTTTCTGTTCTCGTGAAATCAGTCCATCCACTATTTTCCGCTTCCATCACGCCCGTTTTCCATGTCCCACACGACTTCAATCAATAGCTACTTTTCTTCTTTTCCTCGCTCCTCTGCCTCTCTGCCTCCTCCACCTCTCCTCCTCGTCCGCCCCTCTCTATCCCTCTCTCCTTTTCTTCCTCGTTCCTCCTCCCTGTGCTGACACCAGGCTGAGCTAGACGAGTTGAGGCAGCAAGACGGGCAGCTGGACAAAGACATCAAGTATGCACTCCCTCTCCCTCCTCTCCTCTCCTCTTCCTCTTCCTCTCCTTACCGTCCTCTCCTCTCCTTGACCAGTTTATCTTCATCATTTGATAAAATCCTGATATGATCGGATCTGGAGCGTGAGACAAGGAGAACAGATTTCTGGTGCCGTTTCTTTGTGCAGTCGCTTTTTCAGACATAATGAGTGGCTGCAGCTGTCTTTCTCAGGCGCATTGATGGTTGAGGCTGCCTTTCTCAGACATGAGGAGATGAAGCTGCAGCTGCAGCTGTAGCTGTAAGATGTCATGAGACACACAAGTTCTGAGGCGTGTCATAGTAATTTGTCTCCCCTTTCTGCTACCTTCCCCTCTTCTGCCACCTTCCCCCCTTCTGCCACCTCCCCTCTTCTGCCACCTCCCCCCCTTGTGCTACCTCCCCCCTTTTGCTACCTTCCCCCCTTCTGCTACCTCCCCCCTTCTGCTACCTCCCCCCTTCTGCTACCTCCCCCCTTCTGCTACCTCCCCTCTTCTGCCACCTCCCCCCGTCTGCCACCTCCCCCCTTCTGCCACCTCCCCCCTTCTGCTACCTCCCCCCTTCTGCCACCTCCCCCCTTCTGCCACCTCCCCCCTTCTGCCACCTCCCCCCTTCTGCCACCTCCCCCCTTCTGCCACCTCCCCCCTTCTGCCACCTCCCCCCTTCTGCTACCTCCACAGGGCCATGCAGGAGCGGCTACGGTTGTCGGGCAACGACGGGGAGAAGAAGCAGTGGATGTTCGTCACAGAAGATGATATCAAGGGCCTTCCGTGTTTCCAGGTAGACCGTGTCTTGTAACTGTTGCTGTTATAACATCCATCCTGAAATTTTGTGGAAATTCTGGCATCCCTGTTAATGCATGCATTGGCCCATTGGTTGATTTCACTTGGGCACCTTTTCGTTATATCTTCCTTCTCTTGCCCCATCCACCCACGCTTGCTCCATGGTTCCTTTCTTGCCTCATCCCCCTTCATTTGACCCATCCTCCCTCCCTTGCCCCATTCCCCTTCTGCTGCCTCATCCGGCCTCCATTCTCCATTCCCCCTCCCTTGCCAATCGTCCATTCTTCCCCCTTCTCCTTCTTTTGCCCGATCCCCCGTTCTTTCCCCTTTCCCCCTCCTTTTCCCCGCCCCCCCTCCCTTTTCCATCCCCCCCTCCCTTTTCCACCCCCCCCTCCCTTTTCCATCCCCCCCTCCCTTTTCCATCCCCCCCCTTCTTCCCCATTCCCCCACCCTTCATCCTCGCTCCCTTGCATCCCAGAATGAGACGCTCATCGCCATCCGTGCTCCGCATGGAACCATGCTGGAAGTTCCTGATCCTGACGAGGTGAGTCCCGATAGAGTGAGTGCTGACGTGGTGAGTCCTGAATGAGTGAGAGCTGACGTCGTCAGTGCTGACGAGGTGAGTTGATAGGGTGGGTGCTGACGTGGTCAGTGCGGACGTGGCAATTCCTGATGGGGTGATTTCTGATGGGGTGATTTCTGATGGGGTGAATCCTGCTGATGTGATTCCTGCTGGTGGTGCTCTGTGCCGCCTTATCAAAGTATGGGTACCATCCACATCATGTGCCACTATCCCATCCGCATCATCATACCTAACGACCCCTCATTACGCTCACACCTCCGATGCCCCCTCTCCCCTCTCCCCACATCCGCCCAACTCCTCCCCTTTTTCCTGCAGCAACCAGTACCAGATCCTGCTGCAAGTCTCAACCCTCCTCTCTCCTGTCTCTCTCCCCCCTCCACCCAACTCCCCCCCCCCTTCCCATGCCCAATCTCCCCTCTCCACCCGTCCATGTGAGTCACACAGGCAGGCAGGGCGCACAGCAGCCCATCGCCATTCAGCAAGCGCTATCAGATCCTGCTTCGCAGCTCAACCCTCCCTCCTCCTTCCTCTCCCTCCCACCACCCATGCTCCATCCCCGCTGTCTTCCCGTCCTCATGTGTCACACAGGCAGGCAGGGCACACAGCGGCCCTTCGCCATGCAGCAAGCGGTACCAGATCCTGCTGCGCAGCGCCAATGGCCCCATTGATGTCTACCTTGTCAGGTATGACCACACCATCCTTACTCTGCCTTGTACCCTGTCTTTTCCCCCCTTCCACTCCTCCCCCATCTCCTCCCTGCTTTCCTCCCACCTCTTTCCCCTCCCCCCACCCCTGTATCCTTCTCTATCCTTCTCTAATCCCGCTCTATCCTTTCCGTCCCCCAGAGTATACCTCTTTCCTGCCTTCCCTCCCCACCCCCCGGGCTCCCAAACTCCCTGTTTCTCACTCGGTCTCCACTCAGCTGCATTCTGCGATCCCTCATTCTTAAGGTCCTTTCTCTGACCTCTTGTGGTTTTATTCAGCTGCACTGTTCTCTTTCATTTCTGAGATGCCCTGGAGTTAAGCTCTCTCTCTCTCTCTCTCAAACGGTCCTTTGTATTAATTCAGCAGGGGTACAAACATGCGGTGCTATCCATGATAACCTCCATCCCTTAAGCCCCAAAACTTACCACTCTTCACCCCCCCCTGAGTGACCCTCTAGCCCTCCAGCGTGTGGAGGATGTCCCCCAGGTGCAGCGGCCAGGGGTCCGCTGCCATCTGGGGGTGCGCTGCCTCGATCCCAGCCCTGGCCTTGGTGTGCAGGGCATTCGCATGGGAGCGCTGGAGGGCCACTGATTAGCGCTGGCTGAAGTGGCAGGCCATCTTCTCGGCCGATTTCGCCAGGGGGTTGGCCCTGAACCGGTTCCTAGCTGCTGCTGTGGCCAGCAGCTTCAGGAACGCAGTCGTGGTGGGCGCGTTTGCCCCGTAGGTCTCGACGGCTAGGGCGCAGAACACCACGTGTTCCGTGTGTCGGTAGTACTCCCTCTCCTTCCGCCTCTGTGCCTCTCTAGCAGCCCAGCCTAGGGGTTTGCGGGCTGTGGGGTCCCGGTTCTGCAGCACAGGGTCGGTGATAGTCGTGTCTGTGATCCAAGTCTCTCCACTGTCCGGGTCGCGTACAATCACATCGGCTTTCTTCGGGTCATCCGGCGGTGAGTACATGGCGTTCTCTAGGTATACCACCAGCTCTGCTTCCCTTGCCATTTTAGCCACGGCAAAAGCTAGCTGGTTGTGTGTGCGTATCCTGTCGGGGCTGCAGCGGAGTAGGTGGTTGGGTAGGCTGCAGTCGGCTACGAGTTCTCCACACTCGCACACAGTGGGTACATTCTGGCGGATGCCCATGCGGAAGGCCAGGGCTGCTCGGAATTGTCCTGGTGAGAAGCAAAGGTCCGGGGTCAAAGGTAGGGCCTGAAGCCATGCTCTTGCTCCCTCCCCTCTCAGGCTGATGAGGCGGAGTGAGTGACCCATCTCGAGGGCTGACAGGATGGTGCGTGACTCCTCTGTCAAGGCGTCGGCCTTTGCCGCGTGCACCTCGTGAGAGAGGGCGCGTTGCAGCTGGTCTTAGGACGGGGTTTGCTGCTCCTCCCGGAGGTATTGTAGCGCCAGCGGTGGCAGGCGCCCCTCCATGTCCTAGATGGTTACCGAGTGCGCTGCGGACGGCTGCAGGGTGTTGTTGTTGGCTCCCAGTGCCGCGGTTGCTGGTAGGTAAAGGGAGCGGAGCAGTCGTAGCGCCTCCGTCGTTGATGCCAGGTAGGCCGGTGCTGCTTCTGTTGTGGGGTCTGTAAGTCCCAGTCCGCCCAGGGCGACTGGAAGGGTTGCTTGTCGGAGCAAGAAGTTGAACTCGACTTCTCGGCGTGGCGGTTGAATGCTGACGGAATTGAAACTGAACTGATTGATTAAGAAAGAAGGCACTAGGCCTTAAGTACAAACGAGGTTGGGATGGGCAAGGCTAGGGAAAGGATGGGATGGGAATCCTAGCAAATCTCCAATTGGTGAGTTGGCAGATTTGCAGGATTACGAAGGAATCCCAACCAGATAGGGTTGGGATCACAAACTACCCCCAACCCACAAATAACCTACGCGATATAGAATATAGTACACAAAGTGTTGACAACCTAATTCTAACACACCCCCTAGGCTGCAACACATCAGCCACAAGGAGGCCCAACACCCATGGCCGAGAGGAGGCGGTAATGATCCTCGCGAACAAGCGACTTGGTAAACAAGTCAGCAAGGTTGCAGTCGGAGGCAATGTGTTCAGCCTTCAGCTGCTCGCGCTGCACCAGCTCCCGAAGAAAGTAGTGACGGACTTCAATGTGCTTGGTGCGGCAATGGAAAACGGGGTCTTTGGTGAGATGAATGGTGCTCTCGTTGTCACACCAAAGCGTTGGGGTTGGTTGGGGATACCCCAGTTCTGTCAGCAGGAAGGAGAGCCAACGAGCCTCCTGTGCAGCCATGGTCCCGGCATACAACTCTGCCTCACAGGTCGACAGTGAGACAGAGGACGACCGAGTGGAGCGCCAACTTACAACCCCAGTGCCAAGGGTAAAGCAATACCCTTGGGACGAGCGCCGATCACTCTGGTCATCAGCATAGGATGAGTCACTGTACCCCTCAAGGCGAACCGAGGAAGTGCCGCCAAGTGTGAGCACATAATCCTGTGTGCCTTTGAGATAGCGAAGAACCCGCTTGGCGGCAGACCAGTGGTGGCGAGTGAAGCGACCAGGTGCAACGTAGCGGGACAGTACACTGACTGGATAGGCTAAGTCTGGTCGAGTGCACATCATCGCGTACATGAGGGATCCCACAAGCTCGGGGTAAGGCTCGTCACAGGGCTCAGGTGAGGGAACGGAGGGTGCAGTGAGTTGGTGTTGCAGAGAGAGTGGGGTGGGCATTGATGCTGCTTCCTGCATCTGGAACCTCGTCAGAACGTTGTTGATGTAAAACTTCTGCGAAAGGGTGATGGTGCGGGCTGTGCGATCACGTGTGATTTCCATTCCCAAATAGTTCGTCAGCTTCCCAAGGTCCTTCATGGCCAGCTTCTCACCAAGTGCGGTTTTGACTGCTGCCAGCTGTGTCTGATCCTTGGTGACAAGGATCATGCCATCGACATAAACGAGGATGAAGAACCGGGAGGGTGTTGCTCGGATGAAGAGGTTGGGGTCAGAGGTGGATGGGTGAAAGTCGAGGGACCCTAAGGTGCTCTTTAGCTTGTTGTGCCATTCCCGGGGAGCTTGCTTGAGGCCATACACTGGCCGATTCAGCTTCCATACAGTGCCTGGTGGAAAAGGAGTTGGAAATCCTTTGGGCCGCTCCATATAGATTTCCTCTCGAAGGATCCCTTGCAGGAACGCAGAAGACACATCCATGCAGTCAACCTCCATGTCATCTCGAGCAGCGACATCGAGAAGGGTGCGCAGTGTGGGAGGTTTGGCGGTGGGAGAGAATGTCTCAAAGAAGTCCAGTCCACGCTTTTGGGTAAATCCCTTGGCACAGTACCGGGCTTTGAAGACAGGAAATTCGCCTGGAAGTTGTTTCACCCGAAAGACCAATTTTCCCTTCACAATGTTAACGCCGGAGGGAGGAAAGACGCCTGTGAAAGTTCCTGTGTGAATGAAGGCCTCACATTCTGCGACAATGGCCCCCATCCACTGAGCGGCGTGAGGACCAGAGACTGCTTCAGCATAGGTGAGAGGTGTGGGGATGGAAGGGTTGTCGGAGAAATTGAGGGTGGGAGAGTCTACGATGTCTGGAAAGAGGGAGCATAGTGCGTGGATGGCTGAGTCGATATCAATCAACTCCTCATGTCTGTCTTCAAGGAGGGATGACATGAGAGAATAATCACCCCCGACAGGAGGAGGATTGAGAGAGACGCGAACGGAAAGGGAGAACGGTTGTGGAGGTGTGCGAGAGCGGGTGCGAGAAGCGATGGGTGAGGGAGGCGGGGCCGGAGTAGGCGTAGCGGAAGGGGAGGTGGGGGTGGGAGGGAGAGTGGAGACAGGATCGGGATCAGGGGTGGGAGCAGGAGGAGGAGGAGCTGGGTGACGGTGTTGGTAGGTTTTGAGAGGAACGGGCTCGGTAGGAGGAGATGCGAGAGGAGATGGAGGATGGGTAGCGGAGGAGGGAGGGAGCGAGGGAGACTGTGTGGTACTGGAGGGGGAAGCGGGTGATGGGGGATCAGAAATGGTGGAGGGAGCGGGAAGAGGAGGAGATGGAGTGTCGGGAAGAGGGAGACTGTCAAAGTCAGCCCAAGTAAGAGAGGGAGGCGGAGGAGAGGGGGAAGCCTTGGAGGAGGGGTAGAATGGGTGGGACTCATCAAAGTAAACGTCTCGGCTGCGATAGAGCTTGTTGGTGGAAGGATGGAGGAAGAGATAGTCTGGCGAGTCTAAGTTGTGCCCGAGGTATACGCACGTGATCGTTTTGGGAGCAAGTTTGCCGCCAGCCGCATGACGGGCTTGGGAGTTGAGGAGGACATAAGAAGTGCACCCCCATACACGAAGAGGGCGGACGGATGGCTTTTGACCCGTCCATAGCTCAGCGGGGATGGTGTGGGTGTGATGAGGATGGGGATGGAGATTGTGGAGGGCGGCAGCATGAAGCATGGCGTACCCCTAGAGAGAGGGAGGGGCGGAGGCGTGCGTGAGGAGGCAGCGAGCAATCTGCACCAATGTACGGTTCCGGCTTTCGGCAATACCGTTCTGTTGGGGACTGTCTGGGAGAGTGAAGGTCTGACGGATACCCTCAGTGGAGCAGTAAGCTTTGAGAGTGTTGTTGCGGAATTCACCGCCGCCGTCAGAGTGAAGGACCTTGATGGTGGTTTTGAAGTGTTTATGAGCCTGCTTCGCCCATTCAATGATTACGCCTGGGGCTTCGGATTTGGAGGAGAGAAGGTGGACAGACACATAGCGGGAGTAGTCATCAATAATGACAAGGAAGTAAAAGTGTCCACCGCGAGAGCGAATAGGAGCTGGGCCCAAAAGGTCCATGTGTACGCGATCGAGAGGTGCAGCGGAGATGGACTCAATGGGGGGATGGGGCTGCTCACGAAGCTTGCTCTGTACACAATCAAGGCAAGGCGGCCCGAGGGTGGAGGTAGGAGAGGGAAGTGAGGTTGGAAGCCCGTGGAGGAGTTGTTTTGTGGCTAGGTCTGAAAGCGCGCGAAAGTTGATGTGGTCAAGGCGGTGATGAAAGAGCATGGTTTTGTCGGAAAGGAGGCGGCAGTGACAGGTGGAGGAGTCAAGGGAAGGTAACGGGAGGTTTGTGAGGGAGCACGTTTGAATGGGAGGTACTACGAGCGTGTATAGGTTGTTGGAATTGAGAGTGAAGCGGGCTAGATGAATGCCGGTTTTGGCGACAAAGAGGTCAGAGTAGTCGACATCATTGGGAAAGATGGTGATGACTCCTGCTTGTTGGATTTCACTTTGTGCCAGGAGGTTGTGGCAGAGGGTGGGGGCACAGATGCCAGTGACTGTGCCCGATGGAAATGCTGGACAAGGAACTGTGGAGGACCCATGGCATTGGATGGAGAAGCTAGAGTCGGCTCCGAGGAGTGGGATGGGAGCCTGGTAAGGAACGAACGCGGTTTGGTCTTTGAGCACTGTGTGGGTGGCATCACTGTCTAGTATGAACTCGATCCCTTGTGTGTTTGAAACCCCGATGTACTATGACCCCTTCTCATTAATAAGACCAGCACCTGAGAACAACAGGTTGAGGCGAATATCAGATGGGGTGCTATCAACTGAGGGACTAGGCACCTCCACTGCCTCGACATAGTTCACGCGACGGGGTGGGGACCAGTTGGGAGGGCGCTTGTTGGTGGAGACACCATGGACGTCGTACCACTCATCATCTCGCTTCTTGAAACAAGTTGCCTCAGGGTGGTTGGTGCCTCCGCATTTCTGCCCCGCACGTGGGCCTTTCCTAATGATGTAGGGGCATGGGGGAAAGGAGTTGCGCCTTGGTCCTTGTTGGGAGCGGAATGGGATTCCAGGGGTGTAGCGCACAGCATTGACGGATGCTTGGGCTGCAAGGTCCTTTTCGGCGGAAAGGAGAGCTGATGCGAGTTTTTCGAAGGTGAGTTCCTTGGTGGGAAGTTGCTTGAGCATGGAGCTGGTGCCATTGTAGGTCGGGGTCAGTCCTACAAGTAGGCCAGCTTCAGGTGCTTGCTCGGGGAAAATGATCCCAATGTCCTTGAGTTCCTCATGGATGTTGCGGATTTCAGAGATGTAATCTGCCATGCCAGGGCATTCCTCAAGGCGGACCTGGAACATTCGAGGGATGAGGATGGCAACACCCACTGCTGTCTTGTCATGAAAACGGTCCTGGAGGTACTTTCAAATCGCATGAGCGGAATGAAAGGTGCGGTAGGATTTGACGAGCTCAACCAGAGTGGTGGTGATGAAAACCCTAATAACTGCTGCATCTGCCTGCTCCCACACACTGAAATCAGTCTCGTACTTGGTGGTCTGAGCGTCAAAAGCGGCCTTCTCTGCGGCAGTGGCGCCTTCGCCAAGGGGATCGGGAGGGAGAGGCATATTTCCCTTGCCGCGGTTGAGGAGGATGTCTTTAAGGCAAATCCCTTTCAGTTCCGTGCTAAGGAGGTGCTTCTCCACCCCATAGCACCATTCTCCAAAGTTGGTGCTCGTGCCGTTGGGAGCGAGGTTGAGAATGATGAGGTTTCCGACGAGGGTAGAAGTTGAAGTCGCCATTCGCGCGGAGCGCAGCGCTAAAGTCAACGATACGAAGCGGAGCGAAGTTCGGTGACTAAAGCGGCTGCGCGCAGCGCGGCGATTTTGAAAATTGATGAAGTCTGAAATGCGGAAAGGTGCGATTTTGCCAAATAAGTTTGCGATTGCTGTTCTGCTTCTCTGCTTCGCCGATGACCCCTTTTCTGCTGCGCCAATGACCTGTTCCGCTGCGCCGCTGACTTGTGCTGTTGCGCCGCTGAACCTGCTCTGCTGCGCCGCTGAACCTGCTCTGCTGCGCCGTTGAACCTGCTCTGCTGCGCCGCTGAACCTGCTCTGCTGCGCCGCTGAACCTGCTCTGCTGCGCCGATGAACCTGTTCCGCTGCGCCGCTGAACCTGCTCTGCTGCGCCGCTGAACTTGCTTTGCTGCGCCGCTGAACCTGCTCTGCTGCGCCGTTGAACCTGCTCTGCTGCGCCGATGAACCTGTTCCGCTGCGCCGCTGAACCTGCTCTGCTGCGCCGCTAAACCTGCTCTGCTGCGCCGCTGAACCTGCTCTGCTGCACCGATGAAAACCTGCTGGAAGTTTCGAATGTGAGAAAATTGCCACGAAAATTTGTAATTTCAGAGCTTACGATTAAGGAAATCGACGGAGAAATGTGCCGCCGTGGAAATCGAAAATGCACGCAGACGGAGCGGGAAAGCGCTTTAGACCAGTGCGACGATGTGAAGACGAAAAAATGCTAAGCGAAGAAGGCGTGAACCAAGAACGCCAAAGCTGAGAGGAAGAGAATGATCGCGACGCCAAGGATTGGATTCCCCGTGAGCGGAATGTGCTAGCTCTGATACCATGACGGAATTGAAACTGAACTGATTGATTAAGAAAGAAGGCACTAGGCCTTAAGTACAAATGAGGTTGGGATGGGCAAGGCTAGGGAAAGGATGGGATGGGAATCCTAGCAAATCTCCAATTGGTGAGTTGGCAAAGTTGCAGGATTACGAGGGAATCCCAACCAGATAGGGTTGGGATCACAAACTACACCCAACCCACAAATAACCTACGCGATATAGAATATAGTACACAAAGTGTTGACAGCCTAATTCTAACAGTTGTTGGCCCCCAGTGCCGCGGTTGCTGGTAGGTAAAGGGAGCGGAGCAGTCGTAGCGCCTCCGTCGTTGATGCCAGGTAGGCCGGTGCTGCTTCTGTTGTGGGGTCTGTAAGTCCCAGCCCGCCCAGGGCGACTGGAAGGGTTGCTTGTCGGAGCAAGAAGTTGAACTCGACTTCTCGGCGTGGCGGTCGAATGCTGGCGGCGGTCAAGGCCGTGTGCGGTAGTTCGGAGCACCATGTGTGCCATTCCGAGAGGGGTAAGACGTCTGCTGGGGTAGTGCGTAGCAGGTAGCCGATTCTGCGGCTGATGCAACGGGACAGTAGCAGGAGGGCATGTTGTGGGTGGATGGACGCCAGAGAACCCAAGGGGGCTGCCGCGTCTGTTAGGGTACTGCGGACAAAGGCAGAGCAGGAGCTCTGCGACCCCACAGGACTTCCCAACACCCGTACCCCCTCGTGGGTGTGGGGGAGGCCTTCGGGGAGCACGACACCTCCAAGCGGCATGGAGGACCACGCCGACGATTTCATAAAGTTGCAGGTGAGGCCATCCTGTGCTAGTAGCGGTGTGAGCTCCCTTAGCGCGTCTAGCGTCGCCGTCGCGGGTCCAATCATGGTTATGTCGTCTGCGTACGCGAGGACGGTGACTTCCGGGTGCTCCGCTGCCACGTGCCTGAGGTGCTGCTGGATAGACGCCGCGAATAGCAGGGGTCCGAGGGGATCGCCCTGTCTGACTCCTCTTCCGCTGGTGAGTGCTGTGGAAGTAAAGCATGGATCTAGCAGCAACGGTGATGGTGATGCGTAGAAAGAGCGCGTGAAGGGGATGAGGGGGGCTAGCGGGGAGCCGATAAGTGCGTTGAAGAACGCGCTCCTCTCGACTGAGTTGAACGCGTTCTCAATGTCGAGTTGGAGGACTAGGCTGGAGGGCTGTACGGTGGTGAGGTCTCTGACTGCATGGATGACGAACTCAGCACCTCCCGGGACTGCCACGCCAAATTGTTGAGGTAGGAAAAAATTTCGCGTTTCTCCTTGCAGGTCTGAGAGTGCCACTTTCGCCGCCAGCCTAAGCAATGTTTCTCCGATCGCGATTGGGCGTACCCCCCCCCCTGGTTTGGCGAAGGCTATAAGGCGGGACGGGGCGAGTAGGGCTGCAACCTCGTTGGAAAGGTTTGTCGAGAGAAGGTGTTTAACGGCGGAGTGGAGGTGCCCTAGTACCTCGATGTTACTTAGCGCTGGATCGCGGTAGTGTTCGAAGGTTGACCCCGATGGGCCAGCCCCAATCCCCCTGGGGCATTCCCCGAGGACGTCCGAAAAGCTTTCCAGGGTGGTTGAAAATTGTGTGGGTGTCGTGTAGGAGTGGACCCAGTCGGGCAGGTCATTTTGGGGTTGGGGGTGTTTCGATTCCAGCTGCTGCAGTGTCGCGAATGTCGCTGGTGCTGATGGCGAGGGTTGAAGGGCCGCTAACGCCTTTCGCAGGTTACCCCTTTTCACCAATCCCTCTGCACGTGAGCAGATTCCCAGCGGGTCACGTTGGTGCTGAGGTGGTTCAGCCAGGTGCATTGACCCCAAGTATTCAGTGTACAGCTGGGTCCAGTGGCCACATCGGAATACATGCATCTGTGCCCGCAGTAGTTTCCACCTAGAGCTGGATCTCCGGCTAAGTCTTAGCGTGAGACGTGGCAGGAACATGAGGACCCGCCACGCTCCCGCGCAATTAGGCAGCTTTGAGATCTCTCTCTCTCTCTCTCTCTCTCTCTCTCTCTCTCTCTCTCTCTCTCTCTCTCTCTCTCTCTCTCTCTCTCTCTCTCTCAAATGGTCTGTTGTATTAATTCAGCAGGGGTACATACATGCAGTTCTATCCATGATAACCTCAATCCCATAAGCCCATCAACTCACCCCTCTTCCCCTCCCCTCCCCCCTGAGTGACCCTCTAGCCCTCCAGCGTGTGGAGGATGACCCCCTGGAGCTAAGCTCTCTCTCTCTCTCTCTCTCTCTCTCTCTCTCTCTCTCTCTCTCTCTCTCTCTCTCTCTCTCTCTCTCTCTCTCTCTCTCTCTCTCTCTCATGTGCCTGTTCTGTCCCTGTGCATCCCCAGCCGGTTTGAGGAGAAGTTTGACTGTGGCACCGACCAAGCCACTCCTGCTGTTGCGCCTGCTACTGGGAATGCCACCGGGGGAACCGGGAGTGCTGCAACGGAAACAAGACCAGCAGCAGCAACGACTGCTGGTGAAGTGCCAGCAGCAGCAGCGCCAGCAGAAGAAGGAGGCAGAGGGGGAGTAGAGCAGGAGGGGGCAGCTATGGTATCAGGGGTGGGAATAGACTCAAGTCCTGGGACCTGGGGATGTGGAGAGGGGAGGGGGAGTGGAGGTGGAGGAGCTATGGCTATGGGGGATGGGGAGGGGGACATGTGGATGACAATGCCAGGAATGCCAGGGGACGCGGCTGGACCAATGAGAGTCGTTCCCGCCGAGCCAGTGGTGAGTGCGGCAATACCGTATCAAAATGTTATCTGCACCACTTACTGGTTTTGCTTTAGGTGATGATTGTTCTTGCTTGTTTATTCGTTCCCTCTATCTGTACGCACATTGGTTGATTGTTCTATATGGTAGCTTGCACGTGTAACGTAAAGTACTTGCTTTTATTATGTTTCATGTGTCCCCGATCCTCCCATGATGCAGGATTATTGGCTTTTGTCCGACAATCACTTGGGCTTGACTGATATTTGGCGGACTGATCCTACGTGAAATTGCTAAAAGTGTAGTACTTCCTAACAACTTGACTGTGGAACCATAGACGTGTGAGGTGTTCGCAGCTGTTTGAAAGAAAACCGCGTGAAGGCAACAGCGAAGCACTACAGTCCCATGTTAATTATGTGGGCAACTTGGGCAGCTTCGCCCAAACCAGCAGCACCGATGGTTGGTGCATTTGTGAGACAGAATCGTTGCGATCGAGGCACGTTGGAGGATCTCCCCATTCGATTTCGCACCACCATACTGTACAGCTGTACAGCAGTAAATTGCCCGTGGAACTTCGATCAACGGCCTCAGGTTGTTCGATGCCTTCTGGGCTTGTCATATTCCTCGTTCACATGCCCGAACAGCTGTCATTTGTTTGGACAGTTTCCGCGTTCTTCTGTAATTTGCACTGTAGGTTTCAAATTGGTCATCCTGAAAGTTGTGGAGCAGGAGCAAACACGAGTTCCCTGAAGTGTTTGATGTGATGCCCATGTTTCCATTGCAGTACAGTGAACGCCAAGCCCGCAATCAAACGGGCAGGTCGGGTGTACAGTGCGTTGAGGATGTTTGCTCTTGCTTTTTGGGCCAGTCTTTGACTTGGTTCGGTGGTCCAGGACAAGCGAACAAAACAGCGGCTCCGCGTGCAAGTCGACTGTAGTGACGTGTATCATTAACTCGTCCTTTGACTCAACGAATCAGCGACCGCATAACCACCATCATCATGTCTGACGGACCTCATCCCCTCCATGCCAGCTTTCATTCACCCGCCTCCTCCACATCGCCTTCGCACTCCCCTCTCTCACATCATCCTCACACACCTCCCTCTTGCTCCTCTCCACTTCAGATTTCGTCTCATGGTTTGTCCTTTCACGAATCTCATTCCCAACCAAGCCCTCCAGCGCAGACTCCGCTGTACTTATTTCCCAAGTTGTGTTTGAATAACGACTCTTTGCTCTCGACCATTTCAAGTGAACATTCTACATTCACAGCTCCCACTCCGTTTAGTGACTTCTTCGCAGTCCCTCACATTTGATCCTTATTTCCAGCTGCCTTCATACACCTAATTCGAAACATATCTACGCAAATGTCGATAGTTACTGCGCACAGTCCTCCGCAGTCGATTATTAATGAGCAGCTTACCGCTTCCAGATTCTCCTCGGCCCCACGTCGTCCGGCTGTCAAACGTCACAACTCCATGCGCAAATCCCTGGAACCGTCGATCTCACTGAGTCGCAACCCCGCCATTCCATCAAATGACCCTGGAGGAGAGTCTGTTCAACGCCCCTCCATGGAGGAAGAGTGGAATTTCTCAGGTCCTCCCCTCTCAGACTCAAACCCGTCTCCATATACGGCTGCTCCATTCAGCCGCCACAGCTGGTCGTCAGGATGTGACAGCCGACCGTCAACTGGTGACGGCCGCAGTTCGCCGTCAATGACGGCGTCACCAGTTCGTTTTTTCCGTCGGCATGCTTTCACGGGAACGCACCTCCAGAGAGCTTGCAGTACTCCTCCACGAGGTCGGTTAGGAGCAGGCGGCCCGTTCGCAGGAGCTGGGGATATTCTCAAGGAGGAAGTGGCTCATGAAATTTAGCTATTAAATTGCGTTCGGATGAGTTATGGTGGAGGTGGTAATGAGAGCAGCCGACGTGCCCATTTAGGCATGAAAAGTGGTTACTGTTCACTGTTCATTATTCGTCTCTGTGCATAACTTGCTAGTTCAGTAAACGCACTCAACTTGCTGTAGCTTCAGTTGTACCAGAAATAGACCCTGCCGTTTGAAATTTGCTTCAGAAATGATATTGAATGGAGTGCTTCACCAAGTAGACCAAGCTGTCTAAACAACTTGTTAATGGCTGTACCGTCAATGCCTTTTTTCCTTTTTGGAGCGAAGGAGGCTGGAAAATAGCTACTTTATTCGCACCATTCCGGAAATATAACTTATTTAGCAATATCACTACAGTGCATGATCAAGCACTGAACGTGTTCCTGCTCGAATCCGTTGTGCGCTTCCCAAGTTCCAGCGCCACGTCCTCATCCCAGAAAGCATCTTGTTCCCCAGAAACGAGCAAGATTCCTCAAAATCATGCACGTGGCGGCCAGGTCAGCCGACGGCGCTAGCTCTCATTGGGCAGCGTCCATTCCCACAGAGAATCTCCTTCAGATCGGTCACAATTCCCTCGTTACGTCAGAACCGGGGCACCCCGTCCACCATCATTTGGTCTTCCTGTCACGACCATCCTTGAATGCCTCATGCCGTGCCCCACGGGCTTTCCCGCTAATCGTCCAGTGTGGTTCAGTACGCTTATACACGGTAACATGATTTCACCACTTTTCATCGCAACGCACCGGAACAGACCGTGGTTTGGGAACTGATGACACACACGCTTGACTGGATAGTGCGAGACAGTGAGACTGACCATTGCGGTACAGATCAGACCACAGACTAAGGTCAGTGACCATTAGAGTAGGCGTAAGTTCTTCTGCACGCGCCGTTACTGCTTTTCTGTTGAATTCCGAAGTAGTTTAAGGATTTTTCCTTCGGCATCGCGTCTTCGCAAGGGCATCTAAGCCAAATTTCATGAATCGGTTTTGCATTACACCTGCGAAAGACGTGGTCCTGTTGGACTTAGCTTGTGGCTGTTACAGACCAGCCATCTCTCAGCTAACCGCGTGTTTGCAACGTCAAGGGATCAGTTAGATAAAACTTTCGGTTGTGTTCTAGAGAAGACCGCTTATTTCTTACCAAGCCTTATCTCACAAGTGAAATAAAAAATACAAATTGCGTGAAAATATATAGGTGTTTTCGCCATGGACCCTCCAGCTTCGTCTCAAGGCTTAGCGATCAGCTCAAAGCCTCAAGAGTCTCGCAGAGTGTCGTTCTCCGAACGCCAACAGCAGCGACGTCGCGGTTCCCGAAGATCCCTCGCCGCTTCTTCGAATGGCGATGCGTCCGGTTCACCAACGGCTCAAAATGGAAATGGTCCGAATGGAGGAGCTTTCGGCTTCCGTGGACATCGCATGAAGCCGGATAAAGTTACCTTTTCGGAGCGTCAGCGGTTGAGAAAAGCAGGCGAGCTCGAAGAGGAAGACGCGAAGCCGATCTTTGGAAATCGAATGAAATCCAAGGTGACGTTTTCAGAGCGGCAACGACAAAAGCTGAGACGGAAAAAGACGCTGGACGAGATGGAAACCCTAGAGTGCGTGGATGGAGAATTCGGATTCAGCTGGTCGGAATACGCGTCGGATTCGTCGTCCGAGGCGCCGACGCCGGCAGGTGGTTTGGAGAAGGTCGAGTTTGGCGAAGAGTTGCGAGAGGAAACTGGCGAGGCTGGCGAAGGGACGGTGGTGGGAACGGCGTGGAAGGAGAATCGTGGCTTCCGAGTGCAGATTCGCCTCGGGGGAGCGGCGAAGAAGCTTGTCAGCGGAGCCATTGCTGGAGGAGTGTCACGCACAGGTGCGTGTGGCTTCTTCCTTTCCTTTTTGAATATATGTGTTTTCGGTCTTTGAAGCGCCGTATGCGGCGGCACGTTCCTCGTTTGCCGCTATTAACAACGCATCGCTCGGAAGTGGTTGATTCAAAGTGCCACATTGACTGCCTGAACGTTTGTCTGGCACTTGGAAAAATATAAAACAAACAAACAATCAAACAAACGAAACGAAACAGATTAAATCAAATCAACTGGTCATGGAAATGCGCAATGTGGCAGTGGTGGCGCCGCTGGAGACGATCCGCACGCATCTGATGGTGGGGAGCTCAGGCAACTGATTGTAACATTCAATGTAATACCTGTATTGTTATACACTTGCGCGATGTGGCAGTGGTGGCGCCGTTGGAGACGATTCGCACGCATCTGATGGTGGGGAGCTCGGGGCACCGCACGATCGTGGGCGTGTTCCGCTGGATCATGCAGAAGGAGGGGTGGCGCGGGCTGTTCCGCGGCAACGCCATCAACGTCATCCGCGTGGCTCCCGGCAAGGCCGTGGAGGTGAGAGTCGAGTGAAACGGCGGTGGAGGTGAAAGGTGCACATGTGAGGAGATCAATGGGCTCTTACCTGAAAGGGTTCAGTTAACCATTGTGGGCTTGCTCACGCTCATAGCTGCTGCATTGACCGCATGCATTGTGACGCTGAGTGATACGTGCCCGTTCACCCATGCTACATTTCTAGTCCGACCACAACCCATTTGCTAAATAAGAAAGAGAAATAGAGCGTTAAAGGCACGAGACAAGGAAGCACCAACCTGTGCGATCCCTTTCTGTGCTCTAGCCTCCCCTTCTCACCCTTGCGCCCATACGCGCATTTTTTAGTCGACTCAAAAGTCAACTCGGTCCCTTTCTGTGCTCCAGCGTCCCCTTCTCACCCTTGCGCCCATACGCGCATTCCTCCTTACCCCTTCTCCCCGCCACCAGCTATTCACGTACGACACGGTCAAGAAGCTGCTCACCATGCGCTCATTCCGCCTGCCTTCTTCTTCTTCCTCTGCCCGTCTCCTCCCCCACTGACCTCCACCACCAGCTATTCACGTACGACACGGTCAAGAAGCTGCTCACCCCGCCGGACGGTGGCAAGCCCATCATTCCCATCCCGCCCTCCTCCATCGCCGGATCGGCTGCTGGCGTGGCCGCCTGCTGCCTCATGTACCCTCTCGAGCTCGTCAAGACGCGGCTGACCATTCAGGTGAGCTTCTTAGTGTTGATTATGCTGTACAGTGCACTGGTGGCATCTGTGCTGGCGTGGCCGCCTGCTGCCTCATGTACCCACTCGAGCTCGTGAAGACGCGGCTGACCATCCAGGTGAGAATATCAGTGCTGGTTGGGTTGACGAGTCCACTGCCGGGGTGGCTGCCAGCGTCACAGCCTGCTGTACCATGTACCCCTTGTAGCTTATCAGTTTTGAGTTGTCGAGCCAGTTGCCAGGTCTGGTCGGCTGCTGACGTGGCAGCGTGCTGCCTCAGGTACCCCCTCGAGCCCGTCACACCAAGACGCGGCTCCCCATCCAGGTGAGCTTTGTCAGTGTTGAGCCGTTCAGTGCATTGAGGTGTGATTCGTAACTGGGTCTGGGACATGTGGATAAGCATTGGGGTGTGCGTTGTCACACTTACCAGACTCACTCACAGGCAATGGCATCGTGTTTCGTTTTCATGTCCTAACCAAACCGTGTCACAGGCTGGCTCCTTCATACTCCAGTTCTCAGTCCAACAGTCTCGAGCACCAAAACGGGGCCAACCCATGCAGATATACCTGTTTCCCTTTCCTTTTATCTCTCTCCGCTCCGCCACACCACCCCACACCTCCCCCCGCCGACCCCTCCGCCTGCCCCCCTCCTCGCCCCCCTCCCCCTTTCTCTCCGAGCAGCCGGGTGAGTACCGCTCCATTCTGCATGCATTCTACCGAATCATCACAGAGGAGGGTACTCTCGAGCTCCACCGGCGATTGGGACCCATCCTCATAGGCACCGTGCTTCGTGCCCTCAACGTGTCCCGCCCATGCCGCTGTGCCACTCCTCTGTGCCTTCTGTCTCTCTCTTCCCCTCCCCCCTCCACCCAACCCCCCCACCACCCCACTTCCCTTTCTGTCCATACAGCCGGGCGAGTACCGTTCCATCCTGCATGCATTCTACCGAATCATCACAGAGGAGGGCGCTCACGAGCTATACAGGGGACTGGGCCCCAGCCTGATAGGCATTGTGCCGTATGCCGGCTCCAACTACTTTGCATACGACACGCTGCGCACGCTCTACAAGAGGCTTGCAAAGAAGGATAAGATCGAGCCGCTGGCGACGCTCATCATTGGGTCGCTTGCTGGTGCTGCTGCTGCCTCAGCCACGTTCCCCTTGGAAGTCGCCCGCAAACAGGTGTGTGGGGGGGGGGGGGGGAGGGGGGAGTTGGGTGGGGGGAAAGAGGTAGGGAGGTGTGCTCGCTGGGTGGTTTGGGGTGTGGGTGATGCTGTTGGGTGTGGTTGATTCTACGGAATGCTCATGCGCTCTACCGGGGACTGGGGCCCGGCCTGATAGGCATCGTGCCATATGCTGGCTCCCTCTACCTTCAAAGTTGTTCGGAAACCGGTGGAGGGCAGGAGGAGGGGGGAGGAGGAAGGAGGAGGTGGGGGGGATGGGGGTGAGGAGGTGTGCTCGCTGGGCGGCAGTGTGTTTTTTTTAGCCTCTTGGTGCTGCTTCTGGATTTGCTGGTGCTGCCAGTGCTGCAAGTTCTGCTACTGGTGCCGCCTAAATCAGGAGGTCATACATCAGGTGCTTTAAGCTGGTAATGGTTTAGTCTGTGGTTAAAATTCAGGCTTCACCTGTATCAACCTCCTTCGTTCTGTCCATCATGTTAACCTCCTTCCCCTTCCCATTGGTACACTTGCAGATGCAAGTTGGTGCGCTCAAGGGCCGTGTTGTGTACAAGGGGACATTGGACTGCATTCAGAGGATCGTTCAGGAGCAAGGAATCCAAGGGCTCTACAGGGGACTCGTGCCGTCGTGCGTCAAGCTAATGCCTGCTGCCGGAATCTCGTTCATGTGCTATGAAGCTCTGAAGCATGTTTTTGTTGAAGACGATAAGGTTACGGCAGCAAAACCAGGAGGTGCTTAACACTGCAAGGCTAGGCCTTGATGCTGTCGGGGGAATGCTCTGCTTGGCATATAATTCGACATACTTATGTGACTGGAAGTTCAATATTGGGTCGTGAGCTGAATCGGCATTAGTGGACAGCAAGTCTTAAATTGCAGAATTGGGAAACTTGGGAATGTTGCAGCTAGTGTTGCACCCCTCAAACCATTTTTTGCCAAGAGAGCACAAAAAATGACAAACGTGTGCAAGATGAGTAACCTTGCAATGCGCTCTCCATTATCTGTTACTACATGTGTCTTCTCTTGATTTCTGTAAGGAAAATTCCTTTCCTTACTTTGCGTCCCTGCTTAGCGCATACACCACTGTAGCACCACAGTCAGCACCGTTACCACTCGCAACCCTCGCATCGACAATCCTCCCGCCACCTTCGCACGTCGCACCCCGACCTCACAGCTCGGCGGGTAACCCGCGCTCTGGGACTCCGCCTCGACATTTTCCCAACCTCAGTTCCAGGCCCGTCGCGCGTCAACCACAGTTCATTATCGTTACCACTGTAGTTTCGCTATATATTCTTCGCTCATGCCTACACTCATTGTACTCTTGCTTCAATAGTGCAAATCTCGTTCGATCACTCAATTGCACTCGTAACACTTGGTATTCAGAGCCTACGATCTCTTCTCGGACCGCACCCACCCACACCTTCGTTTCCCCACTATCACAGTTTTTTTGGGGGAGGTAGACGTCTCTCAGCGACACAACACCGTCGCTCGTAATGCTCTCTCGTAAGCACGCACGGCCACAACAGAGGCTCTCGCTGAGCTTGCCTGACACCCCCACCTTGGCCGAATTCACTCTTGCGACACTAACGCAGAAGCAACTCCACGGTCTTGTACGCCAAGTTGAGGAGTCGGCGCTCGAAATTGCGACGTGTGGAAAATAGAACGAGAATGAATGAACTATGAGTGAAGTGAGTACAAATAGCAAAACCCTAATTGGGTTGTACCCCCTATGGTATACCCCACTGTAGCCTACACAACAGCATAAGCTACATATATGTTCTGACACACCCCCATAGGCAAAGTGGGGGAGAACAAGGGGTCACAAGACCAGTCAAGCAAAGCAAAGCAAAGCTCAGGGTGGATCACAAAGTCACCACACAGTCCGAGCACAAGAGCAAGGCCACAAGGCCAGTTCACATGCAGGAGTACACACATATATATATAAAGCTAGACAAGCAAGAGCAGGTATATATATGTGACAGTACAAGTAAAGTCAAGAGGAGAGCAAGTGAGGCAAGACAGGCACAAGACCCAGTTGGGTGCAGAAGCGCTGATGGTCACAAGGCGCGAGTGCCTTGGTGAACACATCAGCAGTGTTGGCCTCAGAGGCCACGTACGCAAGCCGCAACTGTCCACGCTGCTGTAGCTCACGAGCAAGGAAGTAGCGAAGAGCAATGTGCTTCGTTCTGTGCTCCAGACGCTGCTCTCGACATAAGGCCAACATGGCCTTGTTGACTACGTACAGCACTGGAGGAGAACGAGGCGGCTCTCCAAGGTCAGTCAGCAGGTAGGTGAGCCAGCGAAGCTCCTGTGCAGCCATGGCCCCTGCGTAGATCTCAGCCTCACAACTCGAGCTGAGAACCGAAGACGAGCGAGTAGCCCGCCACGAGACAGAGCCGGAGCCAAGGCTGAAGGTGTAACCCTGTGACGACCGCTGCGTAGCCTGGTCGTCAGCCCAAGAAGCGTCCGCGTGACCTGTAAGTACCACTGGACTCCGCCCTCCAAGCACTAGCCCCATGCCCGACGTACTGCACAGGTAGCGCAATACCCTCTTCGCTGCAGCCATGTGCTCTGGTCGGTGTCTCCCAGGAGCAACATAGCGTGCAAGAATGCTAAGAGGGTATGCAAGGTCAGGTCGTGTGCAGGTCATCAGGTACATGAGGCAGCCAACAAGCTCTGGGTACGGGCCACTCGACTCTACGGACTCATCCGAAGGCAGAGCTGAGAGCGAGTGGCGAGTAGACAGAGGAGTGGCCTGAGGCGAGGAGTACGTGAAGCCGAAGCGCTGAAGGACCTGCTGCACCATGTGTGACTGAGTCAAGGTAATGGTGCGGCGTGCTCTGTCCCGAGTGATCTGCAAGCCAAGGTAGCTGCGCAGTTCACCCAGGTCTGTGCACGTGTGTCTCTTCAGCAGCTCGGACTTCACGTAGGCGAGTCCAGCAGTGTCCGCTGTGGCAAAGACCAAGTCGTCGACGTACACGAGGATGTAGAACGGCGGCAGTGAAGTGTCGGTGCGCAGAAACAGCGACGGGTCAGCAGTAGAAGGAGCAAACCCAAGGGCCGCAAGTGTAGTCCTCAATGTGTCGTGCCACTCACGTGGTGCCTGGCGGAGACCGTAGACTGGCCGTCGGAGGCTCGAGTGGGTGCCAGGAGGGAAAGTCCCAGTGAAGCCAGGTGGACGGCGCAGCCAGATCTCCTCGTGCAGGCTCCCCTGCAAGAACGCAGTACTGAAGTCGAGAGAGTGAAGCTCGTAGTCGCGCTGAGCGGCTATGTGCAGCAGCATCCGAAGAGTGGTCATCTTCGGGGTGGGAGAGAAGGTCTGAAAGTAGTCAACTCCCTGCCGCTGACTGAAGCCACGAGCGACGTACCGCGCCTTGAAGACAGGTGGAGAGCCCGGCGGCCGCTTCACCCTGAAGATCCACATGCCACTGACGATGTTCGCCCCAGGAGGGGGAACCGCGTCAACGTAGGTGCCTGTGGACTTCCAGGAAGCCACCTCTGCATCCATAGCTGCCTGCCATTGAGAGGAGTAGGGACCCTCTACGGCCTCCGCGTAAGAGCGCGGAGTCGGGATGTCTAGTGCATCCGGGTCTCCCTCAGGAGCAAGCAGTACAGACGCGAGATGAGGTGAAGCAGCAGCCAGACACTGTAACTCCTCCTGCCTGTCCTCTAGGACGTCCGTGCCAAGAGCACACTCACCCCCGACGGACGGAGGACAGACAGACGCAGACTCAGCAACAAGACTAGCAGTGTAGTCTAGACGACAGCGAGCAGCAAAGTCGACGAGGTCAGTGACAAGAGCAGACGCAGCAGCGGACTCAAAAGAGGGGTCAGTGACGACAGTAGCAAGGAGACGCGTGACAGTAGGACTGGCAGCACGAAGGGAGTCCGACTCTGGGTCGGTAAGCACAGGAAGGGAGGATTCAGGAGGAGAAGGCAAAAGGGCACGCAGAGGAGCAGTGGACGGACGCAGAGACATCCGGTGCGTGCCAGGGACAGGAGGAGGACGCGGACGCGAACCACGACCACTAGCGCGGGCAGCACGAACAGGCGACGCGGGACGAGACGCAGGCTCACGACGCTCAGCAAGACCTCCAGTAGGACCGGTGTAAGGAGAGGGAGCAGGCAGTGGGGAGGTAGGCTCCAACAGTGACTGCGACTGGACAGGCTGTGGACACTCTACCGGAGGAGAAAGACCAAGAACCTGCTACAGAAGCGGAAACGGCCGAGGCCGCGCGGCAGCTCCAGACTCAGCAGGGACAGCACCAGCACCCTCAGCGGCAGCACCAGCGCCACCAACACCTCCAGCGGCAGGACCTCCAGCAGCACCAGCAGCAGAATCACCGTCAGGACAGACAGCAGCAGACTCAGCACCAACGCCCTCAGCAGCCCCAGCTCCAGTAGGACCCGCAGGCGTAGCACCTCCGGGACCGGCGGCACCAGTACCCTCGACGGTCGAAGAAGCTCCAGCTCTAGCAGTACGCCTCCAGCGGCAAGCAAACCACTCGCGCAGCTACTGTGGAGAGAGGGGCTCCCGCCGAGACGCAGCACCAGGAGAAACCCCAGGCTCGGCGGCTCCAGACGTAGCACCCCCAGGCTCAGCAGCTCCAGACTCAGCACCCCTAGGCTCAGCAGCTCCAGACTCAGCACCCCCAGGCTCAGCAGCTCCAGCTCCAGTAGGACCCGCAGGCCCAGCAGCTCCGGGACCGGCAGCACCAGCACCCTCAGCAGTCGAAGGAGCTCCAGCTCCAGCAGCACGCCTCCAGCGGCGAGCAAACCACTCGCGCAGCTTCTGTGGAGAGAGCGGCTCCCGCCGAGACGGAGCAACCGGAGAGCCCCCAGGTCCAGCAGTCGCAGGCTCCGCACCTCCAGGCTCAGCACCCCCAGGCTCAGCAGCTCCTGACGTAGCACCTCCCGGCTCAGCACCCCCAGCAGCAGCACCCCCAAGCTCAGCACCCCCCGGCCTCGCACCCCCAGGCTCAGCACCCCCAGCAACAGCACCCCCAAGCTCAGCACCTGCAGGCGTAGCACCCCCAGACTCTGCACCCGCAGCAGGACCAGACTCAGCAGCAACCTCGACTGGCTCGACTGTGTCTACCTGGGACACACCTGAAGGGGCAGGAACCTGAGGGGGGAGGGGGTCTACCGGGGGGGGAACTGGCACCAGGAAGTCCGGTGGGGGGGGAAGGGGAGGAGTACGGTAGGGGAAGAGGCGGTAGAAGGGGACTGACTCGTCGAACGTGACGTCCTGGGAGGACAGAACACGACGAGAGGAGGGGTGGTAGAACTGCCACCCTGGAGCGTCAGGGGGGAAGCCAAGGAAGACACAGGGAGCAGCACGGGGGGACAGCTTGTCCGCAGACAAGTCGCGGACAAACGCCCGAGATCCCCAGACACGGAACGTAGACGCATCGCCGACCTTCCCCGTCCACAGTAACACTGGGGACATCGCGGGCCGAGAGACCCTGGGGTGAAGGTTGAGCTGATGCGCCGCGTACCGAACCGCAAACGGCCACAGAAAATGGGGGGCAGCCGCATGCATCATGGACGTACGAGCGACATCCATGACCATGCCAATGCGGCGCTCAGCAATCCCATTTTGCTGTGGAGAGTCCGGAAGCGTAAAGGTCTGGCGGATCCCCTGTGCACGACAGTAGTCTCGCAGAAGGCGAGAGGAGAACTCCCCACCTCGGTCAGAGTGCAGACGCAGAACAGGAAAGTCCGAGCCGAAGCTCCTCCTGAGCTGGAGACGAGCCTCGCGGATCCAGTCGATCAGCACCTCAATGACAGCACCCTTGCTGCGCAAGGGGAAGACTGTGGTGTAACGCGAGTAGTCGTCAACCACCAACAGGAAGTAGCGCTCGTGACCCTGCCCACGGACGGGGGCCGGGCCCCACACGTCCATGTGAAGTGTCTGCAGAGGAGCCTCTGTCGGGGGAAACTGGGAGGAGTGAGGAGCAGCCCTGAGGCGCCCCTCGACACAGGGGACACAGGAAGGTCCTGGTCCCGAAGGAAGGGGAGGGAGAGACTGGGGAAGACCAGAGACAAGGACACGGGAAGCCATGCCCCGAAGACGGGGCAAGGAGGGGTGGCCAAGACGGTGGTGCCACAGGAGAGTCTCGTGAGACAAGAGGCGACACGAGCAGGGGGCAGACTCAGGACCAGACCTGGACGCAGCACCAAACACCTGACCTGACGCTGCTACCTGACTGGACGCAGGGACAGGAGGAGACTCAGTGGTCAGGGTGTAGAGGCTCGACCCCGGCCGACGCGAGAACGTGGCCAGGTGCCGGCCTGTGCGTGCGTCCGTGCAGTGGGTCACCCGCTGACTCGCAGGAGTGAACTGGTGAACCCCCGCATCCTGCAGGTCTGCACCACTCACCAAGTTCGTCGAGAACGAGGGGAGGTACAGGCCAGACAGGGTGCCCGAGGGGGCAGCCGGACACGGGAGGACAGTGGAGAAGTGAGAGAGGACAGGACCCCCAGAGGGGTCAGCCAGGGAGACTGCAACAGGCCGACCAAGCGGCGTGAGTGTGGTGCGGTCCCGAAAGAAGGAGCGAGAAGCCCCAGAGTCAAGTGTAAAGGTGAGGGAGGCCGAAGCCAACGTGGTACCTGAGAGCGCAGCCTCACCCGCACCTGAGGAAGCAGACTCACTAGCACCTAGAGCAGCAGCCGCACCTGTACCTGGAGCAGGAGACTCACTAGCACCCAGAGCAGCAGCAGCCTCACCAGTAGCTAGAGCAGCAGGTCCTATACCCGGGTCAGGCGGTACGCACAGGTGACCGGTACGGTCAGCACTAGTAGGCAATGCATACATGGCAGTGAGAATAGCATCATAGTCAAGAGCAAATATATCTACCCTCTGCCTAAGCAACTCCACCCAGTCGAGGAGCTCAGCCTCGTCGCCAAACACGGTACGCCAGGCGCCGCTCAGACGGGCGAAGCAGCGGGACTGTGTATGACCAGGTGTCCCACAAGGCTGACCAGTCCGAGCACCAGTGAGAATCACGTAAGAGCAGCGAACAGAACTGAGAGACCCTCCACTCTGAGCGTACCACTCACGAAGCTGTTGAGGCGTGAGAGACGCGCGGGGGGGTCGCGGGAGCTGCATCTGGCCGCCACCAGTAGTAGAAGCAGCAGGAGTGGTAGCAGTAGTAGCGCCACCACCCCTACAGCCCCAACCAGCGTACCACTCACGCAGCTGCTGGGGCGTGAGGGACTCACGCAGACGTCTATGGGGCCGCATCTGGCTCCACCAGTAGAGGCAGGAGCAGGAGTAGCAGCAGTAAGGCAGGCAGTCAGGCAAGCCAAAAAGGGAGGCAGGCAGGCAAGCAGGCGACGCGCAGCGTGCTAGCAGGGCAGGGGCTCACCAGTGGTGGGTAGAGTAGGCTCGGCGACTCAGCGGCTCGGCAGCACGGCGGCTCTGCGGCTCGGGCGACTCGGGCGGCTCGGCGGCAGGGCAGCTCGGCAGCAACTGCAGCTCGGCAGCTCGGCGACCCGGCGGCGCGGCTGTAGGGCGGCTCGGCTGCTGGGAGGCTCAGGTCTAGAGCGGCTCGGCTGCAGGGCGGCTCGGCTGCTGGGAGGCTCGGGTGTAAAGCGGCTCGGCGGCGAGGCGGCTCGGCTGCAGGGCGACTCGAGACGAAGGAGGAGGAGAAGCAGGGGAGACCACACACCTGCCACCCAAGCGGCCCCCTCAGGTCGCCTCGACAGGCGACGGGAAAAGGGGGGGGGGGGGGGGGGGGAGGCGGCTCGGGCGGCTCGGGCGGCTCAGGCGGCTCGGGCAGCTCGGGCAGTCAGCGGCACAGGCGGCTCGGGCGGCTCGGCTCCTCAGCTGCGCAGACGGCTCGGGCGGCTCAGGCTGCACGGCGGCTAACGGGCGGCGTGGGGGGGGGCCGGGACGGCGGCGTGCAGCAGGGACGGGCGGCGCACGGGCGGTGTGAGGCCGGGACGGGCGCGCGCGGGCGGCTAGGAGCCGGGACGGGCGCGCGCGGGTGGCTAGGGGCCGGGACGGGCGCGCGCGGGTGGCTAGGGGCCTGAACGGGCGGCGCGCGAGCGGCTAGGGGCCGGGACAGGCGGCGCGCGGGCGGCTGAGAGCCGGGACGGGCGGCGCGCGGGCGGCTAGGGGCCTGAACGGGCGGCGCGCGAGCGGCTAGGGGCCGGGACGGGCGGCGCGCGGGCGGCTAGGGGCCTGAACGGGTGGCGCGCGAGCGGCTAGGGGCCGGGACAGGCGGCGCGCGGGCGGCTAGGGGCCTGAACGGGCGGCGCGCGAGCGGCTAGGGGCCGGGACAGGCGGCGCGCGGGCGGCTGAGGGCCAGGACGGGCGGCGCGCGGGCGGCTAGGGGCCTGAACGGGCGGCGCGCGAGCGGCTAGGGGCCGGGACTGGCGGCGCGTGGGCGGCTAGGGGCCTGCAGGGCAGGCCGAAAGAGTGAGAGCGAGGGCCCGGAGCGCGCTCCGGGCAGAAAAAAAGGTTAAAAGTGGTGGGCCCTAAGCACAGTTCCCACGGGGGAACCTGCTCGATACCATGTGGAAAATAGAACGAGAATGAATGAACTATGAGTGAAGTGAGTACAAATAGCAAAACCCTAATTGGGTTGTACCCCCTATGGTATACCCCACTGTAGCCTACACAACAGCATAAGCTACATATATGTTCTGACACGACGCTCAAGGCGGAACGTAACTCCACGCGTCAGCAATCCACGGTGAATACTCCAGCGCAACTGGAAATGCACCTCCACAATCGGAGGAGCCAATCATCATTTCATCAGGCACACCGACACAGAATGACAGCGTGGGACAACGCTGAGGCGCAGCCAGTGATGGCGCCGCCCCCTCGATGCCTGGCATGGAAAGGACTAGGGTCGCACCTGTTGGGCTGAAAAGCCCTAGGATCTTTGTAGAGTTAAAGTCTGAGTAAGTGATGTAATAGCGGAAGCGTTGAATAAAGTCCTTGAACCACCTTGCGCTAGTATGTGAGGGCAAAGTAAGTTGATTAAAGCAAAGAGATACAGGAATAAATATATGAGTACAAAGAATATGAAGAGACATTATGACTACTTTACTGTTGCGGTTCGATATAGTGCGACTCGGGCAACTGCTCGATGTCGAGTCAGTTGTGTGTCCTTGTTGTCGCGCTGCGTCAGGTCAAAGGTCGCTGACCTTTGACTTTCTCGTAACCTCCAGCGGTTACGTTAACTTCCGAGGGTTGACTCGCGATGCTTCGATTTGAGCTGCTTCGCTTGTGTCTTGAGTTCTGACACGACAGAGGCGCTTAAACTATTTGTTCCCAACACTCCCCTTCGCTTCTGGAGTGTCGCTGATGGTGACGTGGCTTTGTCCAGTCAGCAGCATGCAGTACTCGAACTTCTGTTTTCCGAGCTTCTTGGTCAAGTAGTCAGCTGCCATCTCGGACGTGGGACAGTAGGATAGTTTAAGTTTCCCTTTCTCGATCTCGTCCTTCACGAAGAAGTATCGCAGGGCGATATGCTTCGTTCTGTTCGCGAATCCGCTCTTGTTGGAGATGCGAATTGCAGATTGGTTGTCGCAGAACAAGGTGAAGTTGGGTAACTCGGCTAACTTCGCTTCTTCCAGCAGCTCGCGAAGGTAGAGTCCTTCCTTGGTGGCTGAGCAGAGGGCGATATATTCTGCTTCAGCTGAAGAGAGAGCAATTAGTTCCTGCTTGCTCGATTGCCAGGAGATAGGTCCGATAGGTTCGAGGCGGTAGATGTAGCCAGTGCGGGAGCGCCTGTTATCTGAGTCGCCGGCGTGATCGGCATCGACGTAGCCGATTAGTTTCGTCGGCGTAGTTGTGTTTTTGTAGTACGTCAGGCCGATCGTTGCGGTGCTCACGAAATAGTGAAGAGCGCGGTCGAGTTCCGCTAGGTGTTCTGTTTCGGGCCTCTTGAGATAGGTAGCAAGTTGACTTGCGGAGTAGGACAGGTCTGGCCGACAGGTGACGGCTGCGAAGAGGAGGCAGCCCAGTTTTCGCTGGTAGTCGCGTATTCCGACGGTTTTGAGTAAGGCGGAGCTTCCTTTGTCGTTCCCTGCCGTGTAGCGGTATGGCGTGGAGATAGTAGCGGGTGTGAGCGCGAAGCGTTTGGCGATGGTGTCGGCATACTTTTCGGCGCTGAGGTGGATCGCGTTTTCTTCTTCGCGGATGTTGAGTCCGAGATACGGAGTGACGGTAGTGGAGACGTAGGACACGTGCAGTGGGTCACCCGCTGACTCGCAGGAATGAACTGGTCAACCCCCCTATCCTGTAGATCAGCTCCTCTCACCAAGTTCGTAGAGAACGAGGGGAGGTAGAGACCTGACAAGGTGCCAGAGGGGGCTGCCGGACACGGTAAGACAGTGGAGAAGCGAGCAAGGACAGGACCCCCAGAGGGGTCCGCCAGGGAGACCGCAACCGGCCGACTGAGCGGCGTAAGTGTGGTGCGGTCCCGAAAGAAGGAGCGGGAAGCACCCGAGTCAAGGGTGAAGGTGTGTAAGGCCTGAGCCGACGTGGTACCTGAGAGGGCAGACTCGCCAGCACCTGGGGCAGCAGACGCGCTAGCACCTAGAGGAGCAGCCTCACCAGCACCTAGAGCAGTAGTCTCAATGCCCGGGTCAGGCGGAACACACAGGTAACAGTCACCCTCAACACTATCAGAAACAGCATGCATGGCAGCAAGAATAGCATCAAAATCAAGATCAAAGATAGCAACCCCCGCCCTAGACAGCTCTCCCCAGCGAGGGATCTCAGAGGCCTCAGGGAACTGGTGACGCCACGCGTCCGTCAGGCGGCCGAAGCAGTGCTGGGTGGAGTGCGGGCCCCCGCACTGCTCACCAGCGCGGTCACCGGTACGGAGAACGTAGGTGCAGGGACCCGTACCCCCACCGCGCTGACGCGCAGCGTACCAGTCACGAAGCTGCTGAGGGGATAGGGTCTCACGACTGCGCTGCTGCTGCTGGCGCGTACCACCACCGGAGCCACTCCTCTGCGGAGAGCCACGACCAGGTCCACCGCTCCCGCCGCCGCCTCCGCCACCTCCGCCGCCTCCGCCGCCTCCATCACCTCCGCCGCCTCCGCTCCCTCCGCCACCGCCGCCGCCTCCTCCGCCTCCACTGCTGCCACCGACACCTCCACCCCCACCACTACTCCCACCACCACCCCCACCCCCTCCACTGCCTCCACCACCACCTCCACCGCCCCCGCCAGCCCCTCCAGCGCCGTTGCCCCCCTTGCCCTTGCCGGTGCGGTGTCTCCCGCTCGGGGCAGACGCAGCGCCGACCGACTCGAAACCAACGAGGTCGGCCGCAGCAGCAGAGGCAACAGAGGGCAAGAGGGGGGAGGGGGAACACCCCTCAAAGACGAGGGTGTGAGGGTCACCACGAGAGGCTCCTACAGCGACTATGCTCTTCTCTGCTGCTAGGAGGCGCTCCTCAAGGAGATCGACGGTGAGAGTGGTGGGGCAAACTGAGAGGAAGTGGTCCCTGACTAAGCGAAGGGAGTCAGGGAGGCGGGTGACTATGTAGTAGAGGGTGATGTACATGGGGGGGGGGGGGTTCTTGGCACAGAACTCAGCAGGAAGCGCAGCGCGGTAGCGAATGTCACTAGTGCGAAGGTGAGCTATGAGGTCAGCAATTATGGGAAAGGCAGCAAGGTCAGGGAACATGTACGGCAGCATGAGGCGGCTAAGAGCAGCAGTGGCAGGGGAGGAGTAGCCTGCAACTACAGCGTCGTACAAGGTCTTAGCACTCTTGTACTGGCTAAAGTGCGCACGCTCAGCGGTCGGTAAGTGGCGACGCACAGCAAGGCGAGCAGCAGCATCGCGTGTGGCCCACTGTGAGCGAACAGTGCTGTCTGCAGTAGCAGGCAGGGCGGGAGAGACACCAGAGGTGAGATCGAACAGAGAGAGTCCGTCTGCCCTATCGCACTGGAGAAACAGCTGGAGGTCATTGACCCAGACCTCAAAGTCACGGCACGGCCCTCAGCATCAAAAGTAAGGACACTGGGGGTATCCATGACTGCAGTGGCCTAGTAGGGAGTGAGCTCACTAGTCCGAGGAAGGAGGGCCGGGGCGCACCGGTAGGAACAGCAGCGGCTCGACAATAGGGCCGCTCGGCGGCTCGGCGGCTCGGTGGCTGGGCGGCTCGGCTGCTGGGCGGCTCGGCTGCTGGGCGGCTCGGCGGCTTGGCTGGTGGGCGGCTCGGCTGCTCGGCGGCTCGGCTGCTGGGCGGCTCGGCTGCTGGGCGGCTCGGCTGCTCGGCAGGTGGGCGGCTCGGCTGTTGGGCGGCGCGGCTGCTGGGCGGCTCAGCTGCTGGGCTGCTCGGCGGCTCGGTCGCTGGGCGGCTGAGCAGTGACAGGGCCGGTAGAGGCGGTGACGTGGCCGCTAGGGGAGGGCGACGGGGCCGCAGGTGACGGCGACGGGGCCGCAGGTGGCGGCGAAGGGGCCGCAGGTGGCGGCGGGGCCGCAGGTGGCGGTTGAGTGGCCGTAGTTGGCGGCGACGGGGCCCTAGGTGGCGGCGACGGGGCCGCAGGTGGCGGCGACGGGGCCGCAGGTGGCGGCGACGGGGTCTCAGAGGGGCTGCAGAGGGGCCGCAAGGGGCCTAGACGGGGCCGCAGAGGGGCCGCAAGGGGCCTAGACTGGGCCGCAAGGGGCCTAAACGGGGCGGCGACGGGGCCGTAAGGGGCCGGTAAGGGCGCCGCGAGGGGCCGAAAGGGGCCGCGCGAGGGCCGTAAGGGCGGCGTGAGGGGCCGTAAGGGGCCGTAAGGGGCCGTAAGGGCAGCGCGAGGGGCCGTAAGGGGCCGTAAGGGCGGCGCGAGGGGCCGTAGAGGGCGGCGCGAGGGGCCGTAAGGGCGGCGTAAGGGGCCGTAAGAGGGGCCACTAAGGGCGACGCGAAGGTAGGGAGGGCACACAGAGCGCGACTCGGGCAGGAGTGAAGCGCGCTCCGGGCAGGAAAAAAAATATATCGTGGTGGGCCCTAGGTAGCGTTCCCACTAGGGAACCTGCTCGATACCATGATAAGAAAGGAGGAATGAAATGACTAAGGGAGAGTTGGATACAAGTACAAAACCTAGAAATGTGTCGTACCCCATATGTGCTACCCCACTATAGCCATATAGGCTAAGTCATATAAGCCTGACATACCCATGACCCCAAATCCCGACTATCCGGTGTCACGTGTCAGAATCCCAACCACTAAACCATTGGGATAAAAGGGCTTGTTAAGTAGCGGGTCAGTGCGCTCATAACCCCCTACGACAACGAGCCTGTAAACCTTCCCTAAGATCAATCGGGGATCACCAGTGGACCTCTGACACCCCCCCGTACTGGGATGCCCGAAGTGCAAACACTGGGATTTGAACCCGAGACCTTCGCTCTGATACCTTGTCAGAATCCCAACCACTAGACGATTGGGATAAAAGGGCTTGTTAAGTAGCGGGTCAGTGCGCCCATATCCCCCAAGGACAACGAGCCTGTAACCCTTCCCTAGGATCAATCGGGGATCACCAGTGTGTCAGAATCCCAACCACTAGACCATTGGGATAAAATGACTTGTTTCAGTAGCGGGTCAGTGCGCCCATAGCCCCCCAAGTAAACGCGCCTGTAGCCCCCCCTAGGATCGATCGGGGATCTCCGGTGTAGCTCTACTGACACCCCCCCACACTGGGAGGCCCAGGACTAAGCACAGTGGCAACAGCCAACATGTGCATACACCGGGATTCGAACCCGAGACCGCTCCGATACCATGTCAGAATCCCAACCACTGGACCATTGGGATAAAAGGGCTTGTTTCAGTAGCGGGTCAGTGCGCCCATAACCCCCCAGGCAAACGCGCATGTAGCCCCCCTAGGATCGATCGGGGATCTCACAGTATAGCTCTACTGATACAGTGGACCTCTGCCATCACGAGCGCAACAGTTCGCCGAATTTTTACAAGCAGCACGGACCCGGGCAGCAGGCGCAAATAAAACTTCGAACATCATCGCTAAACGCAACGCCGACCGCCACTGGCGACCTGTCACTTACCAGCCTGACGACCTAGTCTTACTCGACACCTAGAACCTCCGCCTACTCATTACTCCGAAACTCCGCCCTCGATATTGTGGGCCATTCCGCATCAGCCACATGATCACACCCGTCACCGCCCATCTCCTCCTCCCTGCTGACTGGTACGTCAGCCCGTCCTTCCATGTCAGCTTGCTTCGCCCCTACGTACCATCCACCAGCGACCTGCCCCATAACCGCCCAGCTAGCATGACACGAGCTACCGAGTTCGTGACCCACGAGGAGCTCGAAGGATCGAATTCCTCATCCGCTGGAGAGACCGTACACCCACCGAAGACAACTGGGTTCCTCTGGATAGAATCGAAAACCACCCTGTCCTCACCGAGTATCTGCGCACCCGAAATTTTCGGGATGTACACGCACTTTCATAAAGGAGGGCCTCCTTAGTGGGGGGGGTGTCAGAATATTATCTTATTGTTCTAGCCTGTAGTGGGGTGCTCTATAGCGAGTACAACCCTTCTAGGGTTTGCTATTTGTATCCTCATTCTTGCTAGTTCAACCCCCTTTCTTTCTTCTAACTTTTCACATGCTATCAGAGCAGGTCGATCCCCTTGGATCGATCCTGTGGGTGTGTCCCCACCTTGCTTCCGCTGCTACTTTTTCATCCCGCCGTGCGCCCCGAGGCGCGCGGCGGTTTTCTGCCCGCCGTGCGCCCCGAGGCGCGCGGCGGTTCATTGCCCGCTGTGCGCCCCGGGGCGCGCGGCGGGCTTCTCCTCTACGTCGCGGCCCCGCCCCGGCCCGTCGCCGCCCGTGCGCCTGCCCGGCTCGGCCCCGCCCTTCGTCGCGGCCCCGCCCCGGCCCGTCGCCGCCCGTGCGCCTGCCCGGCTTGGCCCCGCCCTACCTGTCGCGGTCCCGCCCCTCCGTCGCGGCCCCGCCCCGACCGTCGCGGCCCCGCCCCTCGTCGCGGCCCCGCCCCTGCGTCGCGGCCCCGCCCCTCGAAGCGGCCCCGCCCTACGTCGCGGCCCCGCCCCGGACCCTATGCGGCCCCGCCCTACCTTCGCGGCCCCGACCTGTCGCCGCCCGTGCGCCTGCCCGGCTTGGCCCCGCCCTACCTTCGCGGTCCCGCCCCTCCGTCGCGGCCCCGCCCCGACCGTCGCGGCCCCGCCCCGCTCGTCGCGGCCCCGCCCCTTGTCGCGGCCCCGCCCTCCCCTCAGGTCCGTGGTGGCCCCCCCCCCCCCCCCCCTTCTCCCCTTCCCCCATTTCCCGTCGCCCGTCGCGGCTCCTTCGGGGGCCGCTGTGGGGTGGCGGGTATGGGGGTGGCCGGTGTGCCTTCCTCCCTTTCTCCTCCTCCTCCTTCGTCTCCCACTGCTGCAGCTGTCGCTGAGGGGGTTGGTTGTGTGGGAGACTGGGGTTTAGGGTTTTAGGGGGGTGCGTGGGAGTAGAGCTAGTGGTGTAGCAGTGGGTGTGTATCAGGGGGGTGGGACTGTGTGCGGGAGGATGAGCGGAGGTTGCCAGTTTGTCGTCAGCAGCACCTGTAGTCCGGGGCGCTGTCCCGGTAGCCCAGTCGTAGCCAGCTGTGCCAGCCGCTCGTGGGTCCGTTGCCCGTCCGCCGCTATTTGAGCCGCGGGGCCTGTTACCCCTGTAGTCCGGGCGCTGTCCGGTAGCCGCTGTGCCAGTCTGCCTCCTGTTGCCCGTGTGTCTGCAGCTTCAGCCGTCGCCTCCTGTCTCCTCTCCCCTCACTCTCCCTCCTCCTCCTCACTTGCCCGTTGTGACTACCACTAGCTTTGCTTATAATTGTAAACTCTAAACTATTTCTTCTTGAACTTGTGCTCAGAATGTGTGGTGACATTGTGATCCACCCTGAGCTTGTTTTGCTTTGCCTACTCTGCTGATTACACCCCACTTTGGCTATGGGGGTGTGTCAGAATATTATCTTATTGTTCTAGCCTGTAGTGGGGTGCTCTATAGCGAGTACAACCCTTCTAGGGTTTGCTATTTGTATCCTCATTCTTGCTAGTTCAACCCCCTTTCTTTCTTCTAACTTTTAACAGGGGGTAGTGTAGGGAAAATTCCTTTCCATGCTTCGCGTCTTTGCTCAGCGCATACACCACTGTAGCACCACAGTCAGCACCGTTACCACTCGCAAACCTCGCATCGGCAATCCTCCCGCCACCTTCGCACGTCGCACCCCGACCTCACGGCTCGGTGGGTAACCCGCGTTTCGGGCCTCCGCCTCGACCTTTTCCCAAGCTCAATTCCAGGACCGTCGCGCGTCAACCACATTTCATTACCGTTACCTCCGTAGTTTCGCTATATATTCTTCGCTCATGCCTTCGCTCGTTGTACTCTTGCTTCGATAGTGCACTTCTCATTCGATCACTCAATTGCACTCGTAACAATTTCTAAGGCAAACTTGAATTGCACAACTGCCACTGTACATACTTCATATTAAGATGACTGTTACGAGTGCAATTGAGTAAATGAACGAGAATTGCACTATCAAAGCAAGAATCCAATGAGCGAAGGCATGAGCAAAGAATATATAGCGAAACTACAGTGGTAACGGTAATGGACTGTGGTTGTCGCGTGACGGGCCTGGGACTGAGGTTTGGGAAAGTGTCGAAGCGGAGGCCCGGAGCGCGGGTTATCAGCCGAGCTGTGCGGTTGGGGTGCGATGTGCGAAATTGGCGGGCTGATTGTCAATGCGAGGGTCGCGAGTGGTAACGGTGCTGACTGTGGTGCTATAGTGATGTACGCGTTGAGCAGGGATGCGAAGAAGGAAAAGTGATTTTCCTTACACTACCCCACCTCCTAAGGAGGTCCTCCTTACGAAAGTGCGTGGACGTCCCTGAAGTGTCGGCTGCGCAGATATTCGGTGAGAATAGGGTGGTTTTCGATTCTGTCCAGGGGAACCCAATTGTCTTCGGTGGGTGTACGGTCTTTCCAGCGGATCAGGAACTCGATCTTTAGGGCTCCTCGTGGGTCACAAACTCTGTGGCTCAGGATTTTGTCGGGGGTGATGATTGGTTCGGTTGGCGGTCGTGCCATGCTGGCTGGGCGATTGCTTGGGAGTTGGCTTGTGGATGGGACGTAGGGGCGAAGCAGGCTGACGTGGAACGAGGGGCTAACGTACCAGTCAGCAGGGAGGAGGAGGTGGGCAGTGACGGGTGTTATCATGTGGCTGATACGAAATGGCCCACAGTATCGGGGGCGGAGTTTGGGTGTGATGGGCGGTCGGAGGTTCTGGGTGTCGAGTAAAACTAGGTCGTCGGGCTGGTAAGTGGCAGGTCTGCGGTGGCGGTCGGCGTTGCGTTTAGCGATGATGTTCGATTTTTTGATTGCGTCTGCTGCCCTGGTCCGTGCCGCTTGCAGAATTTCAGCGAACTGTTGCACGCGTGGAACCGGGTTGTCGGGATTCGGGGTCATGGGTACTGTTGGGTCTTGTCCGTAATTCAGGTAAAACGGTGACTGTTGGGTCGTGACGGATGGGGCGTTGTTGTATGCGAATTCGATGAGTGGTAGTTGTTGCTCCCACGTGTTTGGATCGTCGCACGTGGCCCTGATGAGTTGCTCCATGGTTTGATTTGTCCGTTCTGTCTGTCCGTCTGTTTCGGGGTGATACGATGAACTAAACTGTAGTCGCGTGCCGAACTGCTGCCACAGGTTCCGCCAGAAGTTGCTAGTAAACTTCGTGTCTCTGCCGCTGATGATTGATGCTGGTATCCCGTGCAGTCGAACGACGGTAGAGATGAAGAGGCGGGCTGTTTCTTCGGCTGTGATTGATTTCTTGCAGGCTGCGAAGTGTGCCATTTTCGTCAGTCGATCAACGATGACCAGGATCGCGTCATTCCCACTCGCTCCGGTCGGTAACCCCGTGACGAAGTCCATCGTCACCTGCTGCCAAGCACGCTCTGGGGGTGGGATTGGTTGCAACTGTCCCGCCGGCCGCTTCCGGGTTGACTTCATGATCTGGCAAGTGGGACACGATGCCACGTGTCGCTGTACGTCGGTCAACATTTCGGGCCAATAATAATACCGCTGCAGCTGCTGCCGTGTTTTCTCTACTCCGAAATGTCCCGAGGTAACTCCGTCATGTGCCTCCTGTAATAGTAATTCCCGTAGCAGTGTGTACCCTGGTACCCAGATGCGTTCGGTCCCAGCTTTTACATAATAGACTCCCTTGGCTGCTGCGAATTGCTGCGAGTTTCCTCCTGTGAAAAATGGGTCCGTTTGGTATCCGTGGGTAAATAATCCTGTCAGTAGCGGGCTGGTCTGGGCGAGTAGTATCGCATGGATCAGGGCAGTGGGGCGGGTCAGTGCGTCGGCGATATTCGAGGCTCCTTTTTTATAGGTGACTGTGTAGTGGAAATTTGACTCGAGGAAATCGAGCCACCGAATCTGTAGTGGGTTGAGGTTGGGCTGTGCGCGGAGGTATTGTAGGGATCGGTGGTCTGTCCGTACTGTCACGTCTGCGACGGTCAAGTAGCAGCGCCACACTTCGAACGCATGCACGATCGCGAGCATTTCGCGGTCGTGTATTGGGTAATTTCGTTCGGACGGATGCAGTTTTCGTGATTCGTATGCGATGGGCTGTAGGCCGTTGCCAAAGTCCTGCAACAGTACGGCTCCAATGGCGATGTCGCTTGCGTCTGTAACAACTTCGAAGGGGCGATGTGGGTCAGCGATGCGCAGGACGGGTGGTGAACAGAGAACATTTTTCAGGGCAGAGAAGGTAGTATGCTCTTTCTCCCCCCACGTAAAAACGACCCCCTTGCGTAGTAAGTCTGTCAACGGGGCAGATAATCGTGCCATGTCGGGGACGAACTGACGAACATAATTAACGAACCCTAAAAAACTCTGCAGTTCCGTGATGTTCGTCGGGGGACGCCACGCTTTGACCGTATCCAGCTTCTTGGGGTCGATTTCAACTCCATCCTCCGAAATAACGTGCCCTAAAAATTCTAGCATGTCCCGAAAAAACTCGCACTTAAATCCTTTGGTGAGTAGCCGATGTTCCTTTAAAATTTTAAACACTGCTTCGAGATCTACTAAGTGCTGCTGCTTGTCGCGACTGTAAACGAGGATGTCGTCGAGGTAGACTATCACGCATTTATCTAAGAGTGGCCTAAACGCCTCGTTCATGGTCATCTGAAATGTTGCGGGCGCGTTGGTCAGCCCAAAAGGCATTACCGTGTACTCGAACGACCCGTACCTAGTCCTAAATGGTGTCTTGGCGCAGTCCGACGGTTCGACCCGAATCTGATGGTAACCCCCCTGTAAGTCTATTTTTGAAAATACCCGTGCTGTTCGCAGTTGGTCGATCAGTTCGTCGGCACGGGGAATGGGGTACCGCGATTTGACTGTTACCCTGTTAAGCGCTCGGTAATCGATGCACATGCGAATGTCAGAGTAATATAACTGATGCATGTTTGTAGGCTATAGTGGGGTAGCACATATGGGGTACAGCTTTCTAGGGTTGTATTTGTACCCAACTCTGACTTAGTCATTTCATTCCTGTTCTCTTATCTTTCACATGGTATAGAGCGGGTCCTTCCTAAGGACCGTTTTTTAGGGCCCACCAAAGCGCGCCCCGAGGCGCGCATTTTTTTTCGCGACCCTTCGGGTCGCCATTACTCTCGCGGCCCCGCTGTCCCTCTGACGCGGCCCCGCCACCCCTGCTTGACGCGGCCCCGCCGCCTCCTCTGCAGCGGCTCCGCCGCCTCCTCTGACGCGGCCCCGCCGCCCGCTGATCGCGGCCCCGCCGCCGGCTCTGACGCGGCCCCGCCGCCGGCTCTGACGCGGCCCCGCCGCCCGCTGATCGCGGCCCGCCGCTGGCCCTGACGCGGCCCCGCCGCCGGCTCTTAGCCAGCCTCGCCGCCGGCTCCAACGCGGCCCCGCCGCCCGCCTCGACGAGGCCCCGCCGCCGGCTCTGACGCGGCCCCGCCGCCGCCTCCTGATCGCGGCCCCGCCCCGGCTCTCTCGCGGCCTCGCCGCCAGCTCTGACGCGGCCCCGCCCCGGCTCTCACGCGGCCCCGCCGCCGGCTCTCTTACGGCCCCGCCGCCGCCCCTGACGCGGCCCCTGCCTCGGCTCTCAGGCGGCCCAGCCGCCCCGTCGCGGCCCGGTCGCCTCCTGACGGCCCCGCCGTCCCTTCGTGACGCCCCCGCCGTCCCTTCCTGCCGGCCCCGCCGTCCACTCCTAACGGCCCCGCCGTCCCCTCCTGACGGCTCCTGCCGTCCCCTTCTACCGGCCCCGCAACTGCACCTGCTCGCCCCGCCGCTGCACCTACCGGCCCCCACCACCCCCCCCCCCCTTTTCCCGTCGCCTGTCGAGGCGACCTGAGAGGCCAGCAGAGGGGTGGCAGGTGTGTGGCCTCTCCTGCTTCTCCTCCTCCTTCATCTCCCGCTGCAGCAGCCGAGCCGCTCACCTGCAGCAGCCGAGCCGCCCCACCGCCGAGCCGCCCTGCACCCGAGCCGCCCAGCAGCCGAGTCGCCCTGCCGCCGAGCTGCCGGGTCGCTGAGCTGCTGAGCTGCAGTTGCTGCCGAGCCGCCCTGCCGCCGAGCCGCCGAGTCGCCGAGTTGCTGAGCTGCAGTTGCTGCCGAGCCGCCTTGCCGCCGAGCCGCCCGCGTCGCCCGAGCCGCAGAGCCGCCGAGCTGCCGAGCCTACTCTTCCCACCACTGGCGAGCTCTTGCCCTGCTAGCACACTGCGCGTTGCCTGCCTGCCTGCCTTTTGGCTTACCTGGCTGCGTGCCTTCCTGCTGCTAGTCCTGCTCCTGCTTCTACTTGCGGAGCCAGATGCAGCCCCAGCGACGCCTGCGTGAGTCCCTCACGCCCCAGCAGCTGCGTGAGTGGTACGCTGGTTGGGGCTGTAGGGGTGGCGGCACTACTCCTACTACCACTCCTGCTGCTTCTACTCGTGGTGGCGGCCAGATGCAGCTCCCGCGACCCTCTCGCGTGTCTCTCACGCCTCGCCAGCTTCGTGAGTGGTACGCTCAGAGTGGAGGGTCTCTCAGTGCTGTTCGCTGCTCTTACGTGATTCGCACTGGTACTCGGAGTGGTCAGCCTTGTGGGACACCTAGTCATACACAGTCCCGCTGCTTCGCCCGTCTGAGCGACGCCTGGCGTACCGTGTTTGGCGACGAGGCTGAGCTCCCCGACTGGGTGGAGTTGCTTAGGCAGAGGGTAGATATATTTGCTCTTGACTATGATGCTATTCTCACTGCCATGTATGCATTGCCTACTAGTGCTGACCGTGCCGGTCACCTGTGCGTACCGCCTGACCCGGGTATAGAGCCTGCTGCTCTAGCTGCTGGTGCGGCTGCTGCTCTGGGTGCTAGTGTGTCTCCTGCTCCAGGTACAGGTGCGGCTGCTGCTCTAGGTGCTAGTGAGTCTGCTTCCTCAGGTGCGGGTGAGGCTGCGCTCTCAGGTACCGCGTTGGCTTCGGCCTCCCTCACCTTTACACTTGACTCTGGGGCTTCTCGCTCCTTCTTTCGGGACCGCACCACACTCACGCCGCTTGGTCGGCCGGTTGCAGTCTCCCTGGCTGACCCCTCTGGGGGTCCTGTCCTCGCTCACTTTTCCACTGTCCTCCCGTGTCCGGCTGCCCCCTCGGGCACCCTGTCTGGCCTGTACCTCCCCTTGTTCTCGACGAACTTGGTGAGTGGTGCAGACCTACAGGATGCGGGGGTTCACCAGTTCACTCCTGCGAGTCAGCGGGTGACCCACTGCACGGACGCACGCACAGGCCGGCACCTGGCCACGTTCTCGCGTCGGCCGGGGTCGAGCCTCTACACCCTGACCACTGAGTCTCCTCCTGTCCCCGCGTCCGGTCAGGTAGCAGCGTCGGGTCAGGTGTTTGCTGCTGCGTCCAGGTCTGGTCCTGAGTCTGCCCCCTGTTCGTGTCGCCTCCTGTCTCACGACACTCTCCTGTGGCACCACCGTCTAGGCCACCCCTCCTTGCCTCGTCTTCGGGGCATGGCTTCCCGTGTCCTTGTCTCTGGTCTTCCCCAGTCTCTCCCTCCCCTTCCTTCGGGACCAGGACCTTCCTGTGTCCCCTGTGTCGAGGGGCGCCTCAGGGCTGCTCCTCACTCCTCCCAGTTTCCCCCGACAGAGGCTCCTCTGCAGACGCTTCACATGGACATGTGGGGCCCGGCCCCCGTCCGTGGGCAGGGTCACGAGCGCTACTTCCTGTTGGTGGTTGACGACTACTCGCGTTACACCTCAGTCTTCCCCTTGCGCAGCAAGGGTGCTGTCACTGAGGTGCTGATCGCCTGGATCCGCGAGGCTCGTCTCCAGCTCAGGAGGAGCTTCGGCTCGGACTTTCCTGTTCTGCGTCTGCACTCTGACCGAGGTGGGGAGTTCTCCTCTCGCCTTCTGCGAGACTACTGTCGTGCACAGGGGATCCGCCAGACCTTTACGCTTCCGGACTCTCCACAGCAAAATGGGATTGCTGAGCGCCGCATTGGCATGGTCATGGATGTCGCTCGTACGTCCATGATGCATGCGGCTGCCCCCCATTTTCTGTGGCCGTTTGCGGTTCGGTACGCGGCGCATCAGCTCAACCTTCACCCCAGGGTCTCTCGGCCCGCGATGTCCCCAGTGTTACTGTGGACGGGGAAGGTCGGCGATGCGTCTGCATTCCGTGTCTGGGGATCTCGGGCGTTTGTCCGCGACTTGTCTGCGGACAAGCTGTCCCCTCGTGCTGCTCCCTGTGTCTTCCTTGGCTTCCCCCCTGACGCTCCAGGGTGGCAGTTCTACCACCCCTCCTCTCGTCGTGTTCTGTCCTCCCAGGACGTCACGTTCGACGAGTCAGTCCCCTTCTACCGCCTCTTCCCCTACCGTACTCCTTCCCTCCCCCCCCCACCGGACTTCCTGGTACCAGTTCCCCCCCCGGTAGACCCCCTCCCCCCTCAGGTTCCTGCCCCTTCAGGTGTGTCCCAGGTAGACACAGTCGAGCAAGTCGAGGTTGCTGCTGAGTCTGGTCCTGCTGTGGGTGCTGAGCCTGGGGGTGCTGCTGCTGGGGGTGCTGAGCCTGGGGGTGCGAGGCCGGGGGGTGCTGAGTCTGGGGGTGCTGGGCCTGGAGGTCCGGAGCCTGCGCCTGCTGGACCTAGGGGCTCTCCGGTTCTTCCGTCTCGGCGGGAGCCGCTCTCTCCACAGGAGCTGCGCGAGTGGTTTGCTCGCCGCTGGAGGCGTGCTGCTGGAGCTGGAGCTTCGTCGACCGTCGAGGGTGCTGGTGCTGCCGGTCCCGGAGCTGCTGGGCCTGCGGGTCCTACTGGAGCTGGAGCTGCTAAGGGTGTTGGTGCTGAGACTACTGCTGTCTCTCCTGGCGGTGGTTCTACTGCTGGTGCTGCTGGAGGTCCTGCCGCTGGAGGTGTTGGTGGCGCTGGTGCTGTCGCTGAGGGTGCTGGTGCTGTCCCTGCTGAGTCTGGAGCTGCCGCGCGGCCTCGGCCGTACTTCGTTCCGCTCCTACAGCAGGTTCTTGGTCTTTCTCCTTCGGTAGAGTGTCCACAGCCTGTCCAGTCGCAGTCACTGTTGGAGCCTTCCTCTCCTCTGCCTACTCCCTCCCCTTACACTGGTCCTACTGGAGGTCTTGCTGAGCGTTGTGAGCCTGCGTCTCGTCCCACGTCGCCGGTTCGTGCTGCTCGCGCTAGTGGTCGCGGTTCGCGTCAGCGTCCTCCTCCTGTCCCTGGCACGCACCGGATGTCTCTGTGTCCGTCCACTGCTCCTCTGCGTGCCCCTTTGCCTTCTCCTCCTGAGTCCCCTCTTCCTGCGCTTGCCGACCCTGAGTCGGACTCTCGTCGTGCTGCCAGTCCTACTGTCACGCGTCTCCTTGCTACTGTCGTCACTGACCCCTCTTTTGAGTCCACTGCTGCGTCTGCTCTTGTCGCTGAGCTCGTCGACTTTGCTGCTCGCTGCCGTCTAGACTACGCTGCTAGTCTTGTTGCTGAGTCTGCGTCTGTCTGTCCTCCGTCCGTCGAGGGTGAGTGTGCTCTTGGCACGGACGTCCTAGAGGACAGGCAGGAGGAGTTACAGTGTCTGGCTGCTGCTTCACCTCATCTCGCGTCTGTACTGCTTGCTCCTGAGGGAGACCCGGATGCACTAGACATCCCGACTCCGCGCTCTTACGCGGAGGCCGTAGAGGGTCCCTACTCCTCTCAGTGGCAGGCAGCTATGGATGCAGAGATGGCTTCCTGGAAGTCCACAGGCACCTACGTTGACGCAGTTCCCCCTCCTGGGGCGAACATCGTCAGTGGCATGTGGATCTTCAGGGTGAAGCGGCCGCCGGGCTCTCCACCTGTCTTCAAGGCGCGGTACGTTGCTCGTGGCTTCAGTCAGCGGCAGGGAGTTGACTACTTTCAGACCTTCTCTCCCACCCAGAAGATGACCACTCTTCGGGTGCTGCTGCACATAGTCGCTCAGCGCGACTACGAGCTTCACTCTCTCGACTTCAGCACTGCGTTCTTGCAGGGTAGCCTGCACGAGGAGATCTGGCTGCGCCGTCCGCCTGGCTTCACTGGGACTTTCCCTCCTGGCACCCAGTGGAGCCTCCGACGGCCAGTCTACGGTCTCCGCCAGGCACCGCGTGAGTGGCACGACACACTGAGGACTACGCTTGCGGCTCTTGGGTTTGCTCCCTCTACTGCTGACCCGTCGCTGTTTCTGCGCACCGACACTTCACTGCCGCCGTTCTACATCCTCGTGTACGTCGACGACTTGGTCTTTGCCACAGCGGACACTGCTGGACTCGCCTACGTGAAGTCCGAGCTGCTGAAGAGACACACGTGTACAGACCTGGGTGAACTGCGCAGCTACCTTGGCTTGCAGATCACTCGGGACAGAGCACGCCGCACCATTACCTTGACTCAGTCACACATGGTGCAGCAGGTCCTTCAGCGCTTCGGCTTCACGTACTCCTCGCCTCAGGCCACTCCTCTGCCTACTCGCCACTCACTCTCAGCTCTGCCTTCGGATGAGTCCGTAGAGTCGAGTGGTCCGTATGCAGAGCTTGTTGGCTGCCTCATGTACCTGATGACCTGCACACGACCTGACCTTGCATACCCTCTGAGCATTCTTGCACGCTATGTTGCTCCTGGGAGACACCGACCAGAGCACATGGCAGCAGCGAAGAGGGTATTGCGCTACCTGTGCAGTACGTCGGGCATGGGGCTAGTGCTTGGAGGGCGGAGTCCAGTGGTCCTTACAGGCCACGCGGACGCTTCTTGGGCTGACGACCAGGCTACGCAGCGGTCGTCACAGGGTTACACCTTCAGCCTTGGTTCCGGCTCTGTCTCGTGGCGGTCTACTCGCTCGTCTTCAGTTCTCAGCTCCAGTTGTGAGGCTGAGATCTACGCCGGGGCCATGGCTGCACAGGAGCTTCGCTGGCTCACCTACCTGCTGAATGACCTTGGAGAGCCGCCTCGTTCTCCTCCAGTGCTGTACGTAGACAACAAGGCCATGCTGGCCTTGTGTCGAGAGCAGCGCTTGGAGCACAGAACGAAGCACATTGCTCTCCGCTACTTCCTTGCTCGTGAGCTGCAGCAGCGTGGTCAGTTGCGACTTGCGTACGTGGCCTCTGAGGCCAACACTGCTGATGTGTTCACCAAGGCACTCGCGCCTTGTGACCATCAGCGCTTTTGCACCCAGCTGGGTCTTGTGCCTGTCTTGCCTCACTTGCTCTCCTCTTGACTTCACTTGTACTGTGACATATATATATACCTGCTCTTGCTTGTCTAGTTTTATATATATGTCTGTCCTCCTGCATGTGAACTGGCCTCTGGCCCTGCTCTTGTGCTCGGACTGTGTGGTGACTTTGTGATCCACCCTGAGCTTGCTTTGCTTTGCTTTGCTTGACTGGTCTTGTGACCCCTTGTTCTCCCCCACTTTGCCTATGGGGGTGTGTCAGAGTATTATAACTGATGCATGTTTGTAGGCTATAGTGGGGTAGCACATATGGGGTACAGCTTTCTAGGGTTGTATTTGTACCCAACTCTGACTTAGTCATTTCATTCCTGTTCTCTTATCTTTCACAGCGAAACCCTCCGTCTTTTTTTGGTGTGAACAGGATCGGTGCGTCGAACGGTGACAAGCTCAGTCGGATAAACTGCTTCTCTAACAAATAGTCTAACTGCTTCCTCAGTTCGTCGAGCTCGGGCTGTGTCAGCCTGAACTGGCGCTTTACAGTTGGCGGTGCCCCCGGTTCTAACTCGATCCTATGGTCATGCGCCCGCTGAGGTGGTAGCCTTTGCGGTAAGTCGTCTGGAAAAATCCCCGGGTACCGTTTCAAAAGTTCCTGAAGTTCGGGCGCTACTGCTGCCAACAGTTTCTGAAAATCGCTCGGCTGCTCCTCTTCTTCCACTAATGCTATATCCACTGCGTACACGTCAGCTCCAGCGGCGACAACCCGTTTCATCGTGATGGCGTTGACGTGGACCGTTGAAGACTCGGGTGATCGCCAGCGAGGTAGTTCGACCCAGTTACCACTACTTCGCACGGTGCAGCTACCCGTCATCCAGTCAATTCGCGGGTTATACCGTCGCAGCCAATCACGCCCGAATAAAATATCGTGCCCATCCAGTGTCGTTGCGAGCATTTCCTGTGTAAACCCGAAGTTCCCTCCGCAGCGGACTTTTACTCGCTCCACCTTTTCCTGTATGGCCAGTGGCGTGCTGTCGACTAAGCGTGCGTCTATCTCAGGTAGGCAACGATTAAGTGTTAACTGTAGTTTTCGTGCGGTTGCGGTATTAACTAAACTGTGACTCGCTCCTCCATCAATAAAAATCTTCACTGCTGCTCCCTGTATTTTCCCGTGGATCAGTACTGGGCAATCCGTCGCTGTACCCTCCTTATTCATCCGAGCCCGATCGAAGGCGTGAATCGGTACTGTGACTCGGTGAGGGTCGGTGCGGTTGGGCGAGCAGGCAGTCTCGTCAGTAGTTGGCCCAACTTCTACTGACTGCTGGCGTTTCCCTGCCTTGGAGACTCCCTCCCCTGCTCTGCTCCCCGGCGCCTCAGCTCCTCTGGGCATTCGCTCTTGCGATGGCCCGGCCTATTGCAAGCAAAGCAGCGCCCCTTAAACGGTGCGGCAGCTGCATTCGTTGCAACGGCGTGTACAGTGGCGTGCTCGGTCGGTCCCCGAGGGCGATGTCCGTAGTAGGACCCCGGTCTCGGTCGGCGTAGAATGTCAATTTTCTCGGCGAGCGCGAGAATCTCGTTGAAGTTGGAGAGTCCGCGCAGCATGATTTCGTGCGAGATATCCGGCTTCAGCCCTCCGACGTAACGGTCCACCCGCTCCGCTTCGTGCATGTAGCCGACCTGCTCGCAAAGTGCGAGAAAACCGCTCGTATAATCTTGAACCGACCCGAGCTGCCGCCAAGTGCGCAGTCTCTAACGCGCCGAAATGGAAGCCGCAATCGGCTCGAAGCGCGCCCGAAGCCCTGCGCACCACGCATCCCACGTGCTGTATTGGGCGGTCTCGCAGAACGAACTCCAGGTGACAGCTGGACCCGTGGGCCCTTCCTCGTGCGACGGTGGCTCGTAGGCGCGTGGTGACGTCACGATGACTCGCCACCAGTCCATGGCGGGGCCCCTTAGCAGTGAAACTGCATACCGAATCTTCGCGGCGTCCGACTCGACGTAGTTCGCGTCGAAGAAGACGTTCATCGTGAAGACCCACGATTGAACCGTCGGACCTCCACGTTGGCTTGGGTCGAAGCAGGGCGGGCGTTGTGGCTTGAGCGGCATTGGTGCCATAATGGCCTGTTCGCCACTTGTCGCCGCGAATTCCACATGCCGACGGGCTTCACGGGGCTCCCGCGGGCTTGGTACGACCCTGCTTCCTCCCATGCCAGGCATCGGCTGGGCGGCGCCATCACTGGCTGCGCCTGAGCGTTGTCCCATGCTCTCGTGTTGCGTTGGTGTGCCGGACGAAATGATGATCGACTCGTCCGATTGTGCAGATGCATTTGTCAGTGCGTGTGATGTCGCTGGAATGTTCACCGTGGATTGTTGACGGGCGGAGTCACGTTCCGCCGTGAGCGTCACGATTTCGAGCGCCGAGTCTTCAAGTTGGCGCACGAGACGATCAAGCTGCTCCTGCGTCAATGTGGCGAGCGTGAAATCGGCCATGGCGGGGGTGTTGGGCGAGCTCAGCGAGAGCCTCGGTCGTAGCCGTGCGTGCTTACGAGAGAGCACTACGAGCGGCGGTGCTGTATCGCTGAGAGACGTCTACCCCACCCAAAAAATTGAGATAGTGGGGAAGCGAAAATGTGGGTGCGGTCCGAGAGGAGATCGTAGGCTCTGATACCAAGTGTTACGAGTGCAATTGAGTAAATGAACGAGAATTGCACTATCGAAGCAAGAATCCAATGAGCGAAGGCATGAGCGAAGAATATATAGCGAAACTACAGTGGTAACGATAATGGACTGTGGTTGTCGCGTGACGGGCCTGGGACTGAGGTTTGGGAAAGTGTCGAAGCGGAGGCCCGGAGTGCGGGTTACCAGCCGAGCCGTGAGGTTGGGGTGCGATGTGCGAAATTGGCGGGCTGATTGTCGATGCGAGGGGCGCGAGTGGTAACGGTGCTGACTGTGGTGCTATAGTGATGTACGCGTTGAGCAGGGATGCGAAGTAAGGATAAGTGATTTTCCTTAGAATGACCCATTTTAACACCAATTCATGAACCATCTGACAACCGTCCCTCCCCCTCACGCGAGATTCGAAGAAATCTCTTCCTCTTGTCCTACATTCAAACCGCCGGCAAGTCATCATAACATGCTGAACATCTCAGCACCCTGGCCTGCCTTTCTAGCTTTGGGGATACGCTTGGTAATGCATGAAAGTGGTTCGGAATAGCGGGACGACCTTCTCAGTATTTTTAACGTTCACAAAACCTCAATACCGTGTGATAACCTCATAAACTTGCTTTCTTGTCCAGACTCCAGGAATTAATGCCACGTCATTGTAGCCTGTGTTCCTGCTGTCACCGCCTGTAACAACCGTCAAGTCGTCAGTCTAAGGACGACCGAAAGGTAACTGCCAGCTCGCCGATAGCCGGGAAAGCCGAGGCTGGACGGCTGTGGTCTCAGGTACATGTCCAGCCTCACTTTCTTCCCCCGGCGCCAGCTGGTTTGAATTTGACTGTAGCTTCGCGCCGCGCTTTGATGATGATGGGCTGAGCTGAGCCTGCTCTCCCAATTTGTGTACTCCAAATGCGGCTCGTCTTGACGGGCGAATCGCGATCGGTTTCGTACAATCCTCCCTTTCCTTCTCAATGTTGGCATTCCCATTTCGTACGTCATGAGACTTCCGTGGGCAACTAGTGCTGTTCTTTTTCGGTAGAGGTGTGACATGCCCAAACCGCACACCATTGGCCACTCATCAAAACACAAGCCCGGCCGCAAAAAACACGTGAGCAGAGCGTGATTGTCCATCCTCTTGCAGTAAATCCGTAGCGTGTACTGTATCAGGTACGGTCGTCACGGCTATACCTACCGTACGGTGGTATAGTACTCGAAAAAACTGTCAGCACAACCAACTCACCTGATCGCCGGCGCCTGCAATATCTTCTTTCTCAAGAAACCTCAGCTTTACTCATTCCGGCAGGCCTGGATCTTGCGACCAATAAGCTGGGATAGCGGTCTGACATACCCTTGGACGTTCCGTTACCATTCGCATCCCCTAATACGTACATAAACGCGAGCATGTCTCCAATCATACTATGATAGCATTGTGCTTGTCCAACGTGAAGTGACGAGCCTCCATGAACACGCGCCGCCGGGTATCGCGAAGAGTGACGGCCTGCGTGGCTGATTCCGCTGTGGTGGCGCCGCGGCGCGAATGCATCGCGAAGGGTACTAGGATTCGAAGAATTCGTAGGAAAGCGCGCGACTACATGAATTTCGTAACGGGTACGCCATGGCTACCCTGGGCATGAACGACGAAATTCTTATTTCTTTCAAAGACCCCAAAGTTTGGGGTCACTGACCCGAAAAACAATGGCAAACGACCAAAACTATTTCTTTGCAAAGTCCTGAATTTATCCGTTGGTCTGTGGGATACAAATCGTTTTTTGTTTGTTTGTTTGTTTGTTTTTTTTTTTTGCTTTTTTTTTTTTTTTTTTCCCTTCTTCGCTGCGCTTACAGGCCTCGTCCAATGGGCATCAACCACGTGGCATGATCGCAAAGGCTCATCAACCGCAGACCTTCAAGGTCTAGAAGTTCCAATGGTCGCCCGCGAGTCGCTTTCCTGCCAGCAGCAGCAGCACCGCCGCCACCAGCAGCATCACCACCAGCACCAGCGGCAGCATCACCAGCACGAGTCGCACCGTCCCAGCGTTCCCCAAGCCATGGCTGCCGAAATTAGCGCCTGCTCATCCCTCGAGCTCCCCCAGCGCATATCGCGCACTCATCCCACAGAGGATCAGTCCGATGCCCCCTTGCCCACTCCAACCTCCGTGTCGGCCGCCCTCACAGCACCACCCGCATCCCCGATGTTCACCCAGCCACCCCTCGAATTCCCTTTGCCGGCTGTTGAGTTCTCTCTGCGTGAGCTGGCGGCCTGCACGCGTGGCTTCGGCCCCGATGCCATGCTGGCAATGGACTGGGCGGGCGCCGTGTACCGCGGGTGCTGCCACGTGGGCAAAGGCCACGTCGTTGCGCGACGTGGTGGAGGTCTGCAGTCAGAAGAGCCGGCGAAGGAAGCTCCACGTGGTTCCCCCGATGCGTCGCAGGCTGTGACAGAACGCGGTGCGTCTCCAGCCGACCTGTGTTGCTGTGCCACGTGTCAAGAGCTCACAGCCACCAAGTGCGTGAATCTAAGAGGCGGCTGCGCGAGGGTGAAGCGCTGGCGGTACCTGCCTTCCTCGTTGCCTCCCCCACCATCCACGTCAGCAGCTGCCGACGCAACAGGCAGCGGAAGCACGAGCAACGAGCAGGGACCGACAGCGCTAGATAGCATGCCGTCTCATACGCCTGAGGAGGCACAGAGCTCTGGAGACGTGGATTCTTCAGTCTCTGCAGGGAGGGAGATGATGGGGCGTCTGGCAGAAGCAGCAGCGTTGCACACGAACTTGCTGCCGATTGTGGGATTCAGCTGCTTGGAAGAGCTGCTGCTGGTCTTCCGCTCCAACCCCTCTGCCCGCTCCCTCGAATACGCCCTCGCAAGAGGTAGAATCTTCCGTCTTATATTTTTTCCCAATTGTGTTTCGTTTTGTTTCCTTTTTGTTACGAGCTTTCGTCTTGCGGAGTTCAATCATGGAATAGCAACGTGACGGAATTATTCGTTTTTACCCATCAGCCATACTAAACTGTTCCTCCCTTTCCTCCCCTCCCCTCTCTCTTCCATTCGCAGATGCAATGCTGTGTGGAGCGGGGTCCCCCTCTGCTCTCTCCTCCTGGTCCGCTCGTCTCTCCATCGCTCGTCAGATGGCAGGAGGGCTAGCTCACCTCCATTCCCACAGCTTTCTGCACGCATCCCTCCGTCCCGCCAACGTGCTTCTGCATGCTGTTGGATCAACGCAGCGTTGCAGCTCCCAGCTGCCGAGCCATCTTTCGGACCATGAGAAGCGGTGGTGGCGCCACCTGCTTCGACGAAAGGCTCGGGCCGAAACTGCTGCGCAGGTCCGGGTGCAGCTCGCGGATTACGGCATGCCCTGCCAGGCTCGGGACGGGCAAGGTTTGGAAGGGAAGAGCCTTGGGTGTGTCGTGTTCGGTGATGCCAAATACCTGGATCCTGCATTCATGGGATCAGGCCGGTACGGTACTACTAGTGACGTTTACGCACTCGGCGTCATAATGAATGAGCTTATATTGAGACCAGGATCATCCGGGAAAAAATCCGGCCAGCCAATCACAAGGCTCACTCGGAACTCATCAGCAAGAGCTTCAGATAGCTCGTCTGAAACAGCAGCCACCACTGCTGCCGCTGTCGCTACTGCCGCTGCTGCCAGGGCCTTTCCAGTGTCTCGGTCTTTTCCCGGACCACATGCATCTCCAGCCGAACCACAGCATGACACTGTAACGCAAGCAGATTCGGCAGCACCAGCAGGGGCACCACCAGCAGAGACAACAGCAGCAGCAGGCGCAGGTGGGGAGTCAAGCAGCACACGTGCCCAGCAAACCCCATCCCCTGCAGATACCTCATCCATTCCAGACCCCTCCTTGAGTCATCTCGCAGACCGGTTTGGTCCGGTGAGGTACCACCAAACGTCAGCGCTGGTGCAATGGTGTACTGAGCGCAACCCTGCCCACAGGCCGTCTTGCCTTGAAGTGGAGCAGCTTGTAAAGGGGATGGAAGGGATGAATGTGATGGGAGAGTTGAGGCGGAGGGAGATGAATGGGAGGAGGCTAAGAGGCCGGCAGTGGGCCTTGCTGAAATAGATTCTCTCAATTGTATAATTAGCTTGGCAAGGAGAGATGCATGCCCAGAGTTTGGAGTTAACAGTTTAGACTTTCTAAAATGGCACTGTTGTCAATATGTAGTGAAATGCCAGTTTGAAGTTGCTAATCACTTTCCATGAAACCGAGATGCAAAATAGTGAACCCAAACCCAACTTGAAAGGGCGCAGGGACGAGTTTGCCGGGCGAAACAAAGTTTAGACGGACTGAGAAGTTTGTACCGTTTCAAACGCTGCGGACGTGCAAATCAAACACCTTTGATTGGTTCCCGCCAAAAATGAGACATTTTCCTGATGTGTGGCGTCGCACTTCTCATTGCTAAGCCCGCACGACAATTGCACAGGCGATCGTTTCAGTCTGTCCAAGCGATTTGGGCCCAACTGATGTTTCAAGTTGGGATGGGGTGAACTACTACCAATTTTGCGTCGGAAGTTCTAAGTAGCTAGGCTAGGCATAGGCTATGTCTCAACTTAGGCCCTCGTTATCTACACATGTATTAATCAGAATGTCCGTCATGTTGTATCCGAAAGCTATGAGTGTAAGCTTTTCAGTCTGTCCCTTTGCGCCCGCGTTTTTCCGTCCCGTCGCCCACGCGATCTCCTATCGCCTCCCTTACCCACGCGATTGTCGCCGCCCTTCCGTGGCTCGTCCCGCTGCCTTCTCATCGCCCATCCCATCGTCCATCCCGTCGCCCATACCATCGCCCATCTCGTCGCCCATCCCGTCGCCCATCCCGTCGTCGATCCCGTCGCCCTTCCCGTCGCCCATCCCGTCGCCCCTCCCTCCGCCCTTCCTATCTCCCCTCGCCTATCCTCTCCCCCGTCGCCCTTTCCCTCCCCCGTCGCCCTCTCTCTCTCCCGTCGCCCTTTCTCTGTCACGTCGCCCTTTCTCTTTCCCGTTGCCCTCCCTCCCGTCGCCCTTTATCTCTCCCGTCGCCGATCCTCTCTCCCGTCGCCCTTCCTTTCTCCCGTCGCCTATCCTCTCTCCTGTCGCCCTTTATCTCTCCCGTCGCCTATCCTCTCTCCCGTCGCCCTTTCCCTCTCCCGTCGCCTATCCTCTCTCCCTCGAAACAGTCATCGCCCTTCCTCTCTCCCCTCCCGTCACCCACCTCGGCGCCCTGGCGCTCGCCCCGAAATGCCTGCCCGTCGCCCTTCGTTTCTCCCCTCCCATCACCCATCTCGGCACCTTCGCGCTCGCCCCGAAATGCCTGCAAGTCACCCTTCCTTTCTCCCCTCCCATCTCCCCATACCCTACCATTCCACAATTTTTGCTCAATCAGCTCTCTACGTGCGTCGTCGTTACCTTCTCGTTCTTCCTTTTTTTATTCCTAACATAAAACTCTCTGTTTTTTATGCATTTCTGCTTTTCCTACGCTGTTTGTGCCGCTCCAGCAGGTCCATGTCTGAGGCGTTTGTTGTGCGTGAATTGCACATGCAAAACCTGTTGAAATTGGCCCCCTCGTGTAATCGGGAATCGCACGTCGCATTTGCACATGCTTGCGACATTTTTTGTGAGAATCACTGTGAAGACTTGAACGTGTCTGAAAGACAAAACATAACAACGCTTCAACCGTCAAAAGCATTAAAAAGTTAGTTTGAGATTTCAAGTGGACCCACTAGAAGGGGGGGGGTCACTAATTTAGCTGCTGGCTTTAACAGTTTAGACTTTCTAAGATTGCGCTACTGTGAATACTAAGTGAAATGCCAATGATACAGGTAGCTTTGTAAAATTACACTGTTGTCAATATGTAGTGAAATGCCAGTTTGAAGTTGCTAATCACTTTCCATGAAGCCTGTAAGGAAAATTCCTTTTCCTTACTTCGCATCCCTGCTCAACGCGTACATCACTGTAGCACCACAGTCAACACCATTACCACTCGCAATCCTCGCATCGACAATCCGCCCGCCACCTTCGCACGTCGCATCCCGACCTCACGGCTCGGCGGGTAACCCGCGCTCCGGGCCTCCGCTTCGACACTTTTCCCAACCTCAGTCCCAGACCCTTCGCGCTACAACCACAGTCCATTACCGTTACCACTGTAGTTTCGCTATATATTCTTCACTCATTCCTTCACTCATTGGATTCTTGCTTCGATAGTGCAATTCTCATTTGTTCCCTCACTTGCACTCATAACAAAGCCTAAAGACATGCTTCAACCTCACTCACTCGAACTGCATATTAAGCCCTAACAAAAATGTGTCATTACAAGGTTCTAGCTTGCCTTGATTTCCGCTCCATTCCTTTAACTACCAATACTACACCGAAGTGCAGTACACTGTCTACAGTTAAAATACTGCTGCAGGAGTGCTGTAAATTCATTTTATTCGCCTAACTCTCAGCAAACTCTATCCATATCAGAACTTCTATTGGTGGCCACATCATCAGCGAAAGTGAGGCCCGTTAGGCTCTGAAGTCTGCGCGCATGTAAGGGATCTGCTTGTAACGGGTTGAGTTCGCCGCCCTAAAGTCCCACTTCTGTTGTAGTGGAGGGGGGGATATAAGGGTGCGGCAAATGAAGGGGGTTAGGGACGGGGAGGAAGAGGCAGAGGGTACACGAATTTAACAGAGCAAGGAAGGAAAAGGTGAGAGTGGTGCATAGAGTGAAGACAGGGGGTAACAGGACAAACGGCAGAAAGGAGAGACGACCGAGGGGTGATATAGGGGCGGGGCAGGGGATGGGAAGGGGAGGAGGGAGGTTGTGTGGGGAGGAGAAGCCGGGGGGGGGGGAGGGATGGGGGGAGTGGGGGATGGGGGGAAGAGTGGGTGGGGGGTGGGGTGGGGGGGGAAAGGAAGAGGGAACATGCCGCATGGCGGGCCGGGTGGGAGGGATGGATATTTAGGGGGCGCGGAGGGCGGGGGGCGGGAATGACGAGACAGGGAGATTATGGTGCCTTGCAAAGCGCAATACAAAAATGAGCGAGGGACAGAGCAAAGCTACTTCAGAGTGCAATACGACCACGATCGAGACACGACGACGGCAGAAAGGTTGATGAGTGGGGAACGAGAAGAGTGCGCGGAGTGTTGGGGGGAGGCCAAGGGAGGGGAGGGGGAGAGGGTGGGGAGGAAGTGGGGGGGAGGAGGGGGGGGGGAGGAAGGGAAGGGAGGGAAATGGGGGAGACAGGGAGTGAATGGCGGAAGCGGAAAGAAGGCGTACTCATGGTGTGCGGGGCGTCATGCCCGTGAGCGCGGGCGGCGGGGGAGCCGGCGGAGTAGACGCCGCGCCCGCGCTGCCCGTTTCCGCCGGCGGTGGCGAGTCGCCGGCCGGATCGTCTTCCTCCGGCGGGGGTGACGGGGAGCCGAAAAAACCATCCGGTATAAGCACATCCGATACAAGGTGCACCTGGAGGAATTTCCCCTCGAACAGGTTCGGGGCTACGAGCGTGCTGTTCTCTTTTCCCGAGGGCGTTCGAAAGTACACCGTGAAAAAAGAGCTTTCTGCGGATTTGACCTGCGGCTGCCCGTACATTGTCGGATACTGGATGGGATCACAAAGGGGGCAAAAACCGAAGGATAACAGAGAGCTGCAAGTCAGGAAACAGCGAATGGTGACAAACCGCGGTGAATATATTATTGCGGAAACAGGCCTTTGCCACGGTTTCACAAGACTTGATCCTGATACACATGAAGCAGCTGCGCGACACATTACGCGAAAAAGGTTACCGAACCACAACGGTTTTCGCGAACCGTACCTTAGTCCCCGCGGGATCTTCGACGAGGTTGGTGTAGGAGACGAGACGGCCCAATACGAGGCAGTAGCGCAGGAGGCGGCGCATCGCCTTCTTGCTCTTCACCAATGGCGAGCCGTCGGGAAGCTCCGCCTTCGCCGCGTCGGGCGACGGCGCCAGCAGCGTCACCTCGTTCGACCGCCGCAACGCGCGCAGCAGCAAAGCAGCGACGTCTTGAGTTCGAGTAAGACGTATTCGCGAATAGATTGACGGAATGGGGTTACAAGGGAGAGAGGAGAACGGGGGAAAAGGGGGGCGCGGGGAGGAAGAGGGGTGGAGAGTGGGGGAGGGGAAGGAAAAAAAGGCGGAATGGGAGTGAGCAGTGAGAAGGTGAAGGGGTGGCATTTTGTGCTGCTGTTCCTACGGCATCCACTAACCACTTCATATGGCGCCACAGGCGTTAGCGGGAAAATTATTACCCAAGACTTACTAGCGGGCAGGTGCTGAAACAGTGGAGAACACAGCTCGTTCCGATCAGAACGCCTGTCGTGCAAACTCACCTCCTTTCCAGAACAGTCGCACGAACTCCTTATTTTGCGCGAGTAGCTTGACGACTTTCGCGACTTCCTTGACTTTGTCCATCGACACGGGCCCCGATTTGCTCGAGGGCCCGCCGGGAGGGGCGGGAGATCCCCTCCCGATCCACTTGCGGATTCTGTCGCGTAGCTTGGCTGACGCGGGCAGTGGACATGCCGACGCGAACACGAGTAGCAGCAGCAGAGACAACACGAGTCGCTTCGGCGCCGCCATTTCTTAGTGCAGCCTATTCAAAAGAGTATTGGCTGATGACCCCACTTATTTATTGATAGACAATATACTCTACTGGAACGTCATCCAACGCAGCTGTCACCAATAGCTGTCAACCTGTCTGTCAGAGCTTCCTGCTATTACAACGCTAGTCAACTTATATGAGTCGAGAAACGATGAGTCGACTCAAGATGCTAGTGTTGGTCACCGACCGCAGCACTGTCCGCTGCCGACACGACGTGACTGGCGAGACGAAGAAACTAATGTCTCGATTCAACTAAGAGGAAGAGCACGCGATCTAATCACGCCTCCGACCAGCGTTTCCGGAAGCTAAGGAAGACGTTACTTAGGCCTTACTTCTGGTCCGCTATCGAAACGGCTGGGCTGCTTCAACTAACGACCTACGGCCACCCCAGGCGTGACATAAAAGACCAGCGCCCTTGGTTTGCCCCGACTTTCATCCCATGCACATGCCTCTTATTCACCCCCCCCCACTTGTCCAGCACCGCTGTGCCGCAGTGCAGGTGCAGGGTTATCTGTTTTCTCCCTGGCCCTACCCGCAGAGCGGACCATTCCTACCCTGGTTCTCCTAAACGAGTGTTCTCTTACGCCGCGGAGAAGGCGCTCCGTTATTGTAACTAGTCTGAAGAGGAACCGATTGTGCGCTGGTTATTGCCTCCTGAAGAGGGATGTGATGTGATGTGATGTGATGTGACGACCAGCGCTGCTGAAGCGAAGGACGGTAAGCGAACAAGCGGAAGGGAGAGCCGCCAAAGCCGCTTCGTACTGTATGCTCAATGCGACGAGAGCCGTCCCCTGATTCCGGCGGAAGGGTGCTGTGCTGCGCCGTGCAGTGGTTTACGTCTCGTCTTTCACCCCCCAGTTGGTTGGATGTATGTTGACGACGGGAAGTACAAGTGAGCAGGTGGGTTTGGCGACGAGAGATTCGCCGCGAATCAAGGTATTCTGCGTCTCGTGAGGGATCGAACGCAGGGACCAACGAGATGGTGTGAAATGTGCGATTCGTTTTTGTGATTTCGAGTCGCGCATTCCGGATGGAGTCATACGTGCACGCTTCGACACCTAACCGAGGCCCTTGTCGTAAATGTGGTTAGATGCAGGGGCGCGTGATATAGTCACATAGACACGTGTCGTAACAAAGCCTCTGCGATCGGGGCCTTCCCTATCTGACGGCCACGACAGCTTCAAGGTGTATTCAGCTTCTTTCGGACTTGGGAGAGCACATGCCAGCTCCGGACTAGCACGTGCGATCAACCTGCGATATAAGGGCGTGTCCAGTTCGTTCATTTCGGGTTTTTTGTGCCAACAAACATCTCGAGGCTCAAATATAATCACTGTACCTAAAAACGAATGCAT